>QEPC01002794.1:271063-329515 GCA_003113815.1 Sphenodon punctatus
TCCCTCCCAGGCCCCCCGCCCCTGCTCTCTGCCCCCCCCCCCCACACGTGCATTTACTCACCGTTGTCATGTTGAGGACTGGCTGCTGACACCGCTGGCAGTTCTCCTCACTCACTGTTCAGTGGAGGTGCTCGGCGGCGAGATGTGCTGCGGAGCGCGTGCTCAACTCAGTTCAAGCATGTGCGCTGCAGCACCTCCCACCGCCTCCATTGAACACCCAGGTGAGGCTTTGTATTGAGTCCATAGAACTCAATGCAAAGCTGCCGCTCAGGGAAATTTCATTTCCCTAGCGGCACACTTGGTCTGAACACTCAGCCACCTGGCTTGCGTTCAGACTAAGTTTGTCCCTTCTGGGACTCCAGACTCTGGAATCCCATAAGGAGTCCAGGGCAGGCAGAGGCTAGTGCTCACTGACTGAGCGCTCTCTGCCTTTGTCTGCCGGCGGGAGCCTGAAATTGACATCGGAGCGCTGCGCTGCTCTGACAAGCAGTCGGAGCAGCGTGACGCTCCGATGTCAGTTTTAGGCCACCACCGGCAGAGACAAAGGCAGAGAGCACTCGGTCAGAATGGCGTGCCCTGCCCCCACTCTCCACCATCCCCAGTGCCACTGACAGTAGCGCTCACTCTTCCACATCCTCCCACCTCAACCTCTTCTGATCTGCCATATCCTGCCTAATGTTGTCCAGCTCCCCTCTCATCTGTTCCATAATGCTCTCCTTCAGTTCCTATGCCTGCCACATATTGGTGTTGTTAACACGTGACCCTTTATCCACGTGTGGATATGGGGGTCCTGGAGGGGGAAGGTCCCAGTGCCCAGGTACAAATGCAGAATTTAGGGAGTTAGCTTTTTTCAGTCACCTAGGGTCCCCGCGTGCTAGGGATTCAGTCTGAGGTCATGGTGCGCTACAACCCATTGGCCTACCCTCTTCTCCCCAAAAGACGTACCAGAAACAAGTAATATTCTAAAGAAAAAGGGGATGTTTATTCATCGGGGCTTAACAAGACACAGTACAGTGAGACATATACAAACAGCACTGCCTAGTCTGGACTGGTGATTACAGGGTTAAACTAAGCAGTGTGGAGGGAAGCTCCAGGTCATGGAGAACAGAAAGTAAGCTCTGCCCAAGGTCAGAGACAAGAGGGAGAGAGGGAGATTGGTTAGGTGGATGGCAAAAAAGTCTTCAAGGGGGAAGGAGGGAAGCTTCAAGCTCGAGTTTGAAGCAGAGAGAGAGAGGAAGGTGGAAAAATGGGTTACCTCTCCTTGCCCATTGTGAAGGGGACGGGTGAGCCCCAGTGATCCTGCGGAGAGTCGGGAGTGAGAGGGAGACAGATCTAGGCCTGGAAGACCATTGGAGCAGATTTGCACAGGAGACCCATGCGTATCCACATCCAAAAGCAACTCAACCCTACAATGGGGAGCTCAGGTCACTTGTAGGGACCAGAGGACAAAAGCCACACAAAAACTCACAATGGGTGTTGGGATACTAGAAAGAAGCTTCCTGGGTGGGTGCTTCGGAGCCCAGGACTAGACAAAGGTTAATAATGGGCGTTGAATGGGGTCTTTCCAGGTGGGTCCTGGGAGACAAAGAAAAGGATGTTTTGGGGTAAACACCAGGCTGGGTGGAGGGGCAAGAGAATCTTGCACCTGGGTGACTTCCCATGTGAGGCTTGATGGCTCATTCAGGTCACTGAAAGGGTCAAGGGAAGACTATTCATATTTTTAACCAGGGAATGGTGCTAGGTGGGAGGATCCCATCTCTGGAGGTTACACAAAAGGGGGAGTTTGCCTGGCATCTCAATTGCTCCATATCTTTTAAGTACCAGCTCCTCCCATTTCTTTCTTAGGCTGAGTGTTTTGCATGAGGCTGGTCTTCTGAAAGGAATTTTTATGAGGCCAGCTTGACCTACTTTGCTCTCCTTCCGCTTCTCCACCTGGAGTCCCACCGCCCTTCTTTCTATGTGCCCTTTCCAAGTGAGGGGGGTGTCTTTTTTGACTCATGTGTAACAGTGTCATTAGATGGTTGTGGGACTCACCACCCCTGGTGCTGCTTTGGCAGTGCACCCCAAGTCTGCCCACACCTAGCCCCACCTTGGTCTGTTTTAAATGGACCTGGAAGTTGCCCTGACCCACGGTCTGCCCACACAGCACGTGCACACACACACACACACACACACACACACACACACACACACACCTGAAAGAGTTGCAGGCAGATTGCCTGATGCTGTAGGCTGCCACTTGCAACTGTATGGTGTTATCCAGGGCAACCGCCGACCCAAGGCAGAACTGCAGTTGCCGTCTGCTGAGCAGATGGACCGCAGCTCCACTTCAGGCTGGCATCCCGGGTTTGGCTGGCCCACTCAGCTGGTGGTGGTTTGGGATGTTCTAGAGCACTTCATTTGGGACTTCTGATCTGCCTCACCATCTGGCAACCCACCTCTAGATGGACGGGCCACCCAGGGGTGATGCAGAGCAGAACCGTGGCTTCCTGTGATTGCACTGTTTATACCCCCGTCTCCTCAAGCAGCTGCTGGGCCAGGTTCTCATTGCATCTTCTGTGGATTATGCAGAACTGGGCAATGGCCCACTCTGACTACATGGGATGCTTACTAAGAGAGGAACAAAAACATGGTGTCATGAGGTATAAACAACACATAAAACAGCCTCATTCATTTAAAGAGTTCACACCCCATTCACGAGCAACATATAACTCCCCACCCCCTCCCAAGCCATGTAGATCCAACTGATAGACACGCCCCCCCCCCCCCCCAAACCAATCTTCACAGCTGCCCAATATGCACAACCCCAACAAGTATTTCTCACCAGTGTCATTTGCAGGGGTGGGAGCTGGTGATTTGGTGGTTCTGGTGGCTTCTTCCTCCACAAGCATCTTATCAGATCCTTGATTTCCATACAAGATGCTCTGATGCTTTGGGTGGCTGGGAGTGTAGAACACAATGTAGCAGGGCACAGCCTTATTGGGTCACTGACCCTTTAAGAAGGATAGCACAGCACCAGTAGTGTGGTGAGGGGCTAAGAGAGGCTCTGGCACTACATGGATGAGTGGACAGTGCCTGCCATAGTCATGGCTGAGCCAGCTCAGAGCCTAAAAGCCTGAGCAAGACACAGTGTTGGGGGGAGACCTGTAAGAATTATGCCTCTGTCAAAGAGGGCTTCTGGGGAGCAACCAGAAAGAATGCTTTATCCATACTTAGGAGATGCAGGAGTTGAAGGGAGTCTAACCCCAAGTTTATTGCTTGTCTCCAATGTGATACACCTGAGCTCTGGAGCAGCGTCCTTACTCTTCCATCTCTGAAATGTTGTTCACATGAGGAAGGAAAAAAGTACCCAGGATAATTTCCCCTTGGACTACCCTGGGTTGCCCTAGCATTTTTCTAGACTGCGTTTTTCCAGGACTTCAAATCTCAGAGAAACAAACTCACCGGGGTGGGGATAGATGTTCACCCCTGCTACCCCAAGTCAGCTGGGCACCATTGGAAACAGTGGGTGTCAAGGAACTTAAGCATACTTGGAGAGCTGGACTTGTAAAACCTCGATATCAAAGTTTTACAAGTCCAAATCTCCAAGCATGTGCGAGTTCCTCAGTGCCCGCTCTTTCCAATAGCGCCCAGCCAATATCCGGTAGCAGGGTTGAAGTCTAACACCCACTCCCTGTCCCCACCTCTCCCCACATGTAAGAGTTTGTTTCTCCCAGACTCACAAGGCATCTGGGGCACCTGAGGTCCTAATGAACTGAACCTCTCCAGAGACCTGTGTAACTGCAGAAGAATTAAATGACAGCTACAACAGCAGAGGATTTTGAAACAGCACTGTTTTATTGTTAGACTCAGTAGGAGGAGTTAGATCCAGCTCTCATTCCTTCTCCTCAGGGCATTGATGTGTGTAATGTGGTCCGTCAGGTTTGCTGGTCTGAGTCAACAGGAAGGACCAGTATAACTCTTTATAACAACGAAGATTTGCAGGAAATTAGGCAGCAGATTTTAGCCCAATTAATAAAGGTAAACCAACTATAATTAAAGAGAAAAAGAAGGCTTTCCAGCGTAATGCATGGATAGAGCATGGATAGAGCTGACTAATGCTTTCGATCATCAGGACCATGTCTCTTTTTGTTCACTGGTTAATAGGGGGTATAGAAGGCCTTTTATACAGGCAAGCCTTGCGGCCAAGGTATGGATAGCTCACTTTGGGGGAATCTTTGCCCGCATTCCTGATACATACATCATCCCACAGCAGACCCTGAGCGAAGCTCCACAGTGGCCACCAGAGGATAGTGATGTACTTAGAACACTGCTCGGTTCCGTGAGAAAGCGGAAAGCACCCGGGATCAATTGTATCCCTGTGGAATTATTTGTGCATAACCTTGAGTGGTGGTTGCCAACGCTCGTCCATTTATTTAATACTATCTCCAACTCTGGAAGCATCCCAGCAGGATGGAATATTAGCATCGTGGCACCCATTTTCAAAAAAGGTGATAACAAACTTCAGCAGAATTTTCACCCTATCAGTTTGATCAATGTTGTTGCTAAACCTTATGCTAAATACCTGCTGGGCAAGCTAGAGGATTGGGCTAAAATGGCAAATTACTTTCCAGAAGAACAGGCAGGGTTTCGGGCTGGTCATTCCACGATCGACCATTGTTTCACACTCAGTCATCTCATGGAAAAGTATGTTAATATCCGGAAAGGCAGTTTGTTTATTGCCTTTCTGAATTTGCGATCTGCTTTTGATCTCCTCGACCAAAATATTCTTTGGAGTAAATTATTTTCCACCAATATGGATCGGAGATTGGTATGCTTAGTGCACTTATTATATTCAAACTCTGCCTTGAAGGTCCATGTGGGCAGTGGGGGACGACTTTCAGATCAGGTCCCTTTGTCTAATGGGGTCAAGCAAGTGTGCGTTTTGGTGCCATTCCTTTTTAACTTTTATGTTAATGGAATTGTGGCAACAGTCACTCAGGATTATTATCTTCCCGCTAGGGTCTTGGGGCAGCCTCTGGCAATTTTGTTGTATGCCGATGATATGGCTTTCTTCTCTCCCTCAGGTTTGGGACTTAAACGGATGTTGCTGGCTGTGGGGCAATTCTGCTTGAGTATGCACCTTTCCATCAATTACCAAAAAACTAAGGTCATGATAGCAGGGATTTACAGATAACATAAGTGGTGCCTTGATGGAATTGTCCTTGAGCAGGTTTCTACCTATTCATACTAATTGTAATTGTAACTGGTGGAGGCATACCCAGATGGTTAAGAACAAATTCCAGGCAGTGCTGGATTTGCTAAGATTCTGGAGGTTATTTGGGGGTAAATTGGTTGCTCCAGCGCTGCAATTGTTTAATCTGAAGGCTAGACCCTGTGTGCTATACGGCGCAGAGATATAGGGCTTGGCCTTAGTCGATGCTCTTGAGCTCCCCCAAAACTTGTTTTTGAGAACTCTCCTTGAAGTCCCTAAATCTGTTCCGGTATGTTTACTACAGCTAGAAATTGTCACCTTGCCTGTAAAGGTTAAAATATATATGGAAATAGTGAACTACTGGCTTAAATTGGAAGGCATGATAGAGGATCGCCTTCCCCGATGCTGTTATATTGAGGCCATGACTTGGACCACTGCGTCCTCCTGGATTTACAAGGTGAGGAGCTTTCTCCAAAGGACGGGTTTTTCTATGGAAATGTTGCTCACAATTCCTCAATGCTGTAGAAAGAGGCTTGTTTATAGACAGCTCACTGAACAAGCAAGTCAGTGGGATGTAGGGAAAACTTGTGAATTGAAAAGTGCACTCTACTATAAGGAATTTAAGTGCTCTTCTGGGCTTGAAGTGTATTTAGTTGTGCTTGAGGATCCAAACCTCCGTAGGGCACTAACATTTTAACGTTTTGATTTGATACCTACCAAAGTTCTGCTGGGAAGGCACGCAGGTATACCCTATGAGAGAGGACTATGTGCCTGTAATCTTGGCAGTGTTGAGGATTTGCTTCATGTGTTATTTGTTTGCCCGCTCATGTGGTATGTAAGGGAGTTATTTTTGGCCCCGGGTCTTATGCTAAGGGCATATTCTTCTCCCAAGCAGCTACTGGTGCATTTTACAACCTCTAAGCATCTTGATAATCTAACAAATTTAGCTTTATTTGCTCGTGCACTGTGCAATCATGTTTGAATCCGGTGTGCTTGGCTTGGGAATGTTATTTGTTAGTAGGCCATTATACCCATTGGCCTCTTTGCTTCATTTATAAGGTTATGATTACCTGTATAGTTACAACTAGTTTATGTAAATGGCAAGGATGTTTGTACTCTTCCAAGGCTTTGGAAATTTTATGCTGTGTTAATGTTATAATTTTGTGTTTGTATTGTTCTGTTCTATTTTTTATTTGTCTTACTGGGACATGGTGACAGCTAGATCCCTTAATAATAATAAAAACCACAGTATGCCTCTCTTAGACTCAGTAAAGCATGTGACCTTGTCTCAGTGGTCAGTCTCTGACCCTGTTGCTGATTCAGCTTACCACTGAACTCTGCTGCCTCTTCAGGCCTTGAGGAACTTAACAGCTTTTGGGAGTTCTTCACATGACTATTTGCATAGTGGATCTGTAACGTATTACAAATGTGATGTAGCTTTTCCTTAGGAAGGGAGCATTAAATAAGTGAAAGATTCTGGCTCAGGACATGGTGGTTTCCAGGAAATTAAAAAACTACAGAGGAGCAAGGCTGTTCCTTTACTACAGTGGGATCCAGCATTCCCATTATTCCTAGCCACTTACATTCAGCATATTTTATTTATTTATTTATTTATTAAATAATTTTATTTATTAAAAAAATTATTACCCCGTCCCTCCTGCCACAGGCAGCTCGGGGTGGCTTACAATTGTTAAAAACATAAAGATAAAAGTATCATAAAAAGGAGGAAAAATAACATCCCACCCCACCAATACCCCATCCCCCCTTCCCCCCCCCACTACCCATCTCCCCCACCAAACACCCAGCGGAACAGCCAGGTATTACAACTTCTGTGAAAGGAGGGATGATCCGGGGCCAACCAGACCTCCACCGCAAGGGAGTTCCACAGCCACGGCACAGCTACCGAGAATGCCCTCTCCTGCGTGGCCCGCGTAAAACTCGGGGGACCTCAGGCAGGGCACCCCCGGATGACCACAGGGGCCAATCCAGGACCCGAGGAGTGAGGTGATCTCACACATAGGCAGGGCCCAGGCCATTTAGGGATTTATAGGCCAAGACCAACACCTTGAATCCGGCCCAGAAAACCACCAGCAGCCAGTGCAGAGAACGGAGCACTGGTGTAATGTTCTCCCGGCGGCTCAGTCCCACTAGAACACAGGCCGCCACTGCAATTTCTGAGCCGTCACCATGGGTAGTCCCACGTAGAGTGCATTACAATAGTCTAATTGAGAGGTGATGAAAGCATGAATGACAGTGACCAGGTCAGAGTCTGAAACAAATGGCCGAAGTCATCACACCAGATGTAATTGACAGAAAGCACTTCTTGCCACAGTCTCCACCCGGAGATCCAGGTGGAGCTGCACATCGAGGAGCACCCCCAGACTCCATACCTGGGAGGCCAGCGGAGGGCAGACCTCATCAATAATGGGGGCTGCCAACTCCACCGCCTTACCCACTAACATTACCTCCATCGTGTCAGGATTCAGCTTCGGTCGATTAACCCTCATCCAATCCCCCACAGCTGCCAAACACAGGGTAAGCACAGAGACTGCCATGCCTGTGTCTCTTGAAAAAGAGAGGTACAGTTGGGTGTCATCATCATATTGATGACACCGCACACCGAACCTCCTAATCACCTTGCCGAGCATTTGCATGTACACGTTGAACAAGAGAGGGGACAAAACAGAACCCTGTGTGACTTCACACGAGAGGTCTCGGTATGATGAAAAATGATCCCTGAGCACCACTCTCTGGATTTTTCCAATCAGGAAACAGCGGAACCATTCAAGAACAGTTCCACCCACCCCAGCACAGTCCCGCAGGCGCATCACCAACATCTCATGATCAACAGTATCAAATGCAGTAGACAGATCTAACAAAATCGACAGGGTTGAACGACCCCAATCCAAGTCCTGGCACAGGTCATCTACCAAAGCCACAAGTGCAGTCTCGGTGCCATGCCCCGGACGGAAGCCAGACTGGGAGAAATCAAGAAAATTGATGTGATCAAGATGCTCCTGCAGCTGCCAAACCACTACCCATTCAGTAACCTTCCCTGAAAAGGGAATGTTAGAGACACGCCGATAGCTGACAGGGGAGTCAACGTCAAGTGATGGTTTCTTGAGCAGAGACCGCACCACCGCCTCCTTGAGACAGCCCGGAATTCTGCGTTAACCACCCCGGCCAGCAACTGCCCCATTGTCTCCTGGAAGGACTTAGCCAGCCACGACAGACACAGATTTAATTCACAAGCATTAGCCCTGACTGCCCCAAGAGCATCCACTGCATCGGCGGGTGTCACTGACTGAAACTGATCCCAGAAAACCAGACATGACAGGGCTTCCATAACCTCTGGTTCCCCATGTGTAATAAGTGCGGTGTTGAAGTCATGGTGAATACAAGAGATTTTATCCACAAAATAATCCACAAACATGTCACAGCAGGCAGTAGATGACTCCACTCTAAGGTTGAGGGAGGCTGGACTGACCAGCCCCCTCACAACCCAGAAAAGTTCCACTGGATGGAATTTTGCAGATGCAAAAAACTCCTTCTTTGCTGCCCGCATAGCCACGGCATAGGCTCATAAACTGTCTCTATGGCGCAATCTGTCGGCTTCAGCACGTGAACGATGCCACCGTCGCTCCAACCGCCACCCATCTCGCTTCAGCAGCCACAGCGCCTCAGTAAACCAAGGAGGCCTGAGGAGCTGTTGCCTGAGCAGCAGACACCTAGGAGCCGTCTGATCAATGGCCCCAGTCAGCGAGCTGTTCCACAGCACAACAAGGTCATCGATAAGATGGTTGTCAAGGTCAGAGGGTATCTCCCCCAGAGAATTCCAGAACTGTTCCAATTCCATCATCCTCTGGGGGGCGAACCATCTGAATAAGCTCAGCACCTTTCTGGGGGCAGACATGTGCATATAAATTATTTGCAGGAGGAAAGTAAATTCAGATCTGCAAGTTGCCATGGGGAGACTATATTACATTTTGGGGTTTTCATTCAAAATGATACCAGTCATTTTAAAGCATTTCAGCTGGAAGATAAGTTTTATGTACCTAAGTGCTTATTAATGTAGAAAAGTAAGTCTCAGAGGAGAGATCAAGAGGGAACCCCTGTCTGATGGAAGGGCAGGTTAGTAGAATCTGTATAGACTTACAATTAATATTTAGCTTCAGAAGAGAAAGTCAACAAGATAATGAATTAAGTTGCTGTAGGGATAGAATACAGATCAGACAGTGGAGGCAGTATTACCATTATTACAATGTGGGAAATCTGGTCACAGAAGTAACACAAATTTAGAGTGTGATCCTGAATCTGTTTGGTGCCAGTGCTGGTTTTTCATGCTGACTTGAGTTCTATTGAAGTGAATGAGATTTGTGCTGCTATAAAGGGCTACCTCCAGCACCAAATGGCTTTGGGATCATAAAATCAGTGGGAGATGCCCATCTGAGAAAAAGGATTCTTTACCCAACCCAAAGACAAGCTGGTCTTCTCTGGAAAACTACACATGGCAAATCGAGCTGCTGGGAAGTCTGAAAGACGTCCCCTCACATGGCTGCTGGTGTTCTCTTTGGAGTAATGTCACTGGCAGGCCAGAGCCACTGTGAGCTACGGACCCTTTAAGGCAGCTAGCGTCAGCACATAGGTTGTGTTAGCAGAGCTGCAGGTGCTGCCAGGATGCAGAACATCACCTGATTGCGGTGTGGCTGCGTAAGGTCATGGCACTAGCCAACCCTGAAGAATGAAACCTGAGGCTAGCTCAAAGCTAGAAAAAACAGCAAGGAAGCAGTATCTCTGGGAGAGCTCTCCCGATGAGTGGGGTAACAGCCTGAGACATTCTGGCTACGAGGGCTTTGAGAAGAGTATGGGCTAAAGAAACCTGCCCCATAGACTGAAGGAGCAGCAGAGAGCTGCTACTACCAGTGCTAAGCCCAATGGGTTGTAACCAGGGGCTAAGGACTTATAAAAAGATTGCTGAAGAAGCAGGACCAAGGCTGGAAGCCTGGGAGGCTGAATACCAAGCCCAAGGGGGGTTGTGTAGACTGAAAGGCCACAGGGCATGGCACACTGTATATATAAAGACTATTGATGGAGGTATGTAAATAGAAATAGACAAGTGGAGCCAATTCCCTATGAAACTATTGGGTGTTGGGCCCCAATCCTGAGTGACGTACAGTGGGCAAGCAGTAACTCTGCTACAGTCATTACTGATTTCAAACTAAAAAGTCTATGCCCCAGTCTATGCCATTCATCGGGCCACGGAGCAACACACCACCTCTGCCTGAAATATACACCGAATCCTAAACCCCCGGCTGCATAGGAGTGAACTTGAAGTTTCGTCTCCAGCAGCAGATTCTCTCTCCAGAAGCTAACTCCATTATATTCTGCCAAAAAGGTGGCCCATACCCTAAGGTCAGCCTTCATCTCCTGTGTTACCTGGATATGATAGTGGGGCGAGAGATTGCCCCGGAGCTCGCTGTGCAGGCGAAACAAAAATACTCTACCCGGGGCCACCACCCTACAGGCAAAGTTCAGGCTTCCAATCAGGGACTGCAGTTCCCTGACTGTGATCTTCACTGCCGCCAAACAAGCAGCCACCTTATTTCTCAGCGAGTTGACCTTATCCCCAGGGAGCCGGGACACCCCAGCAACTGTGTCTAATTGAATACCCAGGTAGGTAATAAATGTGTCAGGCCCTTCCGTCTTTTCTGGGGCAAGGGGAATTCCTAATTTATCAGCCATTCTTTGGAAGGTCTCCATCAGTCCAACACACTATCGCGTGCCTGCGCGGCCAATGAAGAGGAAATCATCAAGATATTTCGTGATTTCCCCGCCCTTCACCTGCTGCCCCACCACCCATTCCACCAGTGAGCTAAAGCGCTCAAAGGCAAAACATGAAATAGAACACCCCATGGGCATTGTTTGATTGAAATAAAATTGATCTTGAAAGTGGAAGCCCAAGAGGTGGAAGCTATCCGAGTCCACAGGCAACAGGCGAAAGGCTGATTTGATGTCACACTTAGCCAGCAGTGCATACTTGCCGGCTCTCCTCACCGCCTTCACCGCAGCGTCAAATGGAACGTAATGGACAGATGTGAGCTCCCTCGGGATGGCATCATTAACCGATCTCCCTCTGGGGTAGGATTTGAGCTCCCTCGGGATGGCATCATTAACCGATCTCCCTCCCCCTCCTCTTCCCTACCCCTCTTGGTCGGGGTTCCCCAAGGCTCTATCCTTGGCCCTCTCCTCTTCTCTATCTACACCCTATCCCATGGCAAACTCATTGCCTCCCACGATTTCCAATACCACCTATACGCTGATGACACTCAACTCTATCTCTCCACTCCTTCCCTCTCCCCCTCTGTTCAAGCTCATCTCACCAACTGTCTCTCCGATATCTCCGCCTGGATGTCTCAATATCAACTCAAACTGAACATGGCGAAAACTGAACTCCTTATCTTCCCTCCCAATCCTTCCTCTCCCTCTTCCCTGTGAATTGCCATCAACAGGGTCTCCATCCTCCCTGTCCCCCAAGCCCATAGCTTGGGCTTCATCTTTGACTCACACCTTACCTTCAAACCCTACATTGACTCCATTGCCAAATCCTGCCGCTTCTCCCTCCACAACATTGCTAACTTCTGCCCTTTTCTGTCTGTCTCCTCTTCCAAAACTCTCATTCATGCCCTAGTCATCTCATGCCTCTACTTTTGTAACCTCCTCCTTGCTGGCCTTCCCCGCTCTCACCTTTCTTCCCTCATCTCTGTTCAAAACTCTGCTGCCAGGATCATCCACCTAGCCCGTCGCTTTGACCATGTCCAGCCTCTCCTCTTCTCTCTCCACTAGCTCCCTCTTCCTGAGCGTATTCTGTACACGCTCCTTGCCTTCACTTACAAAGCCCTTCACAACCTTGCTGCCCCCTACCTCTCTTCCCTGATCTCCCTCCAAACCCCTTTTCGAGCACTCTACTCTGTTTCTATCCCCTCTCTCACCCTCCCACGCCCCCCCTGCTGCTCGAACTGCCTTCGTCCCTTCTCCCTTGCTGCCCCACATGCCTTGAACTCCCTCCCTGCCCTCATCCACCTTGCCCCCACCCGCCACACCTCAAAGTCCCTCCTCAAAACCCACCTCTTCCACTCCTCCCTTCCTAACTCCTGCTAATCATCCCCATCCAGGATTATCCCCCACCTGTTATCTGTATACTCCCAATTTACTGTAACCAAGCCAAAAACGTGTGCCTGAGTTCTTGCATCCTCATGAATGTCGCATCCCTTGTCTCTCCCTCTGTTCCCCCTCCCCTGTCTCCCCTCCCCCTGTCTTTAGATTGTAAGCTCTCGGCCAGGGACCGTGTCTATCTTGTTTTTTGTAAAGCACCAGGTACATCACTGGCGCTATATAAATGCTTATAATAATAATAATACCACTTTTCACTCCTCCACCACCTGATGTTTGGTATAATCAACACAGCTGGAAAGGTACAGTCTACCATTACATAAGAAGTAAGGTGCCTTCTCAGCATTACTTAGGCCATTTTTATATGAGGCGCTACCATGCAGGTCCACCCAGTGGATACGTGTGGTAGTTGCAGTGGGTGGATGCGCGCTCTTGTGACACATGCATCCCCACCTACCTCTTCCCACCTCTCCACATGGTACAGCACAGAAAATCCTGCATTGCACTGTGCAGGGGCATGGGTGGCCAGTGGATAGATGGGTGTGCACACCCATCTGACACCGTTTGAACCCTCCCCCACTCCATTTAAAAACAACCACAGTTATTTCCTAGGCCTTGTGACTCAGACCTCATACAATCAACCATATTAGATGATGTGTGTCATTAACTTTGTTGAAAGCCAAGACAACCTCCAGAGAAGGAACAAAGCACCAAGGAATATGATGCATCAGATTCATCACTGACCAAAATGATCCCTCAAGCCTGGTGCAGACTGTAACCACACAGTCTTGTCTACAGAGCTATATTGAGAACTCTTGAAGAATGAGTGAGGTGTTGAAAGACTGGAGACAGGCAAAAGGAGGATCCAGGAAAGTACAGATTAGTCAGCCTCACATCAAGACCTGGAAAGGTTCTAGAACACATTATAAAGCAGTGAGTCTGTAAACATTTAGAAAACAATGCTGTGATTACTAAAGCCAGCATGGGTTTCTCAAGAACAAGTCATGCCAGACTAATGTCATGGCCAGCAGTATAGTGTCATGGCCAGACTAATGTCACGACAAGTCAGGGCCAGTAGTATAGTTGAGTTTAAAAGAGGTTTGGACAAGTTTCTGGAAGATAGTTCCATTAGAAGCTATTAGCCAGATAGGATTGTGGAACAAAACCCTTTACTGTCGGGAACCTGGGGATGACCCACAGGGAATGGATAGCATGGTGACCAATTGGGTGTCTCTCCCACACCCCCGAGACTGGCCACTGTCAGAGGCAGGATGCTGGGCTCGATGGACCATTGGTCTGACACAGTATGGCACTTCTTATGTTCTTAATCTTGTTTTCCTTTTTGATCAAGTTACTAGTTTAGTAGATCATGAGAATGCCATGGAAGTAGTATATCTTGATTTCTGCAGAGCATTTGACAAAGTCCTCCATGATATCCTTCTTGACAAGCTGGTAAAATATGGGCTAGATTATCCTACCGTTAGGTGGATTTACAGCTGGTTGAAGAACCGTATCCAAAGAGTGCTCATAAATGGCTCCTCATCAATCTGGAGGGAGGTGTCGAGTGGAGTGCCTCAGGGCTTGGTCCTGGGCCCTGAACTGTTCAACATCTTTATTAATTACTTGGAAGGAGTACAGGTGATGCTTAACAAATTTGTGGATGACACAAATCTGGAAGGGATAGCTAATACCTTAAAAGACAGAAACAAGTTTTAAAATGATCTTGAAAGGATGGAAAGCTGGGCCAAACCTAACAAAATGAAATTCAAAAGAGATAAATGTAAACTTCTGCATTTAGGTCATAAAAAACAAATGCACAAGTATAGGATGGGCAATACATGGCTTGGCAGCAGTATATGTGAAAAGGATCTTGGGGTTGTAGTTGGTCACAAGCTGAACATGAGTCAGCAGTGTGATGCAGCTGCTAAAAAGTCTAATGCAATTTTAGGCTGCATTAACAGAAGAATAGTGTCCAGGTCATGAGAAGTAATAGTTTCACTCTATTCTGTGCTGGTCAGACCTCATTTGGAGTACTGTGTCCAGTACTGGGCAACAGATTTTAAGAAGGACATTGACAAACTTGAAAGGGTTCTGAGGAGAGCGACAAAGATGGTCAAGGGTCTGGAAACCAAGTCCTATGAAAAAAGGTTGAAGGAGATGGGAATGTTTAACCTGGAGAAGAGAAGTCTAAGGGGAGTCATGATAGCCATATTCAAATATCTGAAAGGGGTTTCACATAGAAGATGGAGCAGACTTCTTCTCTGTTGCTCCCAAAGGCAGGACTAGAACCAATGGGATCAAATTACAAGGAAGCAGATTTCAGCTAAACATTAGGATGAACTTCCTAACAGTATGAGCTGTTTGACAGTGGAACAGCCTGCCTAGGGTGGTGGTGGTCTCTCCTTTGCTGAAGATTTTCAAACAGAGACTGTATGGCCATCTGTCAGGGATGCTGTCGCTGTGGATTTTCTGCATTGAGCAGGGGGTTGGACTAGATATCCTCTGACATTCTTTCCAACTCTAAGGCTGCTTTCAGACCTCCCCCCACCCCCCTCCTGTGCATATTCTGGCTGTGGGAGGGAATGCACAGTCAGGATATGCACGGGGATCTGCCGGTCTGAAAGCCCTCCCGCCCCTCTTCCCCCCCGCCCCTCTTCCCCCCCCGCGCAGCTTTGACTGCACGCGCAGGAATGCAGAGCTTAATTTCCTGCTCTGCATCCCTGCACGTGTCTGCCAGCAAAGCCGCACAGAGGGGCTTTCAGACCGGCAGCACCCTGCACATATACTGGCTGCACATTCCCTCCCATAGCCAAAATATACACATGGTGGGGGGAAGGTCTGAAAGTGGCCTTAAATTCTATCATTCTAAGAGCCCCTCTGCAGGCTATATGCAGTGACCAGGTGATGCATAAGTGAACAGCATGCAAACCACGCACATGTTGTGTTTCGGGCCCCGGTTGCACTAACTTGTGAGGCAACCTGTGCAATCCCCAGACCATTTCCTCTGTCCTCCACACGTGCGGGGTCCTCTCTTCATGTGAGAGTTCTCGGTCGTGCCCTATATAAGTAAAACTCAGAGCAGATGGACTTGTTGGTTTGTGTTGCAGCACAGGAAAAAATGGGGAGAGTATCTGAAGTCACCATTTTTGCAAATTTTCAGTAGCCAGTAGCACATGCAAGATTTTTGCAGATCCTCCAATGCAGGGTCCCATGGGATGCTGCTGTCCTCTATGGTCATTTTTACATGGACGGCCCCACCCACTGCTGGGTGATCCAGATGGTGTGCGGTTGGGGGTGGGGCATCTGTACAAATGAGCTGGCAGTGGGTGGGGGGATGGGTGTGCACTGTGTGTGTACCTGTGTAAACACCACAGGCAGTGGGTGTTTACACAGCACGCACCCACCTCCACCCATCTCCACCAACGGGACCATCCAGAAAACCAGAGGAACCACCTTCGGTGGAGATGTGTGTATGTCTATGTAAAAGGAAACCCACCTACCTCACGAGCACACCTATCCCCACCCTCGTCCATGTAAAAATGGCCTGTGTAGCAGTAAAAACAAAATCATGCTTGCTTGAAAATTTTGATTAGTTCCACTTCTTACTCCTACCCACACTCTACATGGATCCACTCTACATTGGCACACAGTTGCCAAATGCACACCACGACAGCCCAGCCAAGCCACCAAGTTGACACGCAGCAACACCACCACAGGGAGAAGCAAAGGTAGGCCAAAGGAAGTGTGCCCACACATGGAAGAAGGACAACAGGTAGCCACCGGAACATGAAGAACAGCTCTCACAATGGGATGCGTTGGGCCCACACCACCCACAGGGGCAAACCGATGGAGCCCACAGGGGAAGTCATCACACACCACTGTATGCCACCCAACAGCCCCAGTCATCCAGAGCAGGAACTGCAGGGACCCCCATCACAAGAACCCACACACAAGGACAGGGCTGCAGCCATGGGAGGGACGTATGGCATCGCACACAGACACGAATGCACCCAAGGTGGTACAGGCAAAGGCACAGACTTTATTAATGATGGGGTGAAAGGGGGGGAACTTCCAAACAGAGGCCGGATCAGGGGCACTCAAGGGCGCTCAGGGGCCATAGGATCCCTGTGAAAGCCATGACCGTTCCAAGCACTGCTCCATGGCTTGCACACAGATCCTATGGAGAGCGAGGCGTGTGAAGTTGTGTAGCGCTAGCCAGGCTGCGGCCATTCACAGCTGATAGTGGGACAGCTGCAAGGTCCTGTGAATCCTTGCCCCACGCACCTGGTGGGTGCATTCCAGTGGTAGCGATGACAGATCAGCAAGGCCACGGCTGCCTCTAGCAGGGAGCTAACGAGACACTCCATGCACTGTATCTTGATGGGACATAGCTGCACATTGCAGTGGCGTTCAAGCAATATGACCAAAGCAAGGCTGAGTCGGATGCGCACTGTCCGGGGATCGCACAGGGTCATTGCAGGGGCACGGGGGGGGCAGCCCACAGAGGAGCTCCGGGGCGCCCCAAGGCCCATGGCTGCCAGGTGGTCCGAGAGAGGGGGACATGATGGTGGGTCACCGATGGGGGATCCCCATCAGGTGAATGGAACACACCCACAGGAATGCGCCAATTTCACAGCAGGCAGCACGGGCTGCCACGGTACATATGTGTGCTGGTAGCTGCGGCCGGGTGTGGGGTGTAGAGTGAGAGGTGGTTTGAGCAAGGTGAATGAGAGGCCATAGTGAGGTTACTCTGTGATAGATCATTGGTGCTGGTGTCCAGAATGGGGTGCATGTACAGCGGAGGGGATTGGTGGCTGTCCTCAGCGGGTCGCCCCGTGCAGCTGGCCCCAGGACCCTGGGACAGGCTATGGGTAGCAGGAGACGTGGGAGGCACATCGCGGGTGTGCAGGGTGCACAGGGCTTGGGGTCAGGGGAAACGGATCACAGCCAGGTGATTGCTAGGTGCAGAGACCGCTCACAGGGCAGGTGGGTAAAGGGGACATGGAGGACAGTTACAACTGTGTGGGCCTGGGTCGGGTCCCCCGACCGTGTAACACCTAGGAAGGTAGATACTAGGTTATCCAGTACTGGTGCCGGTGGTGGGCCCCCCCAGAGTGTGAGTGTTGTGGGTACTACCATGCTGCCCGTTGATGAGCCCCCTGAGGGGAGGGCTGTCCTGTTAATGGTCCTGTCCTCCTGCTTCATGATCCTGGTGCTAGTGTTGGAGCAATGGGCTGAACTACTACTGCCAGGTCACTGCTTCTACAACCATGGTATCCGGTGCAGGAGAGTGCCCGAGCTGCATCATTGCGGTGGGCACGGAGGGTAGCTGTCCACCAACAGTCCATGTTTGGAACAGCCATGTCCTAGGACATGTGCCTGGTACTGTCCTGGTGGCCGCTCAATGTCTACAGGCGCCGTGTAACTGTCCCAATGCAGAGGCTGAATTGGATGCGATCTCGCATGAATGAATGGTGGGAGGACATGCTGGCACCTGAATGGACGAGGAATGGATGGACCAATTCCGCATAAACTGCTCACTGTCGCTCCAGCTCAGGGAGCTCCTGAATGCACATCTCTGGAGGCGCAAAACCAACATGTGGTATCCGCTGCTGCCAGGGATGCACGTGGCCATGGCCGTGTGGAGATTGGTCACCCCTGCTTCCTGTTGGAGCATTAGGGAGCAGTTCGGGGTGGGGACTGCAACCATGAACAGGGCGCTCCATGATGTGTGCAACCTGCTAGTTGAGCTACTGCTCGAGTGGGTCATACAGCTCTGGGATCCAGAGGTTGTGATCTACGGCTTCAAGGATGTGGGCTTCCCCCATTGCATAGGGGCGATGACAGCACCCACATCCCTATCATCCGGTCCCCACACACCAAGATGGACTACCTAAATCAGAAGCAGGTGCTCTTGATCAATCTCCAGGCCATGGTGGATCACCGGGCTTTGTTTACCGATGTCTATACCTGCCACTCTGGGAGGAGCCATGATGCTTGCATACTACAGGCCTCCCCCTTCTATGTACGCATGTTTGACGGGGAGATAGCTCCAAACCTGTACCGTGTCACTGAGGCCCCATGGCCCCAGTGGTGATAGGGAACCCTGCCTACCCACTAAGCCCGTGGCTCATGAGGGCCTATCCCGTTGCACACACAGCGGGACACTGGCTCTTCAGTGAATGGCTCCCGTCGGCTCGGAGCATGGTGGAGCGGGCATTTGGGCTGCTCAAGGAGCGTTGGTGCCTGCTCATGAACAGGAGCCAGTTCAATCTGTACCATATCCCCATCCTTGTACTGGCAGCCTGCATCCTGCACAATGTCTGCGAGACCGGGAAAGCTGCCTTGACTACCCCCTACCGGTGCAGAGAGGGTCCCGTGTCCCTCTACCAACATGTCCAGGTTGGCTCGTTCCGGCGCATATCTGAGGAGAATTGGTATGCTCTGTGTCGGCGCATTGTCACCCAGATGGCAGGCAACTGAGTGGGCCTGTTGACAGACCGCCACCTTTCACGATACCGTGTAATGGGTAACAATAAATCCTGTTGTCTGTTCCCGCAATCCGTTTGTGGCCTCTTGTTTTGGTTGTAGGGGTCCTGTGAGGCCTGTGCCCTGCACCACTGGGTAACCCACTGCCTTCTAGCCATAGCAAGTGAACTGCACCAGCGCTCGGCACCTCACTGGCTGTCCGGTGGCATGCCCGATGCTTCACTGATGTAACTGTGCATACCTGTACCCAGCCATGGGAGCGATGCTGTTGCCCACCCGACTGCCTGCAGGTCAGAGACGTATGCTTTTGCCACCTGTCTTGTGAATACCCTGCCCCCGACTGCATATGGAGTGACCCCTTGCCACCATGGTACCCCCAATGACGCACCGAACAACAGAGTGGTAATGTAAAACACAGTTTATTAGGGGTTCTGTACAAGGGGTGGGGGGTTCACTATTTGTGGGGTCTTTCCCGTGCCTGCTTCGGTGCACCACTGGGGCTCGATCCCCTGAGCGCCCTTGCAGGTGTGGATGGAGAGTGGGGAAATAGTAGCTGAAGAAGAGGCGGGGTTTCGCCCACAGAAAAGCAATCTGGGTCATTGCTTTGTTCTTGCACACTTGATAAGTAAATATAGGTTAAAGGAACTAAAACGCCTTGTAGCTTTTGTTGTCTTCTCCTCTGCGTTTGATCGATTTAATAGGGAAATACTGTGGGAAAAACTGGAGCAGCTGTTAATAGATAGGAGACTGTTAACATTAATTCAAAGTCTATATACGGTCGGATACCTCTGTGCAGGTCCAAATAAATAGCAAAGGAATACTCACAGATCAAATACCCACATCTAGAGGAGTGAGGCAAGGGTGCTTATTAGTCCCAGGGCTATTAATCTTTATGTTAACGATCTGATTTTGAAATTTAGGAAGGCTGATGAATATATGGCACCGAAATTAGGCTCCTCCAGATGTACGATACTTATGTATGCAAATGATACCATTCTTTTATCTACGTCATCATTGGGACGGCGTAGATTGCTGACAGATTTTGACAAAGAATGTAAAAAACAGGAACTTATAATAAATATTGATAAGACTAAAATAATGGTCTATGAGCGGAAGTTTAAGCCCCCAAAATGGTATTTAAATGGAGGAAGAGTTGAACAAGTCAAAATGTTCAAATATTTAGACATTACATTTGCGCATAATGACTCTTGGATGCCACATGTTCAATCACTTAAACAAGGAGCAAAAGCAGAAAGCAATGCAATTTGTAGTTTTTTCAAATCCAGAGGTGGGTGCCAGCTCAGATCAGCACTTAATGTTTTTGAGCTGAAAGTAATTGCTAAAATTAGATATGGGCCGCAAATCTGGGCCCATAAATCTGCAGGTCGGAAGATACTAGAACCTGTTTAAAGCCATTTTTTACGCAAGATACTTCTGGTTCCTGGGTGTGTCTTGTCAGCCATTCTAAAACTAGAAACAGGGATGAAATCCCTGGAGGCCATAATTATAGAATCTTGGTTGATAGCCATAATAAAGACGAACGATCTGACAGAAAACTCGCTTCCAAAATTGTGCTTACAAGAGAAGAACAATGCAGCTGGTTAAGACCCCTGGGGGGGAGCTGTTAACCAGGTATTTCAAAGGTTGGGTTTTTCTTTTCCCTTTTTGCTGGAATTCCCAGCAAAAGAGGCTTGTAGAATACTTTTAAAAAAGGATAATGGATATGGATTGCCCGGTACTTAGGGCACAGGCTAGTGTATCAAGAATATCTCCCAGATACAAAATGCTCCTACCTAAGTTAGGAGGCTGTGCATATTTGGTTTATGATATCCTGTATAGTCATAAAAATGCATTTACGGCTATGTGGTTCCAGACATTACGCTCTGCGGTTACAGAAGGCAGGATAAGAGGTATCCCAGGGATAGCATATGCGTTTGTTCAGGGCCGGCCCGAGGCATGTGCCACTGGTGCCCCGGCACAAGGCCCTGCACCGCCGCCGCGGGTTGGAGATGGAGTCAGGACACCGCAGTTTAAATTTTTTTTCCCCACCCCCATTGGTAGAAAAGACCGCCGCCTGGCCACCTGTCCCATCTTGGGGTTTTCCCCCCCACCCTGGGCCCCCTTTGCTGGCTGACACATGCCCCCTCTCCACTGTCACCACCATCGCCAGGCACACGCTGCAGCAGCAGCAGCAGGGACAACCAATAGGACTGTTAGATAAAGCTGTTTGTTTACAAACAGCTCCTCCCCATGTGCTGATCAGAAGGTAAAGAAGGTTCTTCGAGATGGCAGAAAACATTATCACAACTGGGTTGTGAATGCTCACCCTATTCGAATAATACTCACATGCAGGGGCGGATTGGGAAATCAAAGTGGCCAGGGAAAATATAGTTTTAGTGGATCTGTGCTGGCAGCAAAGCTGCTGGGGTGCTGGAAACGGGCCAAGGGGGCGTGGCTTGGGGACATGGCTTGGGACGGGCAGAGTGCACCAAATTTGGGACCTATCAGAGCTGAGTCCCCAGACTCAGAGCCTCAGCAGCCTGGCAGGGGTGAGTGGGAGGTTATGGGGGGCTGGCAGGGGGTGACCGCCACTGGTGTGGGTACTGGCCCTCATTTCAGTGCTCTGGCTCCCCAAATCACTCCGTTTCAGTGCTCAGTGGCCCCCAACTTCTCCCCTGTCTCTCCCACTGTCCCCTCTCCCTGTCTTCCCCTCCTTGTCTTTTAGATTGTAAGCCACAGGCAGGGACTGCGTCCATTTCTATGTTCTGTACAGCGCCAAGTACATGACTGGCGCTATATAAATGTTTATAATAATAATAATAATAATAATAATAATAATAATAATAAATAAATGGGTGTCCGAGTTCCAAAGGACATCAGTCCAATATTTATAGGTCTCCACTCACATAGGCCATGCATATGCTGTTGCTAGGCAGAGTTGGCTCTCCCAATGCCTCACATCATCTGAGTCATTCAGACAAGGATGCATCTGGCACTTGTGGTTACCATCCTAACTGGTTGATCTTTGCCCCATTTCACAAATATCTGTTTTTAGCCATTTACCCAGAACTGTTGCGTAAGCAATAAAAGTTCCAAAAATAAAGCTGTGCTTGCAAGTCTGGTATAAGCCTTTGCTGTTCAGTTGCGGTTGCAATTATGCAAGCTGTCAGAACAAAATCTGTGCATAGTTCACTTAGGGGCTTTGGCCTTAGCAGTTCCTGGAGTTTCTTCAGCCTAAGAATTCTAACTTCTAAAAGCATTTGCACCCCTCACATACTGCCCCCACATACTCACATCAACGGTATCAAAAGCAGCCGACAGATCTAATAGAATCAGAAGGACTGAATGTCCCTGATTAGTAGATCGTCGACCAACGCCACAAGCGCAGTCTTGCTGCCATAACCCCGGTGAAATCCTGACTGTGAGGAATCAAGAAAACCAACATGATCCAGATGCTACTGCAACTGCCAGGCCACCATCCTCAATAACCATGCCTAAAAAGGGGAGGTTAGACACCGGTCAATAACTGGCAAGGGAGTCAACATAAAGCAATGGTTTCTTGAGCAGGGGACGCATCACCGCCTGTTTAAGGTAGCTCGGCACCCTGCCCTCCCTAAGGGAGGCATTGACCACCCCCACCAGCAATGGCCCCGTTGTCTCCTGGCAGACCTTAACTAGCCAAGACGGGCAAGGATCCAGTTCACAAGATGTAGCCCTAACAGCCCCAAGAACTAGAAGTGTGCACCATGGGCCCATTCCATTGGTCTCAATGGAAAACACATTTTTGGCTGTAACATTTTTGTTTTTCACTATATTTGGCTGAAACATGGGGACAATATACCTTCAATGGAAGGCATTATATGTACCAATTCCAAAAAGATTGAATAAAGGAATCCAATTTAAGAAGCAGTTGAATTATTTTATTTTGCAAAAATATTCATATACATTCCTAGCTGTAACTTCTTTGCCTCACATTTAATGTAGATGAAACTTGGCATGTTTATACCCCTTCCCATATTTACTAGCTCTGACAAATTTCAGAAGGATTGGATAAAGGGTCCTGCTGATATAAGCAATTAACATATAACTGTATGTCTGACTGTAACATATTTGTAGTCCAACCAGTGTACATGAAATTTGGAGGGCTGTATATCACACTTTCACAATCATCTCTGCCAAATATCAGAAATATGTGATAAAGGGTCCCACTTGTATATGCCTGCACAGCATATGAGGAGAAGAAGCCTATTCCATGGATTCTCTTACGCGTCATTGTGGTATAAAATCGGTTTGTGATGCTAACTGGCCAGTAGAAATGTCAATCAAATATCCTCATTCTGTGCTGTGACTATCCCAACATCTCTCCCCCACTTGTTATTGGGAAGTCAGAAGCATCTGTTTAGGAAAGAGCCAATAGAGATTTTCTTATGTCCTCTGTCACAGTGCTGCAGGATGTGATTGTGATGATAACTGGCCAGCCTGGATGTGTAAACTATGTCTCCTGATTGCTGGGATGCTATCTCCAAAATCCCAGTTATGTCCCTTATGCCTGCCTCAGGGCCGCCCCCTATGCCCGCCTCGAAACCACTACCAATTGGTCCTGTAAAGCTAGAAGCATGCAGTAATTGGACAGTGAATGTGTCTGTAAGTATTTTGGGTTGCTCCACATTCTCCCTCCTACAGTCTCTCTCCCCACTTTTCCAGGCAGGCACAGCGGCCTCATAGCCCGCCGCACCCACCCATTAGGGTGGGGGCAGGGCCACACGGACCACATCCGCACATCTTCCCACCCCCTCCCCAGCCCTGGCCATAGGTACATTTGTTCAGCACACAGGGACAGATCCTGCCCAGGGTGAGGGCTCTCACCCCAGGCAAAATCAAAGCGTGATGGAGACTAGATCCATCACGCCTAAAAATACCGAGAAACAAGGCAGGGAATCATTCTACTTACATAATAAATTTTAGATTATTTTCCTAAATTGGGCATTTCAGTTACAGACAATTTCAATTTAGACCATTAGCCAGCTTCCACCCATGGTTTGTAAGTTACTAAAATCTATGAAGAATCAAAGTCATATCAACCTTTCCTATCATATTTGAAGGACAGAATGTCATGTCACACTGTCTGCTTCTTTTACATCTGGACTTAAATGACTCGAGTGACACACCCAAATCCCTCCAGTTTCTCTCTGTACCTCAAACCATTAGTGATAGCTTTGTCACCATCTAGGAAAGGCTTTGCTTCCCACTCAACTCTAGCTAAACCTGGTAGTCAACCCATTTTATATACAAACTGTAGGGAATGGGAAAGTCATATCTTGTTCCCATTTGGACACCAAAAAGAGCAGCCAAATTTGAATGTGCTTAGGTGCTGGTTCCTTGTTTGGTTTTTTTGCTAAATGGAAGCTCCTTGGTGCTGATCTCCATCTGTGTTGTGGCAAGGATGTTAATAGCTGGATAGACTGCAAATATTTTTGCCTTTTTATAGATTGAGTTGGGAGTGAGTTGCTTGAAACTTAGTGAGCACCCAAACAACACTTGCAGCCTTGCTCCAAAAGCCCAGGGCAATAGCACAATTCAGCAGAAGAATTAAAGTTTTATGTACATTCTCATCTACACTGCAACATTGAACTGTATTTGAACGACATTCTGGGGGAGAACCATACTGATAGGGGTCCATTGATACTGTGAGAATTACAATTTGGAAGACAAGACTGATATTAGAGCTATTTAGCACACTATAAAGCTGTTCACACACAGGTCTTTCACTCAGTTAAGGACAGTATAAATGTCCTGATGGGTCAAAAAAGCCAGCTGTATTCCACATCACTGTGAGAGAACTATTTCTGATGGCCTATGCCTACAAAATAACCTGCCATCATTCTATGCATAGAGCTGTCACTGATGTCAGTGGAATTAGGGGTGTGCATGTCATTTTCGTTATTACAATAACTATAACAAAAGTTGTTGTGTTCATTATTTATTGCAATAATGAAAATGAAAAATAATAATAATGAAAATAGAAACAAAACAACATTTTGTTTTTGAAATAAAGGGAAAACACTGAAAAACTTGAAAATACATGTCAAGCTGTAACATTTGTATATTTCATCCTGTTTACTAGATATTTAGCAGGAATGTAAAACATACCTTCTCTGTCATCTCTGCTAAACTACAGGATTATTTGATAAAGGGACTCAATTTTATAAGTAATTGAAGTTGTCTCCTTGAAGACCATTATTCAGATAAATAGCAGCACATGCAGTGCCAGTCAGAGGCAGGCACCTGGCATGGCAGTGGGAGAGAGGTTGTAGGAGGGAGGATGTGGAGCAACCCAAAAGACTGACAGACACATTCAGTGGTCAATTACTGCATGCTTCTAGCTTTACAGGACTAACTGATAGTGCCTTAGAGGCGGGCATAGGGGGTGGCCTTCAGGCGGGCATAGAAGGGACATAACTGGGACTTTGAGAATAGTATCCCAGAAATCAGGAGACATCACTTTTTACACATCCAGACTGACCAATTATCATCACAATCACATCCTGCAGCACTGTGACAGAGGACATCAGATAATCTCTATTGACTCTTTCCTAAACAAATGCTTCTGACTTCCCAGTAACAAGTGGGGGAGAGATGTTGGGATGGTCATAGAACAGAATGAGGATATTTGGTTGACATTTCTGCTGATAAATTAGCATCACAAACTGATCTTATACCACAGTGGCACGTAAGAGAATCCCTGGCATAGACTCCTTCTCTGCATACGTTGTGCAGGCATATCAAATGGGGACTCTTTATCACATCTTTCTTATATTTGTCAGATATTATCCTGAAAATGAGATATCAAGTCAAAGTCAAAAGTTTTTATTGTTAACCAAAAGGTTATAACAATCCACATATAATATACAGTATGCAATACAGCATACAATACATAACACAAGATTACACAATTTTACAATTATACACATCAAAAATCTTGGATAACCAATATTACATCCCGCGAACCAGGGCATCCTCTATCCATCCCCTCTAACAGTTATGCTTCCAACCCCCAAGGGGATCTAAACCCAACCTTATTCCCCCTAACAAGGTATTAATCATATTAATCATATGGCCCTGACCATTTACTGGGCAAACTTGATGGTTCTCAGTCGTAAAAATTTTTGGCAATATCTAGTCACCGCTTTCGTAAGGGTCGGGTCCACCCCTTCCAGCAACCTCCACTTCAAACTCACTAAATCAGAAGAACCCTGTATATATTTCCCCAACAGGGCCTGTCTAGGCCCCGCTAGAGCAGTACATTTAAAGAAAATGTGTTCACAGGAGTCAGTCTCCTGTAAATCACATAATCCACAGTGCCTTTCCGGCCAAGGGATACCCCTGTAGCGTCCCTCCAACATAGCAGATGGATATACGTTAAAACGAAAGCAGGTAAAGGTGCTGCGCAGATTAAAATCTAGACATGAGTAAAGATAGCAATTCCCCCACCCCGGAGGTCTGGCTGTAGGGTGAAAGTGAGATATACAGACCTGCCAAATTTCATGTACACTGGTTGGACTACAAAGATGTTATGATCAGACATACATTTATTTGTTAATTGCTTATACCACCAGGACCATTTATCCAATACTTCTGAAATTTGGCAGAGATAGTAAATATGGGAAGAGGTATAAACATGATAAGTTTAATCTACATTAAATGTGAGGCAAAGCAGTTATGGCTAAGAATGTATATGAAGTTTTTTTCAAAATAATATAATTCAATCACTTCAAAAATTGGATTCCAGTATCCAAATGTTTTGGAATTTGGTACACTTTGTGCCTTCCATTGGAGGTATAAGC
Organism: Sphenodon punctatus; assembly: GCA_003113815.1. Taxonomy (NCBI): domain Eukaryota; kingdom Metazoa; phylum Chordata; class Lepidosauria; order Sphenodontia; family Sphenodontidae; genus Sphenodon; species Sphenodon punctatus. The sequence goes on from QEPC01002794.1 coordinate 297,761, forward strand.
CCTCCAAGTATCAGACAAATATAGTAAAAACCAAAAAGGTTACAGCTGAAAATATGTTTTATATTGAAACCAATGAAAAATGAAAACAAAAGAAAAAATGCAAACGACAATTTGATGTTTATGAAAACAAAAATGACATATTTAAATTATGAAAACAAATCAAAAAGACATGGACTCTGGTGCATACCTCTACAGTGGAAACTGTGTCTGCAGATCAATGGCAGACTAAGGACTGATGCTCGCCCAGTTCAGCCCGCTACAGCCCACCTGGGCCAGCACATTACCTGCACGTCTTGTTTACAGGCCACCAGTTGTGATCCTGGTACAGACCCCAGCAGGGGAGGCAGCTGACCTGGAAGGAACCAGGCCCACAGTCCAGGTCCAAGGGCCGCCCATGTGGGCTATAGCGGGATGAACCAGGCAGGTGTGACTGTTTCTGTGCCAACCCAGCCCCAGCATGGGGGATTTCCATGGCTACCCATTATTGGCAGCTATGGCTGCTCATCATGGCAGGAAGTGGGGTGCTGGCCGCAGCATGGGGGCAGGGTCAACTGGCTGCACGTTGCTCTCTGACCCTACCTCCCCAGCTGGGTCAGGCTAGGGAAATATTTATTCTGTTCCCCTACCTGTCCTGGCTGCAAGCTTGCCTTCCTCCTGTGGAAAAGCAGTTGGCGTGCTGGTTTCATGTCTATAAACACCCATAGGGTGTTTGCAAATGTGACAGCACTTGGGTACCATCATGAACTTTACCCCCTCCGGAGATGGGCTGACACCACAGCTAGGATCCAGCCAGGCTCCCAAACTAACATGATGGAGGATGGGATGCTGGGGAGGACGTGGAGATGCATGGATGTGTGTCTGCCCATGCCCCCACGCTGTGTCCAACAGCCTGTCCCCCTCCCTGACAGGCAGCCAATGACAGCTGCCATGACACCCAGAATCAATGGGGACTCTGGAACAGGTGCAGTAAAGTGGGCTTTCAAACATGAAAGCCGGATTTACTCTGGGTTGGGCAGTCAGATTCCGGTCTTTGTGGAGGCTGAGACTCAGAGACCTTCCTGAGTCACAGGCCACACTAGCCACCACCATAGCCAAGATCTATCCCATGCCAATATCTGGCACAGGAAAACTAATGTGGTAGTGGCCCCCATGCTAAAGCATGGCAAAGTGGGTCACTGTCACATTTGAAAACATCTGTTGGCTCTGTGCTGATAGCATCCCTCACGCCATGTGTCAAGTGCACAGTGAGTAGGACAAATTCCAAGCCAAATTCCACTTGATTAAGGCCTGGACTGAAAGATATTACCAACATAAAAGTATTTAAAAGACGAGCCACCATTGTGTTGCTATTTCCTTTATTTTATTTAGTTTGGGGAACATAACCAAGTGGCATAATCAAGGTCTCTCAGATGGGGGAGGGTGACCCCCTGTAGGGGCATTTTCTTTTGCGGGAGGGACACAACTAGGTAGATGAAGAAGGAAAGAAGTAAATCATGAGGCACCCAAAGAGAAGAACAAATAAGGAGAGAAATTAAGAAGATGTCTAGGGGTGCTCTGGCCTTGAATGCTAGCACTGGCACTGGCCTTGGGTACCCCCACAAACTCACCTGGATTCTGCCCCTGTAGCGGTTGCAGTGAGATTTAGTTTTCGATCACACTTTATATTAAGGTTCCATTTATAGTGGTTTATTATGAGTCTACAGATTGGAATAGATGTAAAATGCATGTTAAAGACGTGAGCCTTGTTTGTGTGTGTGTGTGTGTAACTAGCACATCATTAGAAGGCTCTAAGTCATTAATATAAGTGACATGGTGAACTCTATACAATCGATTGCCATTTATTAAAACATTGATCATTTATTAATCCATTAGAAACTATAAATGGAACCTTAATCTAAAGCAAAGCTTCATTATTCTTCAATACAAGAAGAGATGCACACATTCCATGTATTTTGTGTAAAAAATTTAATTTCATATACGCATCAAGTATTATTTGTATTATACAATAAAGACAAAGTAGTAGAGCAATATCTTTTATTGGACCAACTAGAGAGGTATGCAAGCTTTCAGACTTCACAGGAGCCTTTGTCAGGCAAGTCAGGAGTTAGAAACTGTAGACTGAGCACATTTTTAGACGTGCCAATGAGCTTGCTGATTTAAATAATCTGCTGTTAGAAAAGTTGCATGGGTGGCTTTTAGGCACGCCGCTGCCACTGAAAACTGCGGCTCATGCATTCTTTAGAAACCACATTGGTAAAACCTTGATATTGGGGTTTTACCAATGTGGTTTCTAAAGAATGTGTGAGCTACAGTTTTCAATGGTGGTGCCATGTCTAAACACCACCCGCACGACTTTTCTATAGACATAGGGGCCGATCCTAAAATCACACACACACACGGGTTGTGCACACGTCATACTCCCCATGCAGGGGATGTGTGCAGGTTGCGTGCACACAATTTAGGATCAGACCCCAACTATCTATCTGTATTCAAGAAAAGCTGGTTTCAGGGAAGGTCTCTCTACAACTAGAAAATATTTTATATTTTTCCATGTAATTCATAAATATACAGCAGTATGATCAAACAAGCTTTTTCTAGTTTTTATTAATCTAAAAGCAGCCTTCGATTCTATTGACAGGGATAGACTCTGGAATAAACTCCATAAACTTGGAGTAGACTCCCCACCTGATTTACTAATTAGAGCCCTTTATATTAATACAATGGAAAGAGTCTCCTTTGGAGACAACCTATCCACAAAGGAGTTCAACAGGGATCTATTCTGGCCCCTTTCTTGTTTAATATTTATATAAATTATATCAAAAATTATCTTACTAATGATAAATACCATCCTCCAAAAATTAGAACATACAGTATTCCAGTGCTACTTTATGGTCATTTTATCTCTTACCCCCATTGGGCACTAAAGACCCTTAATAAGCAAGACACTTATGCTCAGACAGAATTTCACTATTAATGATCAGAAAACTAAAGTGATGATTTGTAGAAGGAATAGATCAAGTCACAGCTGGAAAATAGATGACAAGGTTATCAAACAAGTCAACTCTTTTCCCTACTTGGCTATTCAGTTTTCTGCCTGTTATTCCATGATAATTAAAACCAAGCAGACTGTTCATTGAATTTTTTGATTTTACAAGCAACATGGGGGATATCATGTTCCTTCGGCTTTAAAAGTCTTCAAAGCAAAGGTTTTATTGCAATTATGTATGGTCTGAAAATTAAAATACCTCCACTCTCCACTCTCAAACTGAAGACCCTCTCCTTAAATTAGTGTTAGAGGAAGAATACATATTTATGACTTCAACGCATTCTGTTTGGCTCTTATAAACTCTAAATGATATTACAAAACTAGGTTTTAATGTGAACCATCTGCAATCTCTTTCTGTTTCCCAGTTCGAAAAGGTAGTGTGGCAGAAAATTTCAGAAACCACAATGCAAGAGGAGTATCCAGAATTTCCCCATATTTGTCAGTTCTAAAATCTAATTTTGAATTCAAACCTTACTTTTTTAATCTTCTCCTTTGAGAATTGCTTTTATTAAATTAAAGTTTTCTTTATTTTATCCAAACATCTTAGTGGGCAAATTCAGTGGTGTCCCTTATGAGAATCGATTATGCCCATGCAACTCTGGTGCTTTAAAAGTGCTCCCTCGTAATTGTTTGTCTTTTCTGTTATATTCTGACCTTTGAGCTCTTTGGGTTTGTCCTCTGTATCCAAGATATGAGTTTATTTACTGGTCAGAATCTGAGCAACTCAAATTTCTGTTAGGCAACCAATCTAAATATGTTATCTATTCAGTTGCCAATGTTTGCTTTAAAAGCTAACAGGACTAGAATGGAACTTGTTTAGTTCTACCCTGTCATTTTATGACTTTTTATTGTTCTTTCATTGTATGATTTTTTATTATTAAGAGGTTCTATGTACTATGCTTTATTGTTTAATATTTTGATTTTAAATATTGTGACAGTTGTAAAACTAACAATAAATGCAGAGTGAGAGTATCTATCTGAAGAGGGGGGAGGGGTAAATCTGTCTATCTTTTGGATTTGTATCCTGCTCTCTCCCAAACCAGTGACTTGGGGCAGCTTAGAATAAAGTCAAATATATAAAGTCAAACAGTAGTAATAATAATACCCATTAAAAACACCATCCACACCCCTAAACCTTCTGTAATCACCACCCACTCTACCTCATGCTTGTACCCCTCTCCCCCACTCTTACCAGAGAGTACTGACATTGGGCATTTTTAGGGGTATATGAAAATAGAAACAAAAAGGACTTTTTGTTTTTTAAATTAAGGGGGGAAACTGAAAAACGTATTTACGGTTATAACGTTTTTGATTCTTTTTCCATCCTAATGAAACTTGTGGATATTGCACCCCCACTGGAGTGTACTATGTATACCAAGTTTTGAAATGATTAGATAAAGGGAACCAATATTAAAAGCAATTGAATGTTGTGATTAACGATCCATACACATTCATGACTACAACTTCTTTATCTTCCATTCAATTTGCATGAAACACGTGAATATTATGTCCCTCCACAAGCTTAATATTCTTGCTAATTTTCAGAAAGATTGGATAAAGGGTCCTGATGGTATAAGACATTAACATGAAAATACTTTTTCAGCTGTAACATTTTTATATTCCATCCTGTTTAGAAGACATTTGGCAGGAAAGTATCACATACCTTTCCTGTCATCTCTGAAAAACTACAGGACAATTTGATAAAGGGACCCAATTTTATAAGCAATTGAAGTTGTTCCCTTGAAGACCAGTATTCAGATAAATAGCAGCACATGCCGTGCCAGTCAGAGGCAGGCACCTGGCATGGCAGGGGGATGGAGGCTGTAGGAGGGAGGATGGGGAGCAACCCAAAAGACTGATGGACACATTTACAGGCCAATTACTGCATGCTTCCAGCTTTACAGGACCAATCGATAGTGCCTTAGAGGCGGGCATAGGGGGTGGCCCTCAGGTGGACATAGAAGGGACATAACTGGGACTTCGAAGATAGGATCTCAGCAATCAGGAGACATAGTTTACACATTCAGGCTGGCCAATTATCATCACAATCACATCATGCAGCACTGTGTCAGAGGACATAAGAAATTCTCTATTGGCTCTTTCCTAAACAGATGCTTCCCACTTCCTAGTAACAAATGGGGGGAGAGAATTTGGGATGGTCACAGCACATAATGAGGATATTTGGTTGACATTTATGCTGGCCAATTGGCATCACAAACATATCTTATACCACAGTGACATGTAAGAGAATCTCTGGCATAGGCTCCTTCTCTGCATATGCTGTGCAGGCATATACAATTAGGACCCTTCATAACATCTTTCTGATATTTTGAAGAGATGATCATGAAAGTGTGATTTACAGTTCTGCAAAATTTCATGTACACTGGTTGGACTACAAAGTTTTTACAGTTAGACATAGATTGATAAGTTAATTGCTTATACCACCAGGAACCTTTATCCAATACTTCCGAAATTTGGCAGAGATAGTAAATATTAGAAGGGATATAAACGTGCCAAGTTTCATCTCCATTAAAGGTGACGCAAGGAAGTTACAGCTAAGAATGTATAGGAAGATATTTGCAAAATAATATAATTCAACTGCTTAAGTATCCTTTATCCAATCTTTTTGAAATTTGGTACACTTAATACCTTCCATTGGAAGTACATTCCCTCCAAGTTTCAGCAACATATAATGAAAAACTAAAACATTACAGCCAAAACTTTGTTTTCCATTGAAATCAATGGAAAACAAAAATGAAAGCAAACACGAAAATGAAAATTTGATATTTATGAAAATGGAAATGACAAATTTAAATAAAGAAAGCAACAAATGAAAATGAAAAATGACATGGGCTCCTGGTGCACACCTCTAGCATTTTTACACACACCTTAAAGTGCTGGTCTTTCAATCTTCCGGGTTTACAAGTCCACAAGTAAGTTCCAGATGCATTCTTCTCACAAACACACTGCTATGAGGCAGTTCCTGGATGCATTCTGCACACAAACACTGCCCTGAGGAAGCCTAAAGTAGTCACAGCTGTAGATGTGAGGTGTGCCATGGAAACCAAGTGACCACAGCTGCCTGGAGCAAAGCAGTTTACCAGGAGACCTTTTTACACACAAAAGTTCTGGAATAAGTTCTATGCAGAAGTTCAAAGATCCAGATGTTTAAGATTTGGGTGAGTGATTTAGACACACAGAAAGTTCAGCATGTAACCGCAAACTTGCAGGAGAAATGTGTGTGTAAAAACACCCAGCGTCTCCCAGTTTTAGCCTTCTTCCCCCCTCCACGCATATACACCCATACACAGATACCCTTGGGGTCAGGGTCGTGGCCTTCTTTTCTGTCTACCCCTATAGCCCACATTCATGTCCGTCATCCCTCTCCCACTCAACCAGGGGTTCCCCAGACCCTCTAAGCCTGCGTCTTAGGGTGTGGGTTCTTAGAGTGTGTCTTAGAGTGTGGTTGTCTTCCAAACCCAACCTTACCCCCGTCCAAGCCACCTCCTTTCACTAAGGGGCTATTGGGCTATGGGTAATTTAGGATGTTACGCACTCCCAGGTCACCACAGTGGATTCCCAACCATGGCGAGCTGGCTAACCCCCTCCCGTGGTCCAGGAAAGCCCTGAACAGACATGATGGGAGCGGGACTATGGCAGGGAAACGGATGGATAGACCACGGCCCGGGGCAGTGCAACAGTTGTTACGCTGGTTCCGGACCATGGTGAAAACACCCAGAAGACACCGGGAAGGGGTGGGAGGCAGACATGGCCGACTGAGGGCAAACGAAGCCACAAGCACCAAAAGGAAATGTCCACACAAGGGAAACAGGAAGGAAGGGGGAGGAGGGAGAATAGTCGCTGAGGTGACACACACAAAAGGCACAGGGAAACCGCGAACAAGGCAGAACACAAAGCACAAACACACGTGCGAGCACTAACACACTCGAACGGGAAAGGAAGGAAGGAGGGAGTACACAGGGAAGGCCAACACACATAGCAGCATGGATATGGGAGGGGGGTGAGGGTGCCCCGGGCCAAGGAAGCCGAGGGGACCGGGCCAGGAACAGACCAGGGATTGCTGACAGGCACTCAGAACCCCACTGACAGCACAGGACACCCAACAGCAACTCAGACACCCCAGTTCATAGGGGCCCCAAAAGGGATGGAGCACAATAGAACGGCAGATCTGGGTCACAGAGCGGGCACAGGAGTGGTGGGCCAGGGCCGTGGCTCGGTGGGATGATGCCACGTGGAGGGCACACTTCCGCATGGACAGGCGGTGCCTCCTGCGCATTGCAGAGCTGTTGGAGCCCTGGCTGGAGTGGCACCGCACCCCCATGTGGGCCCTCATACCTGTGGACCAGCGTGTGGCCATAGGGGTCTGGGCACTGGCAACACCCGATTCCTACCGGTCCGTGGTGCAGCACTTATGTGTGGGATTGAGCACAGTCATGGGCATCCTCCGTGACTCTTCTACGAGGCCATGGAGGATGTGCTCCTGAACCGTACAATCCAGCTCGTGGACCAGGAGGCCATGATGGGCGGCTTCGAGGCTGGCGGATTCCCCAACTGCCAGGGTGCTGTGGGTGGAACCTACATAGAGATCCAGGGAGGCCGGGGAATACATCAACTGACACGGGTACCATTCCCTGCAGCTCCAGGCGGTTGTAGACCACCGTGGTCGGTTCATGGACATCTACACTGGCCACTCCGGCTGCAGCCACGATGCCCAGATCCTGACCATCTCACCCTTCTATGCCTGGATGTACTGAGGGGACTTCATGGACATGGGGATGACCAGGATCGAGGGGGTGCTGATGCCCCCCTGGATCCTGGGGGACCCAGCCTATCCCCTCCTCCAATGGCTTATGAAGGCATACCCAGTCACCAGGAACCCTGTGGAGGTGCTTTACAATTCCCGGCTATGTGCCTCCAGAACCATGGTTGAGAGAGCCTTCAGTGGCCTCAAGCAGCGCTGGAGGTGCCTAGCTAGTCGGCTGGACTACACAGTGGAAACCTCGGCCCTCATGATCGGTGCCTGCTGTGTCTTGCACAACTATGTGAGATGGATCGGGCCACCATGGAGTTCCCTGTGCCCCAGCACCTGCCTGGACCCGTGCCCCTGTACATGAACGCTGATAACCCGAGGGAGTACTGCTATGCCAAGTGGATCCACGCAGCGCTGACAAGGCGTATTACCCATGATGGCAGGGCCTGAGCATTCCGGGGGCCCCCTGGCTGACACCACCTATCCTCGTGCCTCTCCCGCAGTGATCCCACAGCCCGTACCCACTGTCTATAGTCACACAATAAAGCCTTAGGTTGAGTTCACTCATGTGTTTATTGTACATTTCATGTCCCACGTCCCCCTCTTCCCCCCTGCTTCTCTCTGACCCACCCTACCTCCCCCTGTCCCCTCCCCCCCAACCTTGCTGCTTCCTGGGCCATCCCCTGGGCCGCCCTGAGGACACCATAGAGCTCTGGGAGCTCCCATCACCCCTGTTTTCTATATCGCCGCCTGTGTCCTGGTTGGGCTCCATTTCTGGACCGGCCGCTGGGGTGGGGATGGGGAGTGGGCACGGTGCTGGAGGTGGCCCCCTGGGTGTCTGCTGCCTCCGGAGGCTGGGTGGGACCAGGAGGAGGATGCACAGGCCCTGCGGGCATGCCGATGGCTGGGGCGGTGGTGAGGACGCTGTGGGGGGCAGCTGTGGCGCTGGTGCTGGTAAGATGCCGGGTGGAGTGGCTGCCATGACTACATGCTCATGTTCCCTGCATGCAGCAGCAGTGAGGTGCCAATGTCCAGGGAACGGTCCATCTAATGCGTGTGCTCCACGGCCATCCGGTCTATGGCTTCATGTAGCAGCCCCAGCATCTCCATCTGCCTGGAGTGCTCCTGGGGCTCTCGCTTCCTTTCCAGGCACAGTTCTGCCTCCAGTCGCCGGTCCCTCGCCTCCACCTGCTGCAGAGCCCTCTACGTGACTGCCTCCATGCAGTCGATGGCTGCAATCATCCATTTCCCATGCTCCGTGTTGGTCTGGACTATGTCCTCCACAAGGTCCTCCCTCCGGTGCTGTACCCATGCCCTGTGGTCCTGCATCTGCTGTGCCGGGGGCACAGGGTTGGCTGGTGGGGGTGCAGCTGGTTTTCCTGTTGGGGAGGCAATTGGAGACCATTAGTCAGGTTAGGTCACATGCAACCTGTCCTGGAGCAGTTCTGGGGGTGATTGGTGCCCCCCCAGTGGGTAGGTGGGCACGGACCGCCCCCTCGGCACCCCCAAGTTCCTCAAATGTCTCCCCCTCGCTGCCCCACCCAGGGTCACCAGCCGCTCCTTCCCGTGCCCTATGTGCACCCCTGTTGGCCCACCCCCAGCCTGGTACCTCACCTAGTTCCACCGGCTGCTGCTGTGGCTGCTCCCCTCTGTCCCCCTCACCTGGTGGTCCCATGTGCTGGTGCACGTGTGGACCTGTTGAAGACCAATTGTGGGGGGCTGCGTTACCCTTGCATGGGCAAGGGTAACTCCATCCCATTGTCCACCACCACCCCCGCTGGCACCAGGGGCTGGTCATCAGCGCCTGTCCCACCTGTTTAATGCCCGGGTGTGCCCCCCAACACCCTTCCTACATTCCCTGGTTCCTGGGGGCCACGGGTACAGGCCCGCACCCTTTGGGGACCCCCCCACCCCTGGGCCGCCCTCTGTGGTCCGTTCACCATCTCACCCGCTTGCCTACCCTCTATGTCCATTTCCATACCCTCTGAGTCTGGCCCCTCTGTGTGGCTGTGTCCACTGACTGGGGGTGACCGGTGTGCCAGTCTCAGATCCTCCCGAGTTGGGCTGCAGGTGCGGGCTTCCAGTGCCAGTTCGCAAGGGGTATCTGCTGCTCCCTGAGATCCCGGGGCATTCCTCTGGGGGGGTGGGCCCCCAGAGCCGGTGCCTGATTGCAGGACTGCCAGGGGTGGGCATACGTCAGCCCATTCCCTGCCCTGAACCACTGCAATCCCCACAAACCATGGGGTGACTATTGAGCCCTTCATGTGCAGGATGAGGTCCAGGGCATCCTAGTAGGGGGCGGTCTAGGCACCATGTCCAGACCACTGGTTATTGTCCTGATGGTTTTGTACCCCCTCTTGAGCTCCTTCATCTTGGAGAAGCATTGGACCACTGTCGTGTGGTGCTCCGATGCCTCCATGTCCAGCACAATCTCTGGGTACATGTGCTCATTCCTCATGTTCATGGCTAGCTCCACCTGGTGCTCCAGGGACCCTCAGATCCTTATGAGGTCCTGGGTCTCCTTGTGCCCTCACTGTCCCCCTCGCTCGTACCACTGTCTCCCATATGTGCCCTCCTCCTCCAGCTCCTACTCCTCCACCTGCCCTCCATTGGTCTCCTCCTGGGGCTCTGGTTCCTGAACCCATTTCTGGGTTTGTGGGTCGTAATGGAGGGGTTAGGTGCCTCAGTCCTTTGGACCCGCAGCCCACCTCCTGGCCTCCCTCCAGCCGAGCTCCCCCTCTTTGTGCCACTGTGCCACTGTGTGGGCCCCTTCTTCACTCTCCGTACCCGTTTCTGGGGTGCCTCCATCCCCTGGCTGGTCATCTCCTCTGGGGTGGTCTGCCCCGGCTGCTGCTCCTCCACCACCACCTACAACGCCAACACCACCTCCTCCTCCCTTGCTCGCTCACTCTCCACTCTCCTCTCCCGCCTTGCTCCATTCCGCCACGTTCCCCTGCTGCTGTGTGCCCTTTAAATCTCCCTCCCTGGTCTGTGTGTTGCTCATTACCTGGCAGTGATGCCACGTGCTTTCGCCATGGCTGGGGTTCATTTTATTTGATTCCGGCTCATGGTTGGCGTTCAGTCATTACATTTTGTGGTTTCCCGGTTGGAATTGCTTTGCCCACCCTTCCGGAGATGGTCCCATCCCGACCTCTGGAAGCATGGCTGGGTTTGGCACCCACTTGTGATTGGCTGTGGTGAACATCTGGCTGCCACTGATCAGACGTTCAGGGCTCTTTGGCCCTGCTGCGGGATTGACTCTGGGTGTTTTCAGACGTGACAGGGCCAATTGGCCCCGTCACGAAATCAACGAATTCATCCCCCGCTGGGATGACCCGTCATGCCCTAACAGATGTGCCGGGGGATCCTGGCGGGGAATCGGGGAGGGGGAGGGGCCGCACGGCGCAATGTGGAGCTGCATGGCCCCGCCCCCTCCACGCTCCCCGCTGCTCACCCTCTGGGGAGACGGGCGGCTGCCGCAGCCAATGCCGCCACAGTGCTCGCCCGCTATGGCCACGGGCCGGAATCCCTGTGGGGATTCTGGGCCGTGGCCACCATCCAGACGTGATGGCAGGGGTCACCACAGTGGGGAATCGCCTTCACCACGCATCGACCTCTGGTCCCGCCGCTCCAGCCGCTCGCATGGAGAATGTGATTCCCCGCCATGGTAACATCTGGGGGGGAACATCTGTTCCCCCCAACAGACGTTACGTGGTCCAAGCCACCACAGGGAATTGACAGGTTGACATTGACCACGTAATGTCTGAAAATACCCTCTGATTCACTGTGGTTCACTGTGATCATGTAACGTCTGAAATTACCCTAAGGCTCATGCCTCAAACCACCCCACCCTGCCACACTGACAACACAGTTCTCCATTTACATTAAATTTACATTACATGTACTTTCATACCATGTGTACACCTCCTGTACTGTCAGAAACACTTGGTACACAAATCCCCATGCACGATTGTTTTTACTCTAATAATCAGGCTGTTGTTGTAAAGGCCATGTGGACAACAAGGAAAAAACTAAACTGGAACTGAATAATCAGGAAATTCAGAAGGGGACCCTGCAGTGATAGAATTGAATTCATTTTATGAATTGGCTTTTTAAATTTAAATGTTATTTTTGTTCCCCAGATCTGCAAGCTATCGAACACACTTAGTATCTGCTACCATCAGTGAGATTTCAGGGCCATCAGCACATTGCAGGATCATGCCCTTATAGAACACTTTATGTCTTCTAATATAGAGTGTGTAGCCTTTTCTATAATCTTAGATCAATTCAATAAGTCATTGCTGACAGTACAAAGTTGGCCAAAAATTTACCAAATAATTTGATATAATATGGTGGCTGGGAACTCCATTTGCTTGCTGCCCTGAAGGGTTGGGTGTCCCTGATTCGAGTAACTGGTGACACCTGACTCCCTGCTTCCCACAGGTATTTCCCGGAGAGCTGGCCTCTGGGGGTGTCAGTAATTGATAGGGCCATTTGTAGGCCATAGTGCCTGTAGCTGGAGACCTTTGCTCTGCTCCCCTAAGCAACCAGAAGTTGCATCATTTTTAAAAGATGAAACATAATGATAAGAGACAAGTGGGAAATTATCTAGTATCCCCCTACATAATTCCTTTACCTGTTTGGACCCCGATTTTAATGGGACTCCTGATTATTTATCCCCTAAGGTGGCAGAGATCCAAGAAGGGAGAAGTAAGGAGGGTAGTGAGACTGTGTCATTGGACTAGTTAGTGGTGGAGCATGTATTTATGGCTGGTAGGATGATCCAGCTGATTTTTAACCAATTAGGACTTTAAATGTCAAATTAGATCTTATGACTCCCTTTTTTGAGAAATATAAGAGTAACCCGTGTGATGTGCAAGATTATAAAAGTTAGTTGAATTTGGTAACATCTAATTCTAAGGAAGGGATGAGGTTTAGTAATGATATGATAACATCTAAGTCACCTTTACAGAAAAAGGTTCAAGAGAACTTCGGCACACCATCTCAAAAAGGTATAACTCAGGGTGATTTCAGATGTTACAGGCTCCCAAATCACCACAGCTGATTACCAGCGGTGGTGAGCCGACCAACCACCCCCCGTGGTCCAGGAAGGCCCTGAACAGATGTGACAGGATCGGGACCATGGCAGGGAATTGGATCAACAGACCACGGCCCGGGGCAGTGCAACAGACTGATTCCGGGCCGTTGTCAAAACACCCAGAAGACTCCGGGGAGGGGCGGGTGGCAGACATGGCCAACAGAGGGCAAACAAAGCCAGAAGGGCCAAAAGGAAATGCCCACACAAAGGAAACGGGTAGGGTGGGGGAGGAGGGAGAAGAGCGGCTGAGGCAGTACACACAACAGGCACAGAGAAAACGGGGTCACAGTGGAACAAAGCACAAACAAATGCCCGGGTGCAGACACACCCCATACGGGAAAGTTAGGGAAGGGGGAACACAGGGGGATGGCCAACACACACGGGAAAAGGGGCAAAGGTGGGAGGGGGGACCCGGGGCCAGGGAAGTGGTGGGGACCGGCCCAGGGGCAGGGAAGGACACGGGGAATGGCATCCAGAACCCTGACAACAGTACAGACAGCACGGGCAACCCCACAGCTACACAGGAAGTCCAGGCATGGGGGGACCCCCCCAGGGGTGGAGCACAGGCACAGAGGGAGGCCACATGGACAGCGAGCAGCCCGGGAATGGTCCAGGAGGCAGACAGAGACCCCATGCACCGGCGAGGTTGCAATGAACAGGACAGAGGGGAGCCAGAGCCGAAGATCTGTGCAGGCGATCCAACCCTGTGCCCCCCCCCTCCAGGGAGGATGCTAGGAGGCGCAGTCTGGGGGCCCCAGAATCCCACAGTCAGAGAGTCAACCGTGGGGGGGCACAGGAGGGATCACGGCCGGATGATGAAGGACACCAGTACCCGGGTGCTGGGAGCCGGTTCGGAGATCAGGACACAGCCACAGGAGAAGGCAGCCACGGAGTGGAACAATGGTTGCAGAGGCCAACGGGGGGGCATGGAGGGGGCCCAGAGCCACAGGCAGGGGCAACAGAACCCCAGGAACCAGACACCACAGCAGCGAGCCCAGGACAGCATGGAGGGAGTGGGCAGCAACCCACGGCATCAGGGCAGAGGCGGGAGCTCACCGCGGGGTCAGCATCCAGGACCTGGAAGGCAAAGGGGGCCTCACAGACAGCTGCAGGGTGCCACGAAGGGGCCCAGGGCTGGGTGGCCCACCAGGTGCACGTAGTGGGGCCACTGGAGCATGCCCCGACGGTAGCCCAGCGCAGACATGTGGTGGGAGATGAGGCAGTAGGCCTCCACCTGGACATCGGCTTGGAACCACACACCACCCAGCGCCATCATCTCTGCCCTGGTGAGCTCCGACAAGCCATAGTCAGCAGCTGGGGGCCACAGAAGGTGAACAAGGTCCAACAGGTGGTGATAGACCGCACCACGTGACCGCTGGTACCCACGGGCCCCGTGAATGCAGCCAAAGAAGGACACAGCCAGGGCAGGGCCCCCCTCCACCAGACAGGCCATGTAGGTGGCCAGGCTGCACACACAGAGAGCAGACCACCCCACATGTGAGCACCTCATCTCCGGGATGTGCCCATTGGGAAACTGATGCAGGCCCATCGTCTCCGCATGCAACCGGCAATCGCGGGCGCTCGCCTCATAGTCAAAATAGCGCAGGCCGGGGCTCAGATGCGCATAGTCACCTGTGAGGCTATCCGGGCAGCTTAAGAGCAATTGCACAGCCGGGGAATGCCACAGGTCACACAGGGCCATGGTCTCGCGGACAGGGTGGGGCCCGCGAGCTCTGGGGAAGTGCTGCCAGCCATGGTCCATCAAGCAGCAGATACTAACTGCAAGGAAAGAGGGGCCCCCAAATCCCTGGAGTCACGGAAGGGGAAGCAGGGGAGATCCAAGACCAAGTGATAAGGCCACACTAAGCTTGTTGTTAAACAACAAACACGGCATGGCAAACGAACGAGGCGTGGGGTGCGGATCCAGCCCAGCTGCTGGAACTGAGCACACATACAGGACAGCCTACACACAGATCAGGACAGCGAGAACAACAGGCAGCCAAGACAGATAGGTGGGAGGTGATGACAGCAGGAATGCAGCTGCTTCCTGCACGCCTGGGTGCAGGCCGGTCCATGCGACAGGCCCCGTGCAGGGACCGCAGATGTGCTCAATGGGGCGCCCCCTGCCCACCCCGGCCGCCCTGCAGGAGTTGGGCCTGCTGGCCGAGGGGGCATGCAGAGGCGACCCACCCCCCCGCCCAGTTGCCAGGTCGAGACCTAGGGGTGGGGCCACACATGCACCGGCCTATAATGGTTGCGGCTGCACCCCTCCCGGGGCACCGTTCACCATGGAGCTGGTATGGCTGGGTGCTTGTGGGATGCACCTAGCAGTCTGCACAGAGTGATACCACTCTAACACTGACCCCTTGCGCATCCAGACCGCAGAGGTGCACCTGGCTGCCCGGCTGCAGATGTGTATGGCCAGGAGCGCAGCTAGAGCCTGGCGAGTCCACCACAGGTGCAGGCACTCCCTGACCCATCTCAGAGCCCAGCGGGTATCCGGGATGGCCCGACAAGCCCTCCTCCACGCCAGGGAGTGGGCTGCAGTGCTCCGCGAGGCAGCCGGCCGGCTCCAATGGCAGAGGGAGCTCATGGGGCATGCAGCCCTGCTCACTATGCCCATTTCCCAGCTGGTATGGGTCACAGAGCAGGCACAGGGGTGGTGGGCCAGGGTGCTGGCTCACTGGAACGAGGCCGCCTGGAGAGCGCACTTTTGGATGGACAGGTGCATCCTCCTGCAACTTGCAGAGCTGTTAATGCCCTGGCTGGAGCGGCAGCACATCCCCATATGGGCCCCCCATTCTCATGGTCCAGTGGGTGGCCATTGGGGTCTGGGCCCTTGCAACACTCGATTCCTGCCGGTCCGTCTCACAGCACTTCGGCATTGGGGTGAGCACTGTCACCGGGATACTGCGAGACATCTGCGAGGCAGTGGAGGGCATGCTCCTGGACCAAGTGATCTAGCTGGTGGACCAGGAAGCCGTGATGGAGGATTTCACAGCTGGAGGATTCCCCAACTGCATGGGTGCCATGGACAGCACCCACATTGAGATCCTCCACCCATCCGATGGGGAGGCCGCGGAATATGTCAACCGACACGGGTACCACTCCCTGCAGCTGCAGGCGGTCATGGACCACCAGGGGTGGTTCATAGACATTTACATGGGCCACTCTGGGCACAGCCATGATGCCCAGATCATGACCATCTTTTCCTTCTATGCCCGGAGGTACTGTGGGGACTTTGCGGACATGGGGATGACCCGGATCGAAGGGGTGCTGATGCCCACCTGCATCCTGGGGAACCCGGCCTATCCACTCACCCGGTGGCTGATGAAGGCATACCAGGTCACCAGGAACCCTGTGGAGGCACTGTACAATACTCGCCTGTGTGCCAGCCGGGCTGTGGTTGAGAGGGCCTTTGGGGCCCTCAAGCAGTGCTGGAGGTGCTTCGTGGGCCGGCTGGACTACATGGTGGAGACCTCGACCCTGGTGATCAGAGCCTGCTGTGTGCTGCACAACGCATGTGAGACTGATGGGGCCACCCTCTACTACCCCATGCCCCGGCATCCTCCCAGCCCCATGCCTCTCTATGTGAACACAGAGAACCTGCAGGAGTACTGATATGTGAAGTGCATCCGTGCTGCCCTGGCTAGGTGAATCAGACGGAAGGCCGAGGCTTGAGGCTGCACACCACCGTCTCCACCACCCTGGGGCCCCCACCGGAAACCTGGGCACATCCCCTCGCTACCCACCCTCCCCCAGCCCAGGCCCATGAAACAGAATAACAGCAGCGACTGTGGTGCCTGTGCATTTATTGTGCATACCTTCTACAGTTAACCCCACCACTACCACCACCCACCTCCCAGTGCCTTGTCCACTCCCCCGAAGCCTGCTCTCCCCCTTCCCCACCTTCCCACCTTCCCCCATGACCTGCCTGTCTCTGGAGCCTTCCTCTCAGCTGCCCTGTGGCCGCCATTGAGCTCTGGGAGCTCCCCTCCCCCCCTGCTGTCCATATCCCCGACAGTGTCCTGGGATGCCTCAGTGTCCTGAGGGGCAGACATTGTTGGGAGGTAGGGTGGACCCGGGGCCGGAGGGGCCCCCCTGGGCGGCTGCTCCCTCTGGAGGCCTACAGGGACTGGTAGGCGGATGCACGGGTGCTGCGGGAATGCCAGTGGCTGGGGCAGTGGCAGAGGCATTGGGAGTGCTGAGGGGCCCGGCATTGGGGCCGGGGCAGGCAGGTTTCCTGGCGGGGCAGCAGCCATCACATATGCACTCATGGTCCCTGCATGCAGCAGGAGAGAGGTGCCAATGTCATGGGACCGGTCCATCTTGACAGAGTGCTCCCTCAGCATCCAGTCGATGGCCTGTTCCAGCCACCCAAATGCCTCCACCTACCTGCTGTGCTCCGGGCACTCCCGCCTCCGTTTGAGTTGCACCTCTACCTGCAGCCTGCGGTCCCTTGCCTCTGCTTGCTGCACAGCCCTTTCAGTGGCCACCTCCATGCAGTTGATTGCTGCTATCATCCGCACGCCCTGCTTGGTGGTGGTGCGGACTTTGTCCTCCAACTGCTCCTCCTTCCGGTGCCGTACCCATGCACGGTGCTCCCTCATCTGCTGAGCCAGGCACACGGGGCCGGCTTGCTGGGACCCAGCGGCTCGCACAGTAGGGGTTGGTTAGGCACCCCAGCCACCCACCCCCCTCCCATGCTGCAGCTGGGGGGTCTTGTGTCCCCCCCTTGGGTGGCTGGCTGGTGCCCTCCCCGGCATCCCCCTGCACCCAGGTCCCCCCTCCATCACACCACATGGACTGGGTCCCCTGACCACCCTCCCCTGGCCCCCTCTCCTCCCACCTGATGAGATGCCTCACCTGGGACCTCTGACTGTTCCTGGGGTTGCTCGCTGCCATCCCCCTAGCCTGCCTGTCCCAAGTACAGGGGCGTTCCGTGACCTGTGAAGATATGGGAAGGGGTGGGTGGGGGTAGGTGGACTGTGTCAGTCTCAAAGCCCTCCGAGGCCGGTCCCTTGGTGTTACTGTCCCCTGGCTGGGAGCAACTGGTGTGCCAGCCTCGGCTCTTCCCAGTATGNATCGATGTCAGTATCGGAGCGCTCCAAGGCCAGTCCCTCATTGTTACTGGGGTTTCCTTGTGTCCCCTGGCTGTGAGCAACCAGTGTGCCAGCCTCGGCTCCTCCAGGTATGGACATCGGGGGGCTCTTTGGGCTGGTGCATGAGGGGGGCCTGCTGCTCCCCGAGGTCCCAGGGGGTTCCTCTGGGGGGCAGGGCCCTTGCAGCCAGTGCCTTCTAGTGGGGCAGCAAGGGGAGGGGGTACATCGGCCCATTACCTGCCCTGAATGACGGCGCTCCCCACGAGGTGCGGGGTGACTATGGATCACTTCATGTGAAGGATGCAGTCCAGGGCGTCATAGTAGGGGGAAGTCCGGCCTCCGTGCCTGGAATGCTGGTTGTTGTCCTTGATGGCCTGTACCCCCTCTTGAGCTCCTTCATCTTTGAGTGGCACTGGGCCACTGTCCTGTGGTACCCCGCTGCCCCCATGTCCCGCATGATCTCCTGGTACACATGCTCATTCCTCTGGTTCACCGCTAGCTCCAGCTAGTGCTCCAGGGTCCCCCAGATCCTGATGAAGTCCTGGATTTCCCTGTGCCCCCATTGCCCCCCTTGGTGGTACAGCCATCTCCCGCATTGGCCCTCCTGGTCCTCCTCCTCCTCCTCTGCCTCCTCCACATGCCCTCCGCCCGTCTCCTCCGGGGACTCGGGCTCCAGGGCCTGTTTCCATGTCTGTGGGTTGTAAGGTGGGGGTGGTTGGTTGCCGGTTTGCCACAGCCCCGCGGCCATCCCCCTTTACCCCCTCCTGCCAGCCTGCCCACCCCCCTGGGTGCCCCTGTGCCGCTTCCCCCCTCACTCCCCTTAACCGTTTCTGGGGTGCCTCATCCCTCAGGCTGGTTGCTGGCTCTGGGGCAGTCTGTCCCAGCTGCTGCTGCTGCTCTCCCTCCACCGCCTCCATGTACAGCATGACCACCTCCTCTGCCTGCACCACCTCATCCTCCTCCTCTCTTGCTCGCTCGCCCTCCGCTCTCCTCTCCCTTCCACCTCACTCCATCCCGCCACGTTCCCCTGCTGCTGGATGCCCTTTAAATCTCCCTCCCCGGCCTGTGTTGTTGCTTGTTGCCTGGCAGCAATGCTGCGTGCTTTGTCTCCGGCTGGGAATTGTTTTGATTGCTTCTGGCTGGTGTTTGCTGTTCAGTTGTTATGTTTTGTTGTTTCCCGGTGGGAATTGCTTTGGGCACCCTTTCGGAGATGGTCTGGCTCGGACCTCCGGAAGGGTAGTTAACTTTGTCCCCTGCTGGTGATTGTCTTTGGTGAACATCTGGTGCCCGCTGAACAGATGTTTGGGGCCCTTTGGCCCCGCCACGGGGTTGTGTATGGTTCACTGTGGTTGACTGTGATCTCGTAATGTCTGAAAACACCCTCAGTGTCCTGATGTGAATAATCTAGTTCTTTGCCAAGAATCATTAGCATTTAGAATACTTCCACTTTATACTGGTTACCTTACATATTGGAATACCAAGCATGAGACAAGGAACAATTTAAGTCTACTTTTAGATATTAATATTAAGTGGGGTGATATTACTCAACTCCCAAGTCATCCAAGAATGAGGAGATGTGTTGTGAAGTTTAGTTCCTCCACTTTGGTATCCTTGATATTGCATAAGAAAAGAACATTAGAAACCTGGGGTGTAACTCCAACTAGCGTCTTTCAAACCTCAATGACAGTCCCCTTATGTAAAGGGGTTACACAAAGCCATCAATGGAAAAGAGTGAATCCATCTTGCCCTTTTGGTAAAAAGGAGAAAGAATATAATTTCCATCTGAGTTCTATGGGTAAATTGCCATTTACCCACTAAGGAATAGGGATGGTCAAACAGAACGGAGTTCGGAAATTTGGTTCGCTTAAGTTTCAAATTCGAGTTCGGAAATTGGGTTCGGTTCAGTTTGGTTTGAAATTTGAGTTCGGTTCGGAAGTTCAGTTCGGTCGACTGAACAGACCGAATTCGATCGAATTCCGAACTTCCGAACCAAGTTCGGCCATTCAAAACCAGGTTTTTTGGTGTGTGTTGCCACTAGGGATAGTTGAACAGAACTGAGTTCGGAAATTCGGTTCATTTCGGTTTGGTTTGAAATTCGAGTTCGGTTCGGTCAACCGAACAGACCGAGTTCGGTTCGAACTCCGAACTTCCGAACCGCGTTCGCCCATCCCTACTAAGGAAACTCAAGACCCATTGCAGAATCAGGTTGGGAGGTTATCACATAGAATAGACCCTGACTCCCCAGTCTTGATTGATCTGACTAGTAATGATTTAAGTATTCAAGTTGCAAACAATTTAGAGAAGGCTAGTTTACCTTTAATTATGGAGGGAGTATGTTCTGATGAAGGGATTTTGAGGAAGAGAGTTATTTAACCTCATTTGTAAAGTTACCAAATACTATTTTTGTTCAATTAGAAGCATTGCAGGAAAAATTGTTGACTGTTAAATGGGGGTAAGCAAGTTGCCAGTTCATATAAAAGTGAGGCAGAGGCCTCAAGAGACTGGGTGGTGCCTACATACTTGGCTGGGTGAAGGATCATTTGAACAGGGGGAGGTTTCGCCTAATTTAACAAGTGTTAATTTAAGGCCAAACCAGTTAATACAGCTCCAAGATTTGGAGGAATTTGGTAGCCAGCAAATTATACAGGACCTTGAACTAGGAGTGAGTGGGAAGGGAAAGGATAACTTAGGGAATGTTACTACTGGGTTGACTGAAATTGAACATTCAGAGTCTCTTTTAATACCAGAGATAATGGCAAAAGGCTGGTTGGCTACAGGTAGAGCCAACAGCAGCATGAGTAATGGGGCTGTTTGTTATGACCCCCCAAGTATTGAACCTGACATCCCAGGAAGACAGTGACTCAGAATTGGACAGCATGTTAGTTCCTTATCCCTCACACCTGTTTCTTGGAACTTGGCTGATTTAATAATAATAATAATAATAATAATAATAATAATAATAATAATAATAATAATAAATGTTTATTTCGCATGGCCAATAGCCATTGCAAACAGATACCAATACTTATAGAGTAGAAACCAGTGCAGACAAATACAAATACTTATAAAAACATAAAAAACAAAGATCATAAACCATTCCAATAAAATAATAAAATAAGTTTGTGAACCACCTAATAAAGAACATATCAGAAACACAAGCATAAACATATACCTTAAAGTAAATAGTGCTGACAGTGAATACTAAATTCCAACCTTAAAACAGGTATGAAATTCAGACTAAATAACAACCGACTTATTCCCGACCTCAAAATATGAATTAGGAAAAAATTTTAAAATTACAATATAGAGTAATCAGAAAAGAACAAATCCTTCCAGATTATCCCATTCAAAAGAAATAATCTGAGAAATCAAGGAGGAAACTAAAATACCTTTCGCAAGGAAAGGAAATAGATTAATAATTGAATAAAGTATAAACATTAAAACAAATCACTTATAAAATAGAAAACCCAAATAAAATCATAACTAAATAGTATACTAACAACTTATTATAGTTATGAGTTTTGATCAATCCCTAATTCACTTTGACTTAATGATAAACACGCACCAAAGAAATTCAGAAATGGCCAGTGTTATGTCAATAAAACGAGGCTGATTTAAAGAGTAAAGTGGGTGACCTTGATTGTATGGCATTTATCACTAAACAACATGATGTTAACATGATTCAGGAGACATGGTGTATTAAGCCATTCTATTTAAATGGATATTTGTGCTTCAGTCTGCCAGTTTCTGTTTCGAATGCAGGTGGACCATCATGCAGGTCTTATGATTATGGTTGCCAGTAATATTAGATGTCAGGTTAATCAATTATCTTCTTGCTCAGATATTTGCTTGGCTGCCAGAATTACATTGTCCTATGATTCCTCTTGGATCCTGATAAATGTGTATATTCCTCCCTATGTAAATAAGGTTCAAGCTTTGGATAACTGGGATTTGTTTTATTCTTATATAGAGCACCATAAAAGAGATTTTCCAGCGGACAAAATTTTGATTGCTGGTGATTTTCAATGCAGAATGGCGGGGGTTGTTAGGGGAGAACAAAGATTTTGACATCATTAATGATATTTGGGGAATTGAAGCCCTAATATTTATTGACCAAAGGGTAAACAACTACACTTACAGACTGCAGCAGTTTCTGGTAACATATAATTTTCGAACAATTAATGGCTCTTTTTGGAGTGATACTACCAGTTCGAGAACATACTGCTCTGTTCAAAGGTCCAGTACTATTGATTATTTTTTTATTGAATCTTCAAATTGGTCGAACATACTGGAATTTGAGATACAGTGTCGTCCAGAGAGTGATCATTTTCCTCTGAATCTTCAACTGAGTATGGGGCACCAGGAGTGCAGGTTAGGTCTTTCTCCAGAAGTCTCTTTAGTGGGTAATATGACACACAGTGACAACTTAGTTCCCTTGATAGTCAATAAGAAGGTAAAATGGGATGAGAGAATAGCAGATATCGTTGCTCAGAAACTTAAGGAAGACAATTTAATTCAACGATAGAATGAGAAAGTGAATGCAACAGCCCTAGATGTAATTTTGGAAGGTTGTCAACGTATTATTGAACTTCTGTTGTCTTTGCAATGGCCTTATGACTAGGCAAATAAACTTATTTGTCGATGCACCCCAATGAGACACAGAGACTTTAGTTGGCTTAAAACTGGCCGCACTCTTTATTCAAATCATAAGCTTAAAGGCAGGTGGGTAGTTGCACCCTGCAATTTGGGTCCAGTATGCCATCTTACTAATGTAACTTATTAACTCAGGTACTGCCCGAATGTGCTCTCCGTTGACAGTATCCTAACAACAAACATCCCCTCATTTGACATGGCGAGGTCAAAGGGGGGGAGGGGGGACAGCCCAACTGTGGACGCAAGTAAGACGTGAAGTGTCCACCAGGTCCGAAGACAGCGCATGTCCCTGCGGACCCTGTTAAGACACCATTCCCAGGGAACATGATCACAGTGCATGCTGTGCTCTGCATTACACTGTCTATCATCTCCCAAGCTCTTAAGGAGATGACTCTTAATACCTTATTAACCTACCTATTAAACCTATCCTGGCATACTGGACCCCTGCTGAGTGCGACATTAAACAAACCTTATTCATACTCACTCAGTAAGGTTCCAATCTTCAAATCAACTTTCTTAATAAAATCCAAATTAACCTGTGAACTGGCCAAATCAGTATTGTGTAAGCCACATTAAAAAAATTCAAATTCCATGTTAATACAATCCAATTAGTAAATTAACCTATTTAGCTTACTCTGCACTGTTGAGGAGGCAAAAAACACAGCCCTTTAATAAGGTTACCCACCAAAATTCCTCCTCGGTCCCATAATGGCAAGCGGTTTGAAAACCACAGTGCTAGAGGGAGGTGGGTGGGGCTGACTCTTGAGCTGTTGGGATGAGAATGCCACTCCACGCAGCTCTCTAGAGGTCCTCCCCCTCATTCGGAGGTGGGGCCCTCATGGTCCAGCGAGGCGCACTTGTGCCACCTCACTATCAGACGGTTGCCAGACAACCCTAAAACAGGCAAAGGGCTTTCTAGCAAGCCCGTTTGCCACAGCCCATTTCTCTATGTCTCCCCTACCTGTGGGGGTGGGGGGGTCAACAAACACTAAGTTTGTTGACTATGCTTAAGGATTGAACTTTTAGATCCAAGTGTCTCAGTACGATGCAATCTAATAGGCAGCAGAATGTAGTGGGAGAAACATGGTTTGACCTTGATTGAATCAGATGTAAAAAAAACAATTGAATAAAAAAATTAGAGATGCAAAAAAATCTGCTACAATTTCACATCAGGTTGTTCATGGGTGGAGGAGTGAATATAAAGCTTTCATACAGAGTAAGAAAAAGACCTACCAAGATCAACAGTAGGTAAAACTCAGAGAGGCTATAATTAATAAAGATGATAGGGCATTTTGCAACCTTGTGGCAAGGGGGACGGCCAATTTAGATTCAAACATTTCAGCAAAGACTTGGATCAAATACTTTTCAGCTCAGTTTCTGTAATCTGATACCCTTACTGTGCCCTATGTTCAAGTCACAAATGCCAGTCCTTCTTTCCAGATAACATATGAACAGGTAATATTTTTAATTGGACATCAAAGGAGAAATAAGGCACCAGGAGAAATAAGGCACTGGGATGGAATTCCAGCTGAAGCTTACCTGTCTAATACTGATTGGTGGGCTCCAGTCTGGATGGCCTGGTTTAATGCTATCCTTGTCTCCTTCCAAATACCAACATCTTGGAAAGGGAGTATAATTGTGCCTATCTTCAAGAAAGGAAGTATTATTATCCAGTGTCTTATTGCCCAATATCTCTTATAAACTTCTTGGCAAAAATCTTTGGATACCACCTTTTATCCCATTTATTAGCTTGGATGATTAACAATGGCTTACTACCCGAAGAGAAAGCTATTCTACTCTTGATCACTTATTCACCCTCCATTATCTGAGACACAAGTACATGAAAGTAGTTAAAACATCACTTTATGTGGTGTTAATTGAACTTTCTGCCACATTTGATTCTGCACATAGAAATTTACTTTGGGCCAAATTGTTTAATTTAGGTTTAGATCCTGCTTTGTTAAAATTATTGATTGCATATCATGAGAATACGTGGACCCAGGTTAGGTTTGGCCTAAATGGTGAATTATTGGCAACATTTTCTACCCAAAGAGGAGTGCTGCAAGGATGTATTTTGGCTCCCTTGCTCTTTAACTTATATGTGAATGACCTCATCAGCAATATGTCTAATATGGATTTTCATCCACCAAAGCTTCTTTCTACACCAGTGAATATATTGATGTATGCTGATGATGCAGTAATAATAATTTCAATGGCTCTGATTGGACTTCAGAGAGCTTTGACTAAATTCGTGCAATCTTAACAAATTGTGAATAAATTTAGTAAAATCTAAAATGATGTGTTGGGGTACTCGCCCCAAGAAATATCCCTGGAACATTATGAATAATAGAACTGAGGTGGTTAACGACCATAGATACTTAGGCCTGATACTTTCTTCTGCCTCTTCTTGGAACAGTCATATACAGAATGTCAAAAGTAGGGCAAAACGTTTCCATGATACATTTGGAAGTAAATCACTTTTAGCAGCAGGGCGAGCCTTTCGGGCTAAGACTGTATCACAAATTATTTATTGGGCAGAAATCTGGGTCTTTATAGCTGATTCCAGCATTGATGTTTCCCAGAATCCGTTTTTACACCAGTTGTTGGGGTTGTCTCCCTCTATCCTAGCTGCCTTTCTCCGCTTAGAAACTAGTGTAGCATCAATGTTCTACCAGAACATATGTGAGTAACTGAATGAGTTAGGCCTCTGGTCTCCACGATGGATAGAACTGACACTAGATCCTGGGGCAGAGACTGTGACAGGAACTGAAAGAAGTTAAGCTAGTACTCATCAAAAGCTGCAGGCGTTCTACAATGGCACGAGAATGCTTAAGTCACCTTACTGTTTTGTCTATTGGCTGTGAACTTGCAAGAAAAAATTACTTTAGAAAGGTAGTTCATGATTTCACAATGAAAAAGGCCAAAAAAATAAAGCTGTAAAGTGATATGGTCTATTTATATCATTTCAGAAACAAAATAGAATTTTTCTTTCGTAACTCATGAGATTGTGTGTATGGGTTGGGATCATGGCTGGGAGGCCCATATTACAAGTTTGTACTGGACCCAGAGAAATTATGCTTGAGCCCTGCCCAGGGCAGGAAAAATTTACTCCTACTCAATGTAACCAAACCAAGTACGTGCACCTAAGACCTCGCATCTTTGTCAATGTGACACCCCTCGTATCTCCTTCTGTTCCCCTTCCTTTGTCTCCACCCACCNAAGCCCTAGGACAGGGACCATGTCTATTCCATTACTTTGTAAAGCGCCAAGTACATTGCTGGTGTTATATAAATGCTTGCTAATAATAATAATAATAATAATACATAAATTAAGTTCTAACGAAGGGCAGTGGGACATGTGGTGTAACATTGCAATAGGAAAGCCTGAGTTTGGGGTTGATTTAACTTGGGGGCAGAAGAGAAGGGGCTTATAGTGATGCTGATAGTGCATCCTGAGCTCCATAAACTGGGAAATAAAAGGCAGGGATGCCCAGGAGATGGTTAACACATAGTTGGTAATTATAGCTACTCGCTTATTTTTTGTACTGAACTGTCTAATGAGCATGGTTTGGGGAACATAATATGGTTTTCCTTTGTTGTGTAGCTGAAAATGAGATGCTGAGGCTGTCTTATTTCCTGTGGGTCTACAGAGGTAGACTTCAAAAGGGACGCATGCAGCAGACGTTTGCATACTGTATAGTAATGAAAGCTGCAGTACGATGAAGTGTTAGTAACTGTACAGTACAACTGTACTCTGACAGGCTGTGAGGCAATGCTAGGGCAGCATAATTAACACTGTTGGGAGACTTTGTGCAACAGTCTGACCTCCCTCCTACATGCATTGGTGTGTGGCTGAAGTGAGTTACATGCTCAGCCCATGTGGTGGAAGCAATGTGTACATACCCTTTTGAGTGTGCCTTGAGACTTCTTGCTAGACTAAGCACTGCTGAGTGTTATTGATGGACTTTCACCACCTTTGACTGATACTGTACTTCATTGTTCCAGCAACACAGCCCAATATGATCCTCTCTTTCTTCACACACAACATACACAGCTAAAAGCCTTCAGTAGTTTTCTTCCCTTAAGAGCCATCTCTTTCCCGGTCACTCAGTATAATGCAGCCCAGCTCATTTAACAGCAGTTTCATTTTCCATTTGGTTCTTTGCTGCAAGACACATTCTATATTTTTTCTGCATTAAGATTAATTTCCTCATCCATTATCTCAGTTTATTGAGTTATCTCGGTTACCTCAGTATGATTCAAATCCTTCTGGTTCAAATTGTATTGTTCATTATTTATTGTTCCTGGACAATTACTGTCATTTTACAAATCTGGAAATCTCACTTTTTAGGCAGGTTATTTGCATAAAACTACAGACGGTTTTGAACCTAGAAATGTCTTTTAAGCTCAGAAAGATACCATTTAGGGATTCCTCTTGTTTTCTGCCCTGTGGGCACAGCTAACTGACTGTGTCTTCTTTCCTCCCAATCCCTGACTCTGCCCCTTAAACACAAAGCCCTGGTGTGAAATTTTCTCAAATGATATCTAAAAATCTGACTCTTTAATATATCATCTCATCTGCCATAATATTAATATCCTCAAGGAATTTCAATAATTTAATACAACTTCCATTCCAAAACACTGTTGGCTATTTTTCATCAAGCTGTGCTTCTTCAAACATTGTTTCCTGTGAGTTCGTTTTCAAAGACTTTATGCTAATATTACCAGTGCATAAATTTGTCCCCTATTATTTCCCACTTCTGTTTTTTTTTTTAAGATTTCCTCATTATTGTTTCTCAGCTTAGTAAAACTGAGTTGTTCTACGGTCTTGGTGGCCATGCCATGCTTTGCAATACCCTTCTGGGTCTATGGCAGCATGCTCCATTTTTTCATGTAGTTGAGAGACAACAGACCAAATTAATGGGGACAACCTCATCTCCCCCCCAAGGTTCTGTGACCCTATGTCCTGTCATGTAGGCATATATTCACCCCACTGAATTTGGGGTAGATGGGATCATGAGGCCAAAATTAAAATGGGATTGTCTCCCACACTGTAAATTAAGGGAAAATAAAGTGGAAATTGAAAGCAAAAGTTAAAACTGAAATAGAAAACAATCAGTCTTTGCATGTTGTTGTCACAACCCAGTTTCTTGCATTCATGGCTCACAATGATGTCCTGCAAGACAAGTAGCCACATACAGTTATATTGGGGTCCTGCCCACTGTGATGTTGGAAATCCCGCTCAGTTCACATTAAAAAACAACAACAGTCCAGCATTCACCTCTTCTACCCAGGGTGGACTGTGGCTCAGGTGGTAGAACGCATGCTTTGCATGTATAAGGTCCCAAGTTCAATCTCTGGCATCTCCGATTCAGGATCTCTGGTAACATGATTAGGTGAGGCCTCTGCCGGGGATCCTGGAGGGTCTCAGGTAACACACCTGGGTGAGGCATCTGCAGGAGGCCCTGGAGAGCCAGATTTCAAACCCTGCTGCTGTATCAGGTTGTGACAATACTGGGCTAAGATGGACCATTAGTCTGACTCAGTTAGGCAGCTCCTTATACCCCCTTTCTATCATCTCCACTTCAAGGGCACTCTGCATTTCTCCAAGCGTCCAAACCACATATAGATCAACAAACTCTCCATCAGGGGCCTTGCTGGGACTGTGCTGTGCTGTTGACCATCTTATGCACCTGAGCTGCCCATCCCCACAGCTCCCATAAAAATAATCCCAGCTGCCAAAATCTGGCACCAAAGGTAGCAGCTGTTTTCAGGCCAGGTCAGGCCGGAGGGTTTGTTTGCTTTTAACTTGATTAAAATTGGCTTTAGGGTTGATTGGGGAAATGGGTGGGATTGGATTGTTTAAGGTGGAGGGGGTGTTATGGCCTCCCTATGAGAGGGGGTACAAGCATGTGGGAAGAGTGTGAGAGGGGATGCCATGGTCCCCCTGTGAGAGGGGGACACAAGCACAGAGGACGGCAGTGGGAGAAGGTGCCATGGACCTCCTGTGAGGGGGGGTGCAGGCATGAGGGGAAAGGGTGGGAAAAAGTGCCATGGCCTTCATGTGAGGGAGGTATGGGCACGGGGGAAGAGGGTAGCACCCCCACTCTGCTTATGGGGGTGCTGAACTAGGTAGACCCTCTCTGGCCATCCACCTCCCTGGGTCCTTGTGGTGGGGGGACTTGTTTGAAAGGAGTGGAGAGGGGGTCAGCCATTTGGGTCACGTTGGGCATGGGGAGATATGGCAGGAGGGAGGATAGACTATCAAGAGAGACTTGCTGTCTGTCTGTCCCTGCGTCCCACTTAACCCCCCCCTTCAGAATATTTGGAAGTTAAGGCCAGCAGGACCCCTGATCTGACAATAATGCTGCTCAATGCGAAGTTGGTGGCTAATAAAACATCAACCATCTGTGTTTCTTATTCAGGATGAGGACTCTCTCTGACCTAATCTGAATTACAGAGACTTGGCTGGACGAGGTGTCTGGGCCAGTTTTGTCCCAGATGGTGCCAGCCGAATACCTGGTGCAGCATCAACCTGGGGCCAGGCGGTGGAAGGTGGGACAGAATGACTGTGATCTGTAAAGACACCTTGTCCTTTCAGAGGTATCTGGTACCTGACTCGTGCAGTACAGAATGTGTCCACCTCAGGTTGGATTTGGCAGGGGATAGATTGGGAATCCTGTTGGTGTACCAACCACCCTGCTACACAGCTAACTCCCTGACTGTTCCAGCCAAGATTGTCAGGACCTGGGGGCGGAGGAAGCCCCGAGGTACCGGCAGGGACACCGCACCCCAGAACGCCCCTCCAGAGGTATTGGCCCCAGCGCAGGAGACGCCCCCTGCAATCCTACCAGAGGAGAAAGCAGGGAATAGTGCAGGCCCCGATGCGAGAACAGAGGAATCCCCGCCAGAGCCCCGCAGAAGCAAGCCGCTTGTTTCGGCAAGACAGGGGGCGGGGTCAGGAATCACGCTGCGCCGCTCGGCGCGATTACACGCTCTAAGGGGCGGGGCCAGGGATACTTAAGGGCAGCCGGCACACGCTTTCAGTGCCGGCGATCAGTATCTTGTGAAGCTGGCCCCGAAGCGTGTAGTAGAGACAGAGACGAGAAGAGAGCAAGCGAGGCGAGAGAGAGAGAGAGAGAGGGAGCGAGAGAGAGAGAGAGAGAGAGTGCGAGAGTGTGCGGAAGGAGTGCGACGTGTGTAGGTGTGATCGTGAGTACGTGGGTGATTGTGGACAGGTGTGCTGTTTTCTGTGTGTGTACCATTCCACCCTATTTCCTGGTATCCTCAAGTGTGTCCCTGCGGTGGGAAGGGGTGTTTCCCCCGTTCTCCCTTTCCCCAGTTCACAGGGGTACTCTCCCTTCCCCTCACTCCTTTCCCACAGGGTGTGTTCTTCCCAGCACCGAGTGCGTGGACGGGTGCAAGGGGTTCGTACGAGTGGGCAGGGACCTGGTCCCCCTGGGAGTCAGGAAGGGGCCTGCACACTCTGGTACTGATTCCATTCCCTATGATGACACGGCCCTATCTCTAACGAGACACGGTGGGCCACCCAATAACCTGAGGGAACTTCTTTGGCGGAACCAGCGTGTACACCCCTTCATCCCAGGAGTCCCTTGTGTGGGTCGAGTGAGCAGCTGGGCAGGTCCGTGGGCCTCCCCCCACACACTCCCCTTCCCGGGGAAACCTTACAAAGATGGTCTCAGAGGTGCTGCTAGGATCACACAGACTTATTGTCTTGTGTGATTGATTGATTTGTTTGTTTGTTTATTTATTTATTATAAAATCTTATATCCCGCTTCCCCTGCCCACAGGCAGCTCGAAGCGGCGAACGACATAAATTATAAACAATATAAATATTACAATATAGAGTATATAATAAAACATCAATTAAAACAATTCATAAAACAAGGAACAAATACCCAACCCCAGCTCCAACCTCCACCCCATCACCCATCTCCCCCACCAAACTCCTGGTGGAATAGCCAGATCTTACAACTTCTTTGAAAGGAGGGGAGATCCAGGGCCAGCCAAACCCCCACCAGAAGAGAGTTCCACAGCCATGGTACAGTGACCAAGAATGCCCTCCCTTGCATGCCCCCTGGAAAACCTGAGAGACCTCGAGCACCCCTGGATGACCGTAGGGGCTGATCCAGGACACAGGGAGTGAGGCAGTACCACAGATAGGTAGGGCCTAGACTGTTTGCGGCTTTATAGGCCAAAACCAACACCTTGAATTGGACCCAGAAAACTACCAGCAGCCAGTGCAGAGAACGGAGAACTGGTGTAATATGCTCCCAGCAGCCCAGTCCCACCAGGAGATGGGCCACCGCATTCTGCACTAGCGGCAGTTTCTGAGCTATGGGTAGCCCCACAAAGAGTGTGTTACAGTAGTCCAATCTAGAGGTATTCAAAGCATGGATGAGAGTGGCCAGGTCAGAGTCTGAAACATACGGCCAAAGCTGTCACACCAAATGTAATTAGTAGAAAGCAGTCCTCGCCACAGCCTCCACCTGGACATCCAGGTGGAGCTGCGCATTGAGGAGCACCCACAGACTCCGTACCTGGGAGACTAATGGAGGGCAGACCCCATCAATAATGAGGGCCACCATCCATCGCCTTACCCACTAACATCACCTCTGTCTTGTCAGGATTCAATCGCAGTTGGTTAACCCTCATCCAGTCCCCCACAGCCGTCAGACACCGACTAAGCACCAAGACTGCTGGGCCTGGGTCAGTTGAAAAAGAGAGGTACAGCTGGGTGTCATCAGCATATTGATGACACCGCATGCCGAACCCCCTAATCACCTCGCTGAAGGGCTACATATTAGGGGTGGGACTACCGGATGATCTGGTATCCGATACTGCTGGGTTTTTTGTGTACCAGCGGTATCGGATTCCCTCGGTAATCTGGGGGAATTACCGGATTCCGCCTGTGCTGGATTTTTTTTACATTGCGGCCATTCAAATGAATGGCCGCAATGTAAAAAAAAACACAGAAAAAAACCCAAGCACTTTCCCTTCCCCAACCAGGCTGTGTGGGTGGAAGGGGGGACACCCCCCACCCACCCTGCCCAGCCTGAATTATT
>QEPC01002794.1:332170-397691 GCA_003113815.1 Sphenodon punctatus
AAATTTCCCTAAGTCCCTGGGCTCCAGGCCGCTGCCAGCAACCCAGAGCCCGCACCGGCAGGTAAGTGTACCGGTCCCGTTGATCCCTGGGGTGGGGGAGTGGTTTAACACCCCCCCACCCCAGGGATCACCCTACCTTGCCCACCCAGGGATCACCCAGTACCTTGGCTTCAGCTCTGGGCGGCGGTGATCCGGCGGCCAGCTTCAGCTCTGCTGTGGCTACCGGCTTCAGCATGCTAGTGATGCATACTAGGCCTTCTGGGGAACTTCCAGGTTCCCCGGAAGGCCTAGAGCGTCACTAGTGTGCTGAAGCTGGAAGCCACAGCAGAGCTAAAGCCGGCCGCCGGATCGCCGGCGGATCTTCCAACATTTAATGTTGGAAGCCGCCCCGAGCTGCGTTGCAGGAGGGGCGGGGTAGAAATTTGCAAAATAAATAAAATAAATAAAACATCAAGCAATGGTTTCTTTAGCAGAGGCCACACCACCACCTCCTTGAGGCAGCCCGGCACTCTGCCTTCCCGAAGGGCGGCTTTGACCACCCCAGCTAGCCACGGCCCCATCCTTTCCGAACAAGATTTAACTGGCCAGGATGGGCAAGGATCTAATTCACAAGAAGTGGCTCTGACCACCCCAAGAACTTCCACTACATTGGCGGATGTCACCAACTTAAATTGATCCCATAAAACCGGACAGGGCAGGGCTTCCATAACCTCCAGTTCCCCATGCATAATAAGTGCAGCGTCGAAGTCATGGTGAATACGAGCGATTTTTTTCACAAAATAATCCACAAACATGTCACAATGAGCAGTAGATGACTCCACCCCAAGGTGGAGGGAGGGATTTCAACATACATGCTGAGGCCAGTCTTTCAGGGGCAGAGTATGAGTTCATTGCCACCATGCCAAGTATGGGCCGATTCCAGGTAATAATTCTGGCCCGACACCTGAGGCAAGACACACATTGGATTTTATATTTTGCACCAGCCTGGGAACAGGGGTTCCAACTATCTGGAGTGTTGTTACAACACCATTGTCATGGTCAGATCATTATCTTCTGGGGGCCCAGATCCCTGCCCTCATATGCCATCATCAGGATAGTGGACCCAATAGGATGATCCACCCGTGGAGACTAATGGATCAAACTCATTTCCATAACTCTCTGGGGGATTTACCTACTGGCCTTAATGGCTACTCTGTCAATGACCTGGTCACTTTATGGAATGACATCTTGACTATGATCATCAACATGGTTGCACCACAGACGTCCGCTCCTACTGCTGTGATAGTACAGGTCCCTGTGGTATATGGAGGACCTGAGGTAGATGAATCAGGAGAGTAGTGAATTAGAGTGCAAGTAGCTCTGAACTCGCACTGAAGCTGACCGTTTGCGGCATAGACTTTTTTGAGGGATTATGCCATGGCTGTGATGGCAGTGAAGAAGGTTTACTTCTCTGCTATCATGTCGTCTGCAGAGTCTTGCCCAGAAGAGCTATTCCGAGTGGTGAGAGGCCTGATTAATCCGGCATGTCTCCTCAAGGAACCAGAATCATCTACTGCCCACTGTGACATAGGGGTGTGCATGTCATTTTTGTTATTATAATAACGATAATGAAAATTGACATTTTTGTTATTGTTATTGAAATAATAAAAAAGACAAATAATAATAACAAAAATAGAAACAAAAACGACTTTTTGTTTTTCAAATAAAGGGAAAAAACTGAAAAATGTATATCTGGCTATAACATTTTTGATTCTTATTTGATTCTGATGAACGTTGGGGAGATTGTACCCCAAATGGAAGGCAGTATGTGTACCACTTTTTGAAAATATTAGATAAAGGAAACTGATTTTAGAAGTAATTGAATAGTGTGATTTTAAGAAAGAATCCATACATATTTATGGCTACAACTTCTTTATTTTCCATTCAATTTTCATGAAACCTATTAATACTATGTCCCTCCAAAAACTCAACAGTCCTGCCAATTTTCAGAATGACTGGATAAAGGGTCCTGATGGTATAAGACATTAACTTGAAAATACATTTCCAGCTATAACCATTTTATATTCCATCCTGTTTACAAGACATTTGGCAGGAATGTATCACATACCTTTACTGTCATCTCTGCCAAACTATAGGACAATTTGACAAAGGGACCCAATTTTATAAGCAATTGAAGTTGTCCCCTTGGAGATGATTATTCAGATAAATAGCAACACATGCAGTGCCAGTCAGAGGCAGGCACATGACATGGCAGGTGGAGAGAGACTGTAGGAGGGAGGATGTGGAGCAACCCAAAAGACAACATACACATTCACTGGCCAATTATTGCATGCTTCTAGCTTTTCAGGACCAATCGGCAGTGGCTTCGAGGAGGGCATAGGGGGCGGCCCTCAGGCGAGCATAGAAAGGACATAACTGGGACTTTGGGATAGCATCCCAGAAATCAGGAGACATAGTTTACATATCCAGGCTGGCCAATTATCATCACAATCACATCCTGCAGCACTGTGACAGAGGACATAAGAAAATCTATTGGCTCTTTCCTAAACAAATGCTTCTGACTTCCAGTAACAAGTGGGAGAGAGATGTTGGGATGGTCGCAGCACAGAATGAGGATATTTGGTTGACATTTCTGCTGGCCAGTTGGTATCACAATAAAATCTTATACCACAGTGACACATCAAAGAATCTCTGGCATAGGCTCCTTCTTTGCATCTGCTGTACAGGCATATAAAAATGGGACCCTTTATCATATCTTTCTGATATTTGTCAGGGATGGTAGGGAAAGTGTGATATATAGCGCTGAAAAATGTCATATACACTGGTCAGACTACAAAGATGTTACAGTCATACATATATTTATAAGTTAATTGCTTATACCACCAGGACCCTTTATCCAATCCTTCTGAAAGTTTTCAGAGATACTAAGTATGGGACAGGGTTTAAATGTGCTAAGTTTCATCTACATTAAATGTGAGACAAAGAAATTACAGCTAAGAACGTACATAAAGATTTCTGCAAAATAATATAATTAAATTGGATTCGTTGCTTCTAAATTTGGATTCGTTGATCCACTCTTTTTGGAATTTGGTGCACTTAATGCCTTCCATTGGAGGTACAATCCCTCCAAGATTCAGCCACATATAATGAAAAACAAAAACAGTACAGCCAAAAATGTGTTTTTCATTGAAACCAACGGAAAACAAAAACAAAAACAAATATTTGATATTTATGAAAACGAAAATCACTGATTTAAATAATGAAAATGAAAAATGACATAGGCCCCTGCTGAACACCTCTATAAATTACTTTGTAGAAAAAATGCTCGTATTCACCATGACTTGGGCACTGCCATTTCTATTGCAGTCAGAGTTTGGAGTTATGGTAACTCTACCTTGTCCTATTAGTTTGGATCAGTTTCAGTCAATATAATCCACTGATGCAGAGGATATTCTTGGGGTGATGCATGTGACCAGATGTGAATTAGATCCTTCTCCATCTTTGCTGGTGAAAGCCAGCCGAGTGACATTGGGGCCATTGTTGATTGAGGTTGTCAGTGGGTGAAAACAGACATGACGCTAGCCACCCTTTAACCACCCTTTCAGGGATGCATAGGGCACCAATACAGCCCTGCAACATGCATAAATAACCACCAAGGGTGGTTAAAGGGTGGTTGGCGTCATGTCTGTTTTCATCCAGTGACTCCCTTCGGGAGGATAGGATACCAGATGCCATTAGAAATGTGGTTATGTGGCCCATGCTTAAAAACCCCATATTTGAATGCTAACTCCCCAGCCAGCTGTCGCCCTGTCTCTAACCTTCCCTTCTTAGGGAAGGTTATTGTACAGTTGGTTGTCTGACAGCTCCAGGCTCATCTCGACGCTGTTGGATTCCTGGAAATTTTCAATCAGGGTTTTCGTCCTGGGTATGAAGCATCCTGGGAGACTGCACTTGGTCGATGATCTGTGCCTAGAGACTGACATGGGAATTTGTACCCCATTGATCTACTTAGATGTTTCAGTGGCTTTTGACACAGTTGATCATAAGTAAAGCTGAAATTCAGTTCCCAGTTTTGTATCTCTGCATGTGTTTGCTGGCAAAGCCATGCGGGGGGAGGCTTTCAGACCGGCAGCACCCCATCATATTCTGACTTGTGCATTGCCTCCTGTAGCCAAAAAATGGGGGGGGGGGGAGCAGGTGTGAAAGTGGTCTTAGACTCTTGTGGGCTGGACCCTGACAGCACTTACTGCAAGCAGACACCACGCTATCATACCACGCTTCCACTATTGCAAGATTGGTGCCTGTGATTTTCTGGCATTTCTATAATTTCCTGTCAATTGTCAGTATTTTTGTCATTACTAATTTTTGTTTACATTTTTGGTCATTTTTCATCAGTTTTCAGCATTTCATCATTATTCAACATTTTTGTCAATTTATGGCTCTTTTAAGTACCATAAGTTGGCACATTTCAAGGCAGGCAGCAATTTCAGTTCAACTGGCACAATTTAAGTCAGGCAGCAAGACAAGACACGGCAAGGTGGCACAGGAGAGCAACTCAAGGTGCTGTAAATGACAAAAAATACCCCGAAGTTTCCAATTTATAAGGTATATAAAAAGTGAGCAAAATACTGTGGATATCACAGAAATCTCAGAAGTCTTGCACAGACAAAATGAGGACAGAATGACATGAGAGAATTGACAATGCACACTGTTTAAAAAAGGTGGGGGGGAATGCTAACATCTGTCGTTCAAGATACAGTAATCAAATGTTTCTGCAAATTGGTTTTGAGCTCATTACAGTTTCATTGCTCACTGGACTCCAATACACTGCAATTAAATTAGCTCCTTAAAGAAGATTATTAAGTATCATATACAGAGATGTATCATTTTTTCCTAATGTGATTTTAGTCACAAAGACTTTTCATGAAAACTGATGTTTTAACTTGACTTCGTGAGCAATTTCATTTGCTTTTGTATTTCCTGCTGGGTTGGAAATGCGTTCTGTGCTGTGTGTTCTGTCTCAGCCAGATATCACAACAGCTCATGGGCTGCACAACATAATAAAAATGTCACAGTTACAGATTAGCTGTTACCGGCTGTCATTCTTCATTGCCTGTTTTTGTTTCCTTGTCATTTACAAATCTAGATGCTTATGTACTCAATTATAACACTTCCAGGTAGTTCAATAGGTATTTCTGTTACTCCAAAGGAGACAGTTATGTGCAATGAGCTGTGGGATTTAAAATCTCATAAGTTCCATAAATTCCTGCCTTGTCTGGTCCCCTTGCAGTGAAGTAACGTTTTAATAGGA
This sequence comes from Sphenodon punctatus, assembly GCA_003113815.1. Lineage (NCBI taxonomy): Eukaryota > Metazoa > Chordata > Lepidosauria > Sphenodontia > Sphenodontidae > Sphenodon > Sphenodon punctatus. The sequence goes on from QEPC01002794.1 coordinate 337,482, forward strand.
TTATTTGTTCACCTTAGACTTAATAGGACTTTGTTGTCTAGTTAAAGAAAGGCTTCTGAGTGAAGACAAAGCGATTTTTAGGGACTGGGAATACCAGCACAGCAAACTGTCTCACTCTGATTTAACCAAAGATTTTGGTCAAGTGCCACAATATAGCTCACCATGGGCAGGGCCCCAATTCTGGGAGGCTCGGTGCCCAATTCTACACCTCACTGCGCTGGGCTCCCCAGCCTCCCAGATGCAGCACAGGGCCATCTTCCCCTCCTCCTCCAGGCTGCGTTTGGTGGGGGGAGGGGGCTTCCAGGGCTTGTCTCCCCACGCCCCTCCTCAGCCTGGCAAATAAACACATTTAGCAGCAGTGGAAGAAGCTTCATTCACTGCTCGTCATCCGCTCCTTCTGGTTCTTCCCAACAGGGCCTCACAAAGCAATACAGCCAGATGATGTCACCACGCTGGGAGGCCCTGTTGGGAGGGGGCAGGAAGTGGCCAGAAGAAATGGCTGAAGAGCACTGAATGAAGCTGCCGCCACTCCTCCTAAGTGTGTTTATTTGTCAGACTGAAGAGAGTGGGAAGAGGAGGTGAGCCCTGGCGCTCACCCAATGCAGCCTTTGGGGGAAGGAGAAGCCCCAAGGGTTTATTCATCCCCTTCCCCTCCCTCTGTGGAATCCCCTGCCCTCAGATGAAGGGGCAATAACCCCCGAAATGTGTTTGGGTGTTTTCATTGTTATTGAGCCATCCCATTTGTGGCTTTCATGAATGTGAATATAGATATTGCCAATAACTTTGTATGGGGCAAGGATTATATTATATTTGGAGAGAGAGAGAGAGAGAGAGAGAGAGAGAGAGAGAGAGAGAAGTCATATTAAATAATAGATTTCTGTTCCTCTGTCTTTGTGGGTGTGAATCTCCCACCTCCCCAGTGCAGGCTGGAAATTCTGTGCTGGGAGAAGTGGGGCAGGAGATTCCGCAGGGGGAGGGAGATTCCATGGGAAATCTGTGAATCATGGACCTGCATTTGGCTCGGGGCCCTGACCATGGGTTTGTTATTTTATTGGGTTTGGAGGATTAAGAGAAGTTCCAAGTAGAATTATCTGACATCTAGGAAGAGCAGTCTTTGGCATGTGACTGCATGAACAATAGCCACAATCCCAAACCCCCTTCATGCAGCACAATGTACTCACAATGGATGTGCACGTGGGTTGCACGCGGGGCATGGGATTGGCCCCAGGGTAATAAGTATTTCAAATATGGGACTGATCTTAGGTAAAATGATTACATAGTAGTGATACTTTTTAAGTAATAAATATTTTTTGGCCCAGATGGTGGCAGCTGGGTACACAGTACAGCATCAGTCTAGGTTCAAGGGGCTGACTGATGCTTTTCCTCGCCAAAGACCACTATTACTCCACATTAATTGATTCTCACTAGGGATGTGTGAACGCAGTTCGAAAGTTCGGGTTTTGACCCGAACACAGGGTGTTCGGACCATTCGTGAACACCCCAAATCTGAACCACCTCCCGCCCGAACCAGCCGAACAAAGTTCGGATTCCGAACTGGTTTGGGCGGGGCACGGGGGGCAGGAAGGAACCCAGTTTTCCCTCCCCCCTCAAGGCTGCGTGGGTGGAAGGGGCAGTGTGGAGCACCTCTCCCCGCCACCCTGCCCAGCCTCGTAATTTTTTTTAACCCCCCACCCCAGCGATCGCCCTACCTGGTGGTGCCAGGGCTCCGGCCTCGGGTCTGACGGTGGTGGGTCCGGCGGCGGCAGCGCTCCGGAGCACTTCAGGTCACTACTAGGCCTCCTGGGTCAAACTGGAAGGCCCAGAGCGCTGCCGCTGCCGGACCTGCTGCTGCTACCACCGCTGGACCCAGGACCTGAGCCCCGGCACCACCAGGTAGGTCAGGCTCTGGGTCTGGCATCAGCGGCAGGGGGTTCGGCAGCGGTGGCACTCTGGAGCGCTTCAGGCCTCTACTAGGCCCTCTGGTTTGACCTGGAAGGACTAGTAGTGACCTGAAGCGCTCCGGAGCATCACCGCCTCCAGACCCGCTGCTGGACCTGCCACCACCGGACCCAGGGCTACAGTCCTGGCACCACCAGGTAAGGCAATCCCTGGGGTGGGGGGGTTAAAAAAAATTTTTACAAGGCTGGGCGGGGGGGAGGTGTTCCCCGGCGTCCCTTCCACCCGCACAGCCTGGAGGGGGAGGGAAACCGGGGGGGCACCCAAATGGGTTTGACCCCCCCTGAACCCATTCAGGCCAAACAGGCTGAACCCAATGGTTTTGGGTTCGGACGAATCCCAATCGGGTCAAACACCAAACTCTCCAGTGTTCGCACATCCCTAATTCTCACTCCCTAACTCCCACCACCTCAACTTAACCTTTACTTCCCTTATGAAGCCTCCCTGCCCTCTCCACCCCCTCCCACCTCTGCACAGGATCTTCTTTGTTTCTTCAACAACAAGATTGACAAACATCATCTTGCTATTGCTTCTCAACCCTCTCCTGCCCCCACTTCCTGCTGTGTCATCCCCCCTCCTGCGTCTCTTCTCTTTTCCTTCTCCCCAGCTTCTCTAGATGAGGTCACATTCCTCCTCTCTTCATCCAACCCCTCCACTTGGTTCCTTGGTCCCAGGCCCTCTCACCTCCTAACAGTGATTGCTGCCATCACTGCACCTTCTCTGCTGCACTTTATCAATCTCTCCCTCTCTACTGGGTAATTTCCTTTAGCTTTCAAACATGCCACCATCTCTCCTATCCTTAAGAAGGCCAAGCTTGACTTCTCCAACCCTTCCAGCTATCGCCCCATTTCTCCCCTACCCTTTGCCCTTTGGAGGAGGCTGTCTACACATGGTAGATTTCCCCTCTTCATATTCCTCCCCTGACCCCCTTCAATCAGGCTTCCACCCTCTCCACTCGACTAAGACTACCCTCACCAAAATCAACAATGCCCTTCTCTTAGCTAAGACTAAGAGCCTCTACTCCATTCTTGTTCTCCTCAATCTCTCTGCCACCCTTGACAATGTCAACCATGGCCTCCTCTATGACTATACTCCCTTGGTTTCCAGGACTCTGTTCTAATCTCAGCTGGTATTCTTTGTATCTCTTGAACCACTTCTTCACCATTTCTCTTGCTGGTATCTCCTTGACATCACTTCCCCTCTCTGCAGGAGTTTTCAAAGTCTCTGTCCTGGGCCATCTTCTCTTCTCCCTTTACATTCTTTCTCTGGATAATAATAATAATAATAATAATAATTTACTTTATTGTTTAGCCATTGGCCATAACACACTTACAAGACATACAAACCAAAACAATAGTACCAACAACTTAACTGTACCAATCCCCCCAATTACAATGTGAATATTGATGATAAGCCAGCTATCAAAATACATCACTATTTTTTCTCTGGGTAAACTAATTGAAACCCCGGGCTTCCAGTATCACCTGTATGCTGATGACTCACAACTCTGTCTCTCCACTTCCATGTTTTCCCCCTTCATTCAACCTCATATTGCTGACTGTCTTGCTGACATCTCTGCCTGGATGTCTTGCCACCAACTCAAACTTAATATGTCCAAGACCCAACTCCTCATCTTCCGCTCAAAATGTTCCCCTCCTACTTCTCTCTCAATTTCCATTTATTTATTTGTTATTTATTATTAAAATGTATATGCCACCCCCTCCTGCTATAAGCATCTCAGGGCAGCTAACAACATTTAAAAATACATAGAAACTAAAATACAATTAAAACAACCTAAAATCCCCATATTAAAAGAACCCATACCCAAACCCTCCCTAACCCAACCCACCCACCTCATCTCCCTTGGTAAAGGCCTGGCAGAACAGCCATATGTTACACTGTCTATGGAAAGAGGGGAGGTCGGTGGTCAGGCAGACCTCCAATGGGAGGGAGTTCCACAGCCACGGTGCAGCCACAGAAAACACCCTTCTCATGGTTGACACCCGAGAAACCATACCTGCAGAATCCTGAGGAGGGCACCCCCAGATGACCACAGGGGCCAATCCAGGATCCGAAGGGTGAGGCGGTCCTGCAGGTAGGTAGGGCCCAGGCTGTTTAGGGCTTTAAAGGTCAACACCAACAACTTGAATTGGGTCCAGAAGACTATCAGCAGCCAGTGCAGAGAACGAAGCACTGGTGTAATGTGCTCGCATCGGCCCATCCCCATTAGGAGAGTCCAAGACATATGGCCTAAGCCAACATACCAGATGTAACTGGAGAAATGCCCCCTTCGCCACAGCCACCACCTGGACATCCAGGCAGAGCTGCGGATCCAGGAACATCCCACAGACTACGGACCTGAGAAACCAGGGGAGGACGGACCCATCGATGATTGGGGCCATCACTCCCTCAGGTTTCCCCACAACCATCACCTCCGTCTTGTCAGGATTCAACTTTAGGTGGCTCGCCCTCATCCAATCCCCCACAGCTGACAAACACCGTGTAAGACCAAGACTGCTGGACCTGGGTCAGATGAAAATGGGAGATATATCTGGGTGTCATCAGTATACTGATGACACCTTACACCAAACTCCCTGACAACCTCCCCCAAAGTCTGCATGTACACATTGAACAAAAGAGGGAATATTCAAAGCAGAATGTTCAAATTTGGTTTATTGTTTAGCCATAGGCTGTAACAATGGATAAATAAATAAAAGATTAAGGATACACATTGCAACAGAAATAAAATAGCATATAGAAACCCAACAGACAGAATAAATTAAAAGAAAAGGGTAACCAAATGCCTTACCCATTGCTGGGCTTGCAGCAACACACTTAGCCCCTCCTGTGCACAAGTCCCCTTAGGCTTCCCCATTTGAGGCTTTAAGTAAGAGCTAGCCAATAGCTTCCACTAGAACCTTGTATCTTATACAAAGCCAAAATCCAAGCCATGTGTTGAATTCAGAACTGCCTATACATACAATAATAACTGTCACATAGTATAATAATAACTTTAACATTGAGAAACATTTTAAATAATGTGTTCCTCTAACACTGCTTAATAATATACACAGAAAATAAAAATTGCGACACCTTCCTTGTAATCTCCTTGGATGTGTCACCAAATAACTTTAGCATAATAACCTCTCGAGTCTGCCCCATAATTTCTCTGACCAGCGGGAATATTAATTTCTGGCGGAGGACCTCATAATCTTGTAATCCAGTACAATATGGGGCAGGGACTCGACCTGCATCAAAGGACAGTGACAAAAACGCTCGGCCAAAGGTATCCCCTGGTATATCCCCATTGTGACTGCTGAGGGAAAATAATTAACCCATGCCAGGAAGAAGAGCCTTCTTTTAAGTATCAAAAGGCCATAATCAAGATATGCCCTTGGTTGTCCGCTCTCAACTAGGAGATACTTCTGGGGGCCATGAACCGTACTAGCACATAGCTTGGCCCATCTCTCCTGTCGGCCAACATCCGCCAGCCTCCGAGCAACCAAAATCCTGGCCATTTTATACCCCAAAGGGGCGAGGGACTCCAGGGAAAATCCCAGCATCTGTAATTTCCTCCCCACACGCTGTACCCAACTATTTGGTTTTGTATCCTCTAACACCAAGGATGTGAGCGGGGCTCCTAGGCAAAAGTCAAGTCTTAGCCAAAAGTTGAGGGCTCCTTTCCAAAACCTTTCTTCTACAGGGACAACTCCACACTCTGCATAAAGGGCCAATGTACTAACACCAGGAGGAGCCGACAACAAAGAACGCAAAAAAACTGCCTGGATGCGTTCCAACATCTTGATTTTATCTAGAGCCCAAAGAAGGGCACCATATAGTAGCTGGGGAATACAGTTGAGCAAAAAAACTTTTATAGGTGGCTTTACCAGATTCCCCCCATGAGAACGAAAGACCAGTAAGTTCTTAGACAATTGCTTCGCTTGAGAGCAGATAGTAGAGGACTGCACAGCCCACGTACCTGTAAAATGGAAGAGAAGTCCCAAGTATTTATATACCCTTACTTGTTCGAGCTCGATGGTATCTATGAACCATCTATGTTTTTTAACTTTATTTGAGAATACCATAACTTTGGTCTTTTGATAGTTTATTTCCACCATATTCCTATGACAATAACTTCCAAACAGATCCAACGCCCTTCTTAAGCCAACCTGCATGCGTGACAAGAGAACTGTATCATCCGCATATAATAGGCAAAAAATATGGGTGTTCCGTACCCTGAGAGAGGGAATAAGATGTAACCCTGCTGGACCCCATACGTGAACCTCTGGGGAGGGGATAGAAAATCACCCAACACCACACACTGGGTTCTCCCAGCCAGAAAAGAGCAGAACCATTCAAGAACCGTCCCGTTAATCCCTGTCCAGTCCTGCAGCCGAGTCACCAACAACTCATGATCAACATAATCAAATTAAGCTAAGAGATCTAAAAGAATCAACAAGGTCGAACGACCCTGGTCCAACTCACGGGAGAGGTCGTCGACCAAGGCCACAAGCACAGACTCTGTGCCATAACTCAGACTTGACATAAGTGGCTTGAACAAGACATAAGTGGCTTGAACAGTCTCAAGGGCATCCCCCGCATCCGAGGGCGACACATCCTGAAATTCATCCCACAAAACAGGACAAGAAGGGGCTTCTACTGCCTCTGGCTCACCTACTGCTGAAAAAAGTCGCATCAAAACTGTGATGCATTTGAGCAATCTTATCCGCAAAAAAGTCCACAAACAAATCACAGTGGACATTTGATGACTCTAAATCCAGGCAGAGGGAGGCTGGACTGACCAGTCCCCTCACCACCCAGAAAAGTTCAGCTGGGCAGGTCTTACCGGACGCAATGAGGGCAGCAAAGAAAACCTTCTTTGCAATCCGCACCGCAATGGCATAGGTACGTAACCAGACTCTATGCCACAATCGGCCAACCTCAGTATGAATGAATGAATTTATTAAAGCATGACCAAAGGTCATTGCTAGAAACAAACATGGTGTACAAACAAATAGACAGACAAACAAATCGACCTACCCAGTACAAAACTTGGCCAGGGAACTAGCAAATGATACATAAAATAAAAATAATTAAAATAACATAATAATAATAATAATAATGCATATTGCTGTGGCCGACAAGGCACCAACAAAGTACCCACTGTCAGTAAATAAAAAAGATAAGTAACAGCACAAGCTAAAATAAAATTGGCAGCAAAAAACACCCACCTATAGACTAGTTAAATAGTAAGGGAAGGCCACCCCCAGCCCAACCCACCAAATACAAATTTTCAGAAAGAGAGAGAGGAACTATCAGATATGGGTCTAGATCCCAGGAATTTCCTCCTGTAAGTCATCGCCTGGGAAATATATGAAGCCATATTCTTAATAATCTGCGGTGTGCTATTATCCAGGAGCAAACAAAGCAGAGCCTCATCGGACTTGCCAGGGTGTTTCCTCAACATAGGCATCAGATATTTCTTCCTCAAAGGATCATACAGGTGACAATAAAAGAAAATATGGGCAACTGTTTCAACAGCCTCATTGTCAAATAAGCATAGCCTCTCAAAAAAAAGGGATGCCCTGAAGATGTCCCTCCAAAACCTGAGAGGGCGAGGCATTGACTCATGCTCGAAATATGAGCCTTTTTGCTCTCACAGAGATAGAGGATTCCAGGTATTTAGGCATCTGCCCCTGATCTGGAATTCACAGCAAATAGGACCTCATATGAATGGAGGCCCTGATGGCACCAACTTCTGATTGTCAGGCAATATCACAAAATTTTGTCATGACCTCCCTCAGAATCAGTCCCGTAGGTTTATGGGCCAAATATTCTTTGGATAAACCAATCGACCCTAAGTAGGTCTCTATCTTTTGGAGCCAAGGATTAATCCAAGAGTCCTTGGAGACTTCCATGAGTAATTCAGAGTATGGGTTAATATAGGATTTCTGCCAAAATTTCAAGGCGCGCTCTATGCTCTATGTTTTGGCCCAGTTCAGCCCTAATTGCTGCATATGGCATACCTTCCAGCTACTCCAGGAGAGCCGACAAAAATTTTGCCTGGACTGCATTGAGATTGCGGGCATGAGCGGAAGCCCAAATCTCAGCCCCATACAGCAGTTGCCCTCCAACCTTGGCGTTAAAAACCTGTAGCGCCGAGGGGATAGCATCTCTGCCCTGCTGAGTAAAAAACCCAAGGAGGGCATGTGAGGGCCCTTTCACTGCCAGAGTTGCCCTAGAGACATGCTCCCTCCAGGTGCCAGACTTATGAAGGAGGAGCCCCAAGTAGCAGAATGATGGCACCTGCTGGATGGAATGCCCCTCTATTCCCCAGTGGAATTTCTTCCTCCTGTTGGTAAATACTAACACCTTGAACTTGGCATAATTGATGGACAACCTGTTGGCCTTACAGAAGGCCACAAAGGACCCCAACTGTCTCAAGAGACCAATGCGGGTCTGGGACAGTAATGCCATGCCATCGGCATAGCAAAGACACCGAACTGGTCTAATAGACAACCTGGGTGGAAAAAAATTGGAATCTGCCACAATAGGGATGACATAATTTATGTAATAATTAAAAAGGACTGGGGCAAAAACACATCCCTGCTGGACACCAAGGGGGATGTCTATGGGGTCGATGACATGGCCCACGGCATCCACCCTGATCACAAGGGAAGAGTTGGCGTATAAGGATTGAATAAGCCCAAGGAGTCTTCCATCTATTGAGGACTTCTGGAGTTTCTCCCAGAGTAAGGTCCTATCCAACGAATCAAAGGCGGTCTTTAAGTCTAGAAAAGCCACATAAAATGAGTGGCTCCAGGCTCTATATTTGCTAACTAAGCGGTGTAAGATGTAACATTACTCCACAGTAGAGTGGCCCCTTTGAAAACCCACCTGCTCTGCATGGATAATCCTCTCCTGCCTCATCCACAGCAGCAGTCTCGTAAGTAGAAGTTTGCCGTATATTTTCCCCACTACGCATAGGAGGCTAATTGGGCGGTAATTAGCTGGCTCAGCAGTAGAACCTTTCTTATATATGGGGAAGACCACCGTCCTGACCCACAAAACTGGGACCCTACCGGAGTTGTTTACAGCTGTAAACAGGGATGCAAGCAGTGGGAGCCACTAATCCTTATGAGTCTTGATGAACTCAATACGAACATGATCGGGCCCTGGGGCCTTATTGTTCCTAAAAGAATCCACCAAGATCTCCACCTCTGAATCTGTAACTGGCAGCCATGAGTAGAACTCAACCAAATCGCTCCCCACTGGAACCTGGAGGCTTCCTTCTTCTGCATTAAACAGCTGGCGAAAGTGCTCGATCTATGTGGAAGAGGAGATGGTACTAACCACAGACTTTGGGGGCCTACTAGATGCATTATTAACAATCCACCAGAACTGTCTGGAGTCTTTGTGGTCAGTAGCCAGAAGAAGGCTGTACCACTGTTCCTCCACATAATTCCTTTTCTTTTCCCTAATCAGCTGTCTATAGGCAGATTTACATGCAAAGTAATCTGAAGGGAGTGAACAAGAGGTCCCTGTCCTATACATCTGATAGATAGATTTCAACCTGGCTCGAGCATGATAACACTCTTTGTCGAACCAGGAACTTCCACTCCCAGACCAAGAAGACTTTGTGTCTGATGACAATGACTGAATAAATTGCAACAATTCAGAGCTGAGCTGATCAAATGAGTTCAGTATCACATCAGACTCTGTTGCACAGAGAATTATCCCACACAATTGGTCACAAGGGGACTGTGCAATGTAGGCACCCAGCGTAGAAGCCAGCAAGTTGTCCCATCAAGGAGCCCTAAGGACTTCTAAATGATTCACCTCCGGGACTAGAGTAGTACTATGATCTGAGGTTGGCCAAGAAAAAGACAACGCAAGAGTCAGCGGCAGGTGGTCTCCAACTAAGCCCGATCCCACGGTAACATCAACTACATGCGGTAAGGTGGGCGGGGAGACAAGTATGTAGTCCACCACACTGGTACCCAACATCCCCAAGTATGTAAATTCCCCATCCAGGTCGCTCAGCCCTGACCCATTGAGAATGTGAAGGTTAAAGGAAGCCGCCATTTTAGCTAACCTAATCCCAGAGGAGTTAATGTGAGGTCCTTGGACTTCCTGGGTTTAAGTAAACCATATGGGTCATCCGGGGTCACGTATGAGGGCAGAGTCGCCAGAGCCCAACCTCGCGTTAAAGTCACCTGTAAGGATGAACAGTCCGTCAGGGTACTTAGCGTAAAGGCCCTCCAGAAGCTCCTCCAAATTTACCCACAAGGTTCCTCTATATGAACCCGCATTGCATGGCAGAATGTAAGAAGTAAGGACAATTAGGGTACAAGATCCAATGGAGGCAACAAAACCCAGGGCAATCTGGGGAATGCTAATAGGGATGAAGCTTGTGAGTGCCAAGTCCTGGGCAACTAGACATCCCAACCCCCCACAGGCATGACCCTTGTCGTGAGTTCTAATAGCTGGGAGGCTGTAAGCCTTGTAGCCTTCCAACTCCAAGGGGAATGTGGCCCAAGTCTCCTGGAGAAGAACAATATGGAAATTCCTAACAAGTGTGAGGAAATTGGTGTCACTGTTATGCCTGGCCCAATGTGCAATATTCCATGAACATAGCCAGAAAAATTTGGCTTGAAAAGGAGCAGATAATCATGGATTCCTGGGCTCAAAGAATTCGGACATATTGCCCACTGCATCTGAATCCAGTGCCTGAGAGACTGAGGGCACTAGGGGCTCCAAAGTTTGATCCAAATTTCCTTCTGGAGACTCGGAGGGCAAAGGCAGAGAAGAAGCGACCACCGCAGATTCTCTGGCTATAATGACCCCTCTTCCCGTTAGGTCCAATAGACTTTCAGGGCATGGACAAGGATTACCATCATGTCCAGCAAGGGCAGAGGAGGACCTTGCCACTTCCTGATTGCAATGGTTAGTAACCTTGTGTTCATAGGGACTGGGGTGGGGGGGATATCTGAAGGATCTTTTGTTGGTTTGGGCCTCATTAGGCCCATCCACAATTGGGCATGAAGGCCCAAGTTCTCTCTTGGATAGAGCCAGGGAGCCCCCAGCTGGATGCAAAAGAAGGGGGGTCATCCCTACGTCCATGTAGACTGGGCTAAATCGGACTCCCCAATGCAAGGACCTGTCTGAGTAAGAGACCAGACTGTCCACTATCTGCGAAGATCTAAAGTAAATAACCAACCGCTGGACATGCCTGGCAGACGGCAGAGGGAGGAAATGCCTAATATGGGTGATAGGAACCTGGCAACCAAGAATTTGTGATAAATATAACCTGATGGCAACCCTGGAATGCCATGCTGGAAAGCGCCCAGAGGGTAACGGGGAAATTCAGAGGGCCAGGGCACTAGCCTCCAGAACACAAGAAGGTTTGTCCCTCAATGGGGTAGGCCCCACTACTCTCCCAGTACCCTCCACATTGCATGGATTCAACCCTCCTTCGGGGCACAATTGGGTCTGAGAAGCAACTGATCTAGATGTCCTTGTCCAGTTGCCACCCCACTGACCCAAGTTCTTCTCTAAGGCACAAATTGAAGCCGAAATACAATGCTAAATTCAGACTCACCCTTTGGAATTTGGGATATGTCAAGAGGTTGCGCAGGAAGACATATTTTGTAACCCTTCTCCTCCCTCTAGTCCGCAGTTGCAGGCACAGGGCAGTGCTGCTATCCCCTCCCTTGCTCCTCAGATTTCAGATGCCTCCCTTTTGGAGATTGTGAGCAATCAATGCTGTATAGTTGGGGATCTTGTTAAAAAACTATACTCTCAGCTTGAGACTTTTAGTCTCCAGCTAGAAGCCCAGGCTGGCAACTTCAGTATGCAAGTCACGCCACTGTCGCTCTAACCACCACCCTTCCCGCTTCATCTGCCACAGCTCCTCTGTATACCACGGGGACCTGTGTTGTCAGCATTGAGGGAGTCACCATCCAGCCAGTCCCTCGGGCACGTACCTGGGATTCATCTTTGACTCCTCCCTCTCCTCAGGGCCAGACTGTTACTCAATCCTGTTGCTTTGCTCTGTATAATATTGTTAAAATCCAGCCCTGCCTTACTGCCAAGTGGGCTCTCAGTCTGTAAGTATCTCAGCAACCCTGGATTCCTGTTCCCAATTGGTCATATGCATCCAGTTACACTTGTGCTCAGCGTCATCACCCAGTAAAGTCCTCCAGTTGGTTGGAGAGTCTGCTCCTTTTCTGTCTGTGCCCTCTTAAAGGGTAGTCCTTACAGAATACTTTTTATTTTATTTTTTAATGTATTGTAACCTCCCTAAGTTCTTGGGATAAGGCAGGATAAAAAAATTAGATAAATAAAACATGAGGGTTAGGAGAGAGACACTTTTTCCATTCCATACATTAGTCAGGATTCACTCCATAATATCTACCATATCTGTGGTGTTCTGTCATTACATGTAAAGCTTCACCACAGAGAGCAATGAACATGAATGCTTGGTGTATGGGACATTAGGATGAGAATAAGAATAGCCCAAATCTACTGCAGAGTAAGTAGACAGTTTGCTTGTTTCCAATGCTACCAAATTCAGTGGCTTAAAAATGTGTTTGTGTGATGCATAATCCTCAGGAGAAGGAACAAGGACACATTCTGGATTTTTATCAGCTAAAATGAGAACAATTAATCTTAATTCCCTCCCTGTCCTTGAAAACAGAACTTTTATTACCCAAGGTAAACAAAGAACTCTCAGTTGTTTTATGGAAAATTAATCTTTGAGAGGGTATTTTCTAAAGAAAATCGATAGCTTATAACAAGATACTATATTGCCCCAAAACTCAAAAGAGAACTTAAGAGGGAGAAGGGGAATTCCCTGAAGTCTTCCTTGTGAGATTTCTTTTAAAAAATAAAAAAAATATGCCATCACTGGAAAAATGGTGTTTTCTTTGGGGTGAAACATGTTCACCTAAATAGGGTCTAGCCACCATATTCAATGGAAAAGGCCCTCTAGAGTTCCATAGGAATGAAGGCTGTAGATATTTTGCATATTTCAATATCAAGAATATACATACCTATTAAAATATGTTAGGACCTCTGTTCTGACCTCTGTTGGCAGGAACTAGGAACAAAAAATACCGTCATGGTAAAGTGCTTTGGAAAATCATAAGTGGGTAAAGCACCAGAGCCATAGTCAGGTGATTTTGGCACCAGTGGCAAAGTGAGTAAAGTGTACCCTTCATACAAGACACCATGAGGTGGGAGTCTCTGCTAAATGTTTATTTCAAGAAAAGATTAAACAACATAAAAACAATGAAGAATAATGCACAGCAATTGCATTGTTGATTACATTATAATTTTGCAAGGCAACTTTCTGGCCTTGACCTGAGCAAAATCATTTATAACAGTGCAGCAGTACAGAGTCACAGTAGGACTGTGAACCCTTTTAGAGACTCCGAGTAAACCTAATTGAGAATGCACCTGTGGCTGGGCGTGTTCTGTAGCCAGCTCAGCAAGACAAAGCTAAAGGTAGCTCAGTATTGAGGGGGCTGCTGTGGAGTGAAGAAGCAGGGAAGAGAGCCTACTTAGAGGCTACAACAGTTGCAGGGAGCAGCTATACTCAGGGTAAGCCAGAGAGCTTGTCCCTGGGAACTCTAGAGGCCCACTAGGGATGTACGAACAGAACCAGGTTCAGATGTTTGGCTGTTCGGTGGTTCGGGTCGAATGTTGAGTTCAGATTCGGTATTCAGTTCAGTCGGGCTTGGTTCGGTCTTTAGTTTGGTGCAATTGGGAACAGTAAATGACATTTGTTTTTTGAAATAAAGGGAAAAAACTGAAATACATGTTTCTCACTATAACATTTTTGTTTCTTATTCATTTTTGATGAAATTTGGAGAGATTGTACCCTCAATGGAGGGCACTATTTGTACAAAACTTCAGAATGATTAGATAAAGGAAACTGATCTAAGCAGCAATTGAATGTTGTGATTTTAAGAAAAACTCCATACACATTCATGGCTACAACTTCTTTATCTTGCATCCAATGTTTATAAACCTTGTGAATATTATGTCCCTCTATATGCTTAATAATTCTGACAATTTTCAGAAAGAGTGAATAAAGGGTCCCAAGGGTATAAGACATTAATCTGAAACTACATTTCCAGCTGTAACATTTTTGTATTCCATTCTGTTTACAGGATAGTTGGCAAGAATGTATCAAATACCTTTCCTACCATTTCAGCATATGTACAGGAGATTTTTATAAAGGGACCCAATTATATAAACAATTGATGCTGTCCCTGTGAAGATCATTATTCAGATGAATATCAGCATATTCAGTAGGGGTGGGAAGTTCGGTACATCCGGTATCCGATACTGCTGGTATTTTGCTGTACCAGCAGTATCGGATTACTCTGGTATTTGGGGGTACCGGTACCGGTTCCCCGTGCCGGATTTTTTTACATTGCGGCCATTGAAATGAATGAAATGAATGAAACAAAAAAAACCCAACCACTTTCCCTCCCCAGTCCAGGCTGCGCAGGTGGAAGTGGGGACACCCACCACCCACCCTGCCCAGCTTGGATTTTTTTTAAAAAAATTTTCCCCGAAGAGCCCGCACCAGAAGGTAGGTACTGTGGTACTAGGGTGATCCCTGGGGTGGGGGGTGGTTTAACACATACCTCACCCCAGGGATCACCCTACCTCCCCACCCAGGGATCGCCTACCTTTGGCGCTCTGGGCGGAGGCGGCGGTGGCAGCACAGCAGTCCGGAGGCTTCAGCGCTGACTGGTGGCTTCAGCGCTTACTAGGCCTTCCAGGGAACATCCGGGTTTCCCCGGAAGGCCTAGAAAATGTTGAAGACACCAGCCAGCACTGAAGCCGCCGGAACGCCATGCTACCGCTGCCGCCTCTACCGCTGCTGCCCGGAGCACCAAAGGTAGGCGATCCCTGGATGGGGAGGTAGGGTGATCCCTGTGGTGCGGGGGTGTTAAACCACCCCCCACCCCAGGGATCACCATAGTACCTGCTGGTAAAAAAAATATGTTTAAATCCAGGCTGGGCAGGGTGGGTGGGGGGTGCCCCTCCTTCCACCCGCACAGCCTGGGAGGGGGAGGGGGGAGGTATTGGGGTTTCCCCCCATTGATTTCATTGATTACAGTTCCCCATTGAAATCAATGGAATAAATTTGGTACCGGTAAATCAGTTTTAATCCGGCAAACCAGTTTTTTGCAAACCGGTAACCAGTAAAACCAGTAACCGGGTTTTTTGCCAGATGTCCCACCCCTAATATTCAGTGCCAGTCAGAGGCAGGCACCTTGCATGGCAGGGGGAGAGAGACGGTAGAAGGAAGGATGTGGAGCAATCCCAAAGACTGACAGACACATTCAATGGCCAAACACATTACTGCAAGCTTCTAGCTTTACAGGATCAATTGGTAGTGGCTTCGAGGTGGGCATAGGGGGCTGCCTTGAGGCAGGCATAAGCAACATAACTGGGACTTCTGAGATAGCATCCCAGCAGTCAGGAGACATAGTTTAAACACATCCAGGCTGGCCAATTATCATCACAATCACATCCTGCAGCACTGAGACAGAGGACATAAGAGAATTTCTATTGACTCTTTCCTAAACAGATGCTTCTGACTTCCCAGAAACAAGTGGGGGAGATATGTTGGGATGGTCCCAGCACAGAATGAGGATATTTGGTTGACATTTCTGTTGGTCAATTTGCATCACAAACCGATCTTATACCACAGTGACATAAGAGAATCCCAGGCATAGGCCCCTTCTCTACATATGTTGTACAGGCATATATAATTGGGACCCTTTATAAAATCTTTCTGATATTTGGCAGATATTATCATGAAAGTGTAATATATAGCCCTGCCAAATTTCATGTACACTGGTTGGACTACAAAGATGTTATAGTCAGACATACATTTATATATTAATTGCTTATATCACCAAGACCCTTTGTCTAATCCTTCTGGAATTTGGCAAAGATAGGAAATATGGGAAGGGATATAAACTGGACAAGTTTCATCTACATTAGATGTGAGGCAAAGAAGTTACAGCTAAGAATTTATATGTAGAATATTGCAAAATACAATAATTTAACTGCTTTTAAAACCGAATTCCTTTATCCAATAGTTTTAAGATTTGGTACACATAATGCTTTCTATTGGGGGTATAGGCATTCCAAATTTCAGCCACATAGAATAAAGAACAAAAACGTTATAGCCAATAAGGTGTTTTCCATTAAAACCAATGGAAATTCAATTCCGAACTCACTGAACACATCCGAACTGAACGTTCAAATTCGAGTTTGGTCAGAACTCCTAACTTCAAACTTCCAAACTGCATTCGCCCATCCCTAATGCCTACTCAGGGGTGACTGGACTTTTGGTAGCCTACATGGAGAAACATAGGCACTGAGCCCTGAGAGAGAGAATATACTGAGGCCTGTTGTGGAGACAGACACACAACACAGTGGAGCTAATTACCCCAAGTGACTAACTCATTAGGCCTTGTCCTTCATAGACTTACCATAGGTGCCACCCTGTTGCAAACAGAATCAAAATTTATTTCCTGTAACTTATCTTGTTCTATGGACAGAATATCCCATCCCTTGCAAAAAATATTCTCTTAGAGCCAGCCAGCACCTTATCAACAGTAGAAGGCTGCAAGAGCAGGCAACATCTGCATGTTCTCTCCTCCCTGGATTCCACTCTCGGTGCTGTTTTTGCAACGCTCATGCTCGGTCTGTCCAAGGCTGCTGTGCTGCACACATAGGGAGAACCATTCTCACAGGGCACCGGAGAGCAAGAGGCTGGGAGAGCAGTCAGATAACTGCTCCAAGATCAGTCCCTTCCTCCCAAGCCCCCGCTCCCAGGGATGCTCCCAGCACCGGCTTGCTCTGTCCGGCACCATTTTTCCTACACCACCATGTCAGGACTACACTTCCCAGAATTCTAGAATAGGGAACATGGTGGAAGCTTCAAAATGTTCATGCACACGCACCGCTAGTAATGCAGGTCCTTTAAAAATGAAAGGTATAGTGGCAGCAGCTGAAGGAAGAGCCAGGCGAGCAGCGGCTGCAGTCTGTCGGTGGCCGAATGTGAGTCAAGTGAATGTGAGTGAAGTAAATGTGTGTGTCAGTCTCTGTGTCTGAAAGAAGTATGTGTCTGTGTGTGTGCTGTCTGTCTTAATACTTGGTTCCTCAGACAAAAACCTTGTAAAATCAGCCTTATTATCATTCAAAACCATGAAATTTGGCCAGTGTATTGGCAAGGAAACATCACGGCTTTCCACAACTCAACTAATTGGCTGCCTAGTCTTGGTGTGTTGTGCTCTGCTGTTTCCCTTTATGAACTCTTCTTGATAACGGTCAAAAACTACAACTACTCTCTGATATCTTGATCCGGTTTGCAGTACTGATCTGAAAAAATATGTCTGCTACATCACTCAAAGTCAATGCATACGCAGACTGACCAATTACAACTATTGGTGCTTGTCCATCTATAATGAGACATGATGAAGGGTGTGCATGTCGTTTTTGTTATTACAATAACGATAACGAAAATTGTCGTTTTCATTCTTGTTATTGCAATAGCAAAAATGACAATGGATAATAACAACA
This sequence comes from Sphenodon punctatus, assembly GCA_003113815.1. Taxonomy (NCBI): domain Eukaryota; kingdom Metazoa; phylum Chordata; class Lepidosauria; order Sphenodontia; family Sphenodontidae; genus Sphenodon; species Sphenodon punctatus. The sequence goes on from QEPC01002794.1 coordinate 355,056, forward strand.
ACAATAATGACAATGTTGTTATCGCTGGCATTATTACTGTGGCAATTGGGTTTTGTTTCTATAGAAATAGAGAGGGTAGGAGGGAGCAGACATCTCAGAGCCTACAGGGTTGAACTCTTGAACTGTGCCTGTGTTGGGAGGGGTGAGCAGCTCAGCAGTATCTGATGGATGTATCGCTGGCCAATGAGCAGCACAAGCAGGCCCCAGCAGTCTCATGACACTCTGTGATTGCTCAGTGCTGCAGCAGAGATCTCGGGAGTGGAATCTCTGGAAGGCAGGGAGCCCCAGCCTTCCACTAGTAGCAGTGGCACTGGAGGAGGGAGCCAAGGGCAAGAGGTGTGTGTGCAGCAGCAGTGCTACACACACATACACCTGAAGCACCAGCAACAGCTGGCAGCAGCAGATAATATGGGGAACCGCAGCAATGATGATGATATGGGTGCTGTTGCTGGGAGTGGTGCAGGGACACCCACCTCTCCTGGGAAGGCTTCTCCCTCTGGCACACACCGCAGGGATTTTGAGGATTTGGGGAGGATGTATTTTGTAGTATTTATTTATCATTAAAGCTTAACCAAATGGTTATTGCTTATAAACATCATCTTAAAACTCAATGTAAAGCTAATTAACACATAAAATACAAAGGAATACCTCAAATAAAGAGCAGCATTTTCTTAATTTACTCTCTATATAATCAATTAAATATAAAATTATAAAACCAAATCTAGTAATAAATATACAAAACCAAAAATAAAAGCTTGTTAATACAGCTTATTAAATCTCTGCAAGTGTATACAAAGTTAAATACCACTTCCATAAAAACCATGTAATACAACCAAACAATCAACCAATAAAGTGGTGATTAACTACCACTCCAAATACCCAGCATTAACTACAACTTTAACTAATTTATATTTAAAACTATAAGTCCCAATCAACAAACCTCTGGATAAAATCTAATCAAACCCACTGGAGCCCAATAATAGAAACAAAAGGATCATCCGATACTATTCCTGTTTACCAAGATTAACATTCAAGACTAAACCATCTGAGAGCTAATATAGGATGCCCGCAGCTTTGCTGCTCTTTTAGCAAAAATTGCTACATGAAAGGACCTGTTGCCATTCTTCTCACCCAGTAGGAAAACCAGTTTCTGAATTAAAGGGCACTCCTGATTTAACTGAGTCCTCCACAACAATTGCAACCTAGGAACCTTGTATAAGGGACAAATAAACAAATAATGAAGAACATCCTCGACCCCCATCCCACAGGGGCAGATACGCTCCAAGGATGGTATTCCCTGATATCGGCCCTCAAGGATGGCTGAATTCATTGTTTGCAATCGAAGGCCAGTAAGGGCTCTTCTAAGGGAAATATCAGATAGTGCCTCCAAATAGTTAGCCCCACCCTTAGTTGGAATAAAATAAAAATGAAGAGGTGTTAGAAGAGGAGGCAATCATCCTTTCCGTTTGGCAGTTAATATTCAAAATACGTCACCAGACCATGGATTTAGCAGCCACTTCCGGGTATTGGAGTAGACATAACAGGGGAGAATCCCATTTGGGACAATCTTCCTTCAACTCTTTTCCACCAATGGTCAGTAGAAATCAACTCATTATACTTCTCTTGCAAACAACAACCTGACAGGGTCAGAGTCCCTTGGTAAGATAACTTTAACCAATAAGATATTATACTCAGGTCAGTTCTAGACTGCCATGACACCCATTCAGTTTCAAGAAATGAAAATGTTATCTATATTGATTCTGGAGCAACTGAAAATCTCCTCAAGGATATAGAAATGTTTTCAGAAATTGAATTGGATCACAAAGTACCTATTTCTCTAGCAGATGGGAGAAAGGTCTTTTCAGAAGGGCGTGGTCAAGCAAAAATATTTTGTAAGCTCCCAGATGGTGAAATTGAACAAGTAATCATACATAAGGCTCTGTATGTGCCCTCGTTGAAAAACAATTTAATTTCTGTGAAATATGGAGTGAAAAATGGCTGCAAGTTTGAATTCATGGATGATCATTGCCTTGTAACAAGAGATGGTGACTCAATCCTGTATGCATCTCTGGGAGATAGTGAGCTCTTTGAAGTCCATAGTGTCAGTGAAAATGCAAATTTAGCAAGCAATCTCAAGTGCACCCACAGAGACTGTGATAAAACTTGGCATCGCAGAATGGGACATAGAGATGTTAATTCAATTCGCCAACTTGAGAAGAGGAATTTAATTAAAGACTTTAAACTGAAACTGTGTACTGAGAACTTAGACAAATGTGGATGTTGCATTTCTGCAAAAAGTGTTAAGCCAGCTTTCCACAAGCTAGAGGAGAGAAAGTCTCAGCGCCCTCTAGAGTTGATTCACAGTGATGTATCAGGTCCTCTGCAAAGGAGCATTGGAGGAAACCTGTACATAGTTACTTTTATTGATGATTTCTCAAGATTTGCCTATGTTTACACTTTGAGAGAGAAAAGTCAAGTGTTTGAAAAGTTTAAAGAGTATGTTGCATTGGTCAGCAACAAGTTTGGGAGAAAGCCTCAGAGACTAAGGTCAGACAATGGAGGCGAATACACCTCAAACGAAATGAAATCCTTTCTGAGAGAACAGGGAATTGAGCATGAGACTACAGCCCCATACTCTCCTGAGCAGAATGGTGTTGCAGAAAGGAAAAATAGAACCCTAATGGAGATGGCAAGATGTATGTTGAAAGATGCAAGTTTGCCAAGCAAGTTCTGGGGAGAAGCAGTGATGACTGCCAGCTATCTGCAGAACAGATTGCCAACTAAAGCCATAGAGAAAACTCCATTTGAACTGTGGTTTGGACACAAGCCTAGCCTAAATCACATCAGAGTTTTTGGTTGTGATGTGTATGCATATATACCAAAGGCAAAGAGAAACAAGTTGAATTGCAGAAGCAAGAAAGGAGTTTTATGTGGATATGTTTTAGGAGGCAAAGGATACAGAATTCTTGATGTTGAAACTGGTAATATTGAAATTTGCAATGTTGTGTACTTTGATGAAAGACACAGACCAACCAAAGGTGAATTACCAGACCTGGAGCCAAGGATCCAGATGCAAGAGGAACCAAGTGAGCAGGCCTTCAGCTACCAAATGCCAATCTGTGAACCAGAACCAGCTGCAGATTCAGAAGGGGTTACAGAAGCTGCAGATTCAGAAGGGGTCACAGAAGCTGAGCCAGAACCCAGGCGCTCACAGAGGTCCAACAAAGGAGTTCCACCCTTGAAATACTCCTACCTCACCACAAGTGCAGAGCTGCAAGAACCCAGCACATGGAAGGATGTTGACAGGATGCCAACCCATGAAGCTGAAAAATGGAGGAAAGCAGCAAAGGAAGAGATTGAATCTCTACACAAGAACAAAACCTGGACACTTATGGAACTACCTGCTGGAAGAAAACCTGTAGGTTGCAAATGGGTCTTCAAAATCAAGCAAGATGCAGAAGGGGATGTACAGCGCTACAAAGCCAGACTAGTAGCCAAGGGATACTCCCAAATATATGGAGAAGACTATGATGAAACATTTGCACCAGTTGTCAAGCACACTTCCATCAGAACACTACTTAGCATAGCAGCTTCCAGAAAGATGCATGTTAACCATTTAGATGTCAAAACTGCATTCCTGAATGGAGAACTTGAGGAAGACATCTATATGCAGCAGCCACCAGGCTTCGAGCAACCTGGAAGGGAGAAGCTTGTATGCAAACTCCAGAAGAGCATTTATGGCTTGAAGCAAGCAGCTAGAGCATGGAATGAGAAACTGAATCAGCTACTGCTTAAGGAAGGGTTCACGCAAGGAAAAGCTGACCCCTGCCTGTACTCAAGATTCAGAGACAATAAGTGGACTTATATCCTGACTTATGTTGATGATCTGATCATCTGTTGTGAACAGGAGCAAGACAGTCACGAGATTGTTGAGCACCTAAACAAGGAAGTAGAGGTGAAGGAACTTGGAAGCATCTCACACTACCTTGGCATTCAAATAGAAAAAGAAGAAGATGGAAGTTATCTTCTCAACCAGAAAGCAAAGATCAAGGATCTTTTGGAATGTCTGGGACTGACAGATGCCAATGAGGCCAGAACACCAATGGATGTCAATTTCCTGAAACAAAGGGAAGATGATGAGCCTCTGGCAGGCAACAACCAGTACAGAAAAGCGATTGGCAAGCTTTTGTACATAGCCACAGTGACAAGGCCAGATATTGCCACAGCGGTGGGAATCTTAAGCAGGAAAGTAAGTGCCCCAACCAAGAATGACTGGACTGCAGTCAAGAGACTGGGGAGATACCTGAAGGGTACCGCGCACTACGCATTGAAGATTCCAGTAAGCAGCAACCCTAGACTGGTGGGATACATGGATGCAGATTGGGCTGAAGACATAGCTGATCGCAAGTCCACCAGTGGACACCTGTTTCTCTATGGAGATGGAGCCATAAGTTGGACTAGCAGGAAGCAGTCACTTGTTACACTCTCATCAACAGAAGCAGAATACATATCAGCTAGTGAAGCATGCAGGGAAGCTGTGTGGATACACAAGCTGCTGTTGGACTTTGGAATTGAAGAGCCAAAGCCTACCACGATGTTTGAGGACAACCAGAGTTGCATTAAGCTCTCACAAATGGAGAAGTCCAAGTCTCGAACGAAGCACATTGACATAAAGTACCACTATGTTCGAGAGGCACAGGAAGAAGGGCTAATTGAGTTGAAGTATTGCCCAACTGAAGAAATGGTGGCAGATGGACTGACCAAGCCACTACCAAGGGATCGATTCCAGATGCTACGTGAGCGAATGGGAGTCGTGAGCCGGTGCGACAGGCGATGAGAAGGGGTGTTGGAAAAACAGCTCCAGATGACATCACCTTTTGCACCAACAAACCCTAATGACCACTAGGGGCATTGGGAGTAGAGATAGTGAGTTAGTGTGAGTGTCACTTTAACCTTTCCTGATCTCTGCTTCTAAGCCCCCTCCCAGGTGGGATGTGCCCAGGAAGCTCCTACTGGACTTCCTCCTTCTTCCTGACCTTTCTCCATTCCTAAATTCTCTCTCTGACCTTCAACATGACCGGCCACCATGCTGGTGGCAGCTAGCTAGTAAGACTAGGGATAGGCCTTTCCTATCACAATGTACTTCTCAATAAAGTAGTTTACTTTAATCTAGAAACAATCTCCAAGGTGTTGATTACTACTAAGCTGTTGCTACTAACAATTCAAGCTGCTTTTGGGGTTTTGTTTTTCTAACCATTAATAAAAATCCCAACAGGAAAATGGCCACCTATTTAGCCGCACCATATTCATTTAGGGGGAAATATTTGTTTCTGTGCACCCGAGTAAATGCCTTGCCCACAAAGGTGTTGGAGGGATGCTTCCTGGGGGTCAAGTATGGGGAACGCCTCTGTCCCTTTGAAATGCAAACAACAGTGTCCACCCAGGATATACTTTTTGGGTGCCATCTGTATGAGCCCCTCCGTGTAGAATTTCTCACTTTTATGTTGAAGAGATTCCCTGGAAGAATGGAGCACAACTTGTTAGAGATAGCCTTAAGCAATGTTTCACCAGAAATAACTCAGGCAGTCATGAAATTCTTAAAGTTGGCACTAAATTGGAGGCTTCGGTATTTGAACTCAAAGGTACCGGGGAATATCTGAGAAAGAAAGCAGGGTACACTAGATATGGCAGGCATCCCAGTCTGGCAAATGATCCGACAGATTGTGATCTTTTTTATGAGACCGGAAGCTTGGTCTTCCAATTAGTGGTACACAAGTTTCTTATTCAGTTTGTATAACAGACTTTTGTTTGTGTTTAAATGTTTATTGTTTTGTCACTATGTGGTGTTTTGGTATATCGACAATAGCCAAAGACCATGTTAAATGAAACAATTTTATTTGAGAGGGTGTCTTTAGACAGAACATCAACAGGTGTTTGAATGTGTGTTTTGACCTTGATATGAACACCAGTTTGGCCCTGTGTTCACCATGTGGCGCTGCTTAGACACACAGTCCATCGTAGGGCAAATTGGTGTTTTTCTCACCACCCAATCTCAGCACACAAGCACTATGACCTTGTTCCCTGTGTTGTACCTGATAACATGCCACACAATATCATTAGACACAATGTTGACCACGTGTTCAGCTGGAACACACAAATTGTCCTTGTGATGCAATAATGTTCACATCGTGCATTCAACAGGTGGCCAAATTGGTATTGGGATTGTTATGGTGCTTACACACAATGGCCAAACACATGCTTAAGGGTTTTGACACCCGATCTTTGTTATGTCTAAAGACGCCCAGAAACTAGCCCTGGCTGTTCCACCTTGGGCGCTGTCTGCAAGTTGAGAACCTATCACATCTTGAGGTGCGGGGCTGGAAAGATTACTGTTGTTTCAGAATGTTGGGAGCCATCTCTAAGAACCTTGTTTACAAAGCAGCAACGTGCTACTCATGCCCGACTGCCCACCATGGCATGCTTCCTCACCATATTCGAATAATAGACCGCGTGATGGGCTTGAGCTCCTCTAGTATAAAAGGCACCTGCTGCTGCCTGCTGCCAGAGAGCCCCCCCCTCTCTGATACCCCCCACACACACACAGAAACTAGCCCTGGCTGCTCCACCTGGGGCGCTGTCTGCAGGTTGCTCCCAATGATACAACAGTCCTGCTCCTGTTTCTGCTGCAGCTGCTGCTCATGCCAAGCTCCCATGCACCGGTCTGCTCCTCCTATGCCACCTGCTGATGCCTCTACCAAAGCCTCTCTCTCTGGCACACCCACACAAACAGAAGTCCTGCCCCTCCTGGGGGTCTGTCTGCAAGTTGAGATGTAGTTCTGGCACATGCGCAGTGGAGAAGATGCTGACTGCAGCTTTGCTAAAAAACAGCCTAATTAAAGTTCCGCTTTAACTGCCACTTCTCCTGACTGGGGATCAAGCAGCTGGGTGAAATTGACAAGCTGCCTGGGAAAAGTGGCAGCCAGCATAATTGAACTGCCTCTCCCTCCAATCCACACATTAACAGGGGATGAACCGGGAGATGAATGGCCCGGGTTGCGGGGAGAAGAGCCAGTTCTGGGGAGATGGATGGGGCTAGAGTTGGGGAAATTGGAAGAGCCAGGTGCTAGTGGCTGCTCCCCTCCGTGGGAGCCTCTGACATGTCCGTGCCCTGGCCACTGCGGCATGGGGAAAGGAAATCCCCTATGGGTATGCCGTGCAGCATCAGCCCCGCATGGGCGGCCGGGGAGGGGGTGTAGCTATTGTTTTTAGGGAAGATTGGCCTGTTAGGAGGTATCCAGTGCGGGAGATTATGGGTGTAGAGGCTCTGCACGTGGTGATCGATTTGGCTGGGGGCAAGCTAGGGGTGCTGCTGGTGTACCGGGCCCCTTCATGCCCGGCGGCATCCCTTACCGCTCTAGCGGAGCTGGCCTCGGAGGTGGTGTTGGGCTCCCCCAGGACTTTGGTTCTGGGGGACTTCAACGTCCACGCCGATGCCGGCCTTGTTGGGGCGGAGCGGGAGTTCATGGCCGCCATGGCAACTATGAACTTGTCCCAGGAGGTGATCTGCCCGACCCACGTGGGGGGACATACCCTCGACCTGATCTTCGGCTCTGGCCTTGAGGCGGGGGGTCCGGTTGTGGGGGAGGTGACAGCGGTGCCCTTGTCGTGGACGGACCATTACCTCCTTCAGGCCGGTCTTTTAGCGCGCCCCCTCCAGAAGGGGAAGGGACCAGTTAGGATGGTCCGCCCTCGGAGGCTGATGGAACCCCAGCGGTTCCAGGAGGTCCTGAGGGAGCTTACCCTGGATGTGGACGGTCACTCTGTGGATGAGCTGGTCCGGCATTGGAACATCTTGCTGGAGGAGGCCATTGACAGGGTGGCTCCGAGGCGCCTTCTGCCTCGGTCTCGTCACCGCAGGACCCCTTGGTTTACTGAGGGGCTGCGGTGTATGAAGCGTGTGGGCAGGAGGCTAGAGCGACGCTGGCGTCGGACTCGGTCTGTCTCCGATCGTCTTCTCCATAGGGCCCATTTGCGGTCCTATGTGGAGGCTGTGAGGACGGCGAGGAAGGAATTCCTCGCCGTCCTCATAGCGTCTGCGAAGTCGCGTCCAGCGGAGCTGTTTCGGGTGGTGCGGGGGCTGGTTAGTCCGGCCTCCCTCCGCCTGGATGGGGACTTGTCCCGGGCCCGCTGTGAGGAGTTTGTCATCTACTTCGCAGACAAGATTGCTCGGATTCAGGCCGATTTCGACGCTGGGTTGATAGCAGTAGGGGAAGAGCGCGGGGGGGCGGAGGGTCCGTCTGGTCCATCTTTATGGGGTGAGTTTCAGGAAGTGACGCCGGCCGATGTGGTGGATGTCCTGGGGTCTGTGAGGGCCACGTGTTGTCAACTAGATCCATGCCCGTCCTGGTTAATAAAAGCTTCCGGGGAGACGTTGGGGACGGTGCTGGCGAGGGTGGTGAATGCGTCCCTTCGGCAGGGGAGGTTGTCGCCTTGCTTAAAAGAGGCTGTGGTGCGCCCCCTGCTGAAAAAACCATCGTTGGACGTAGACGCGCTCGCCAGCTACCGACCTGTCTCTAACCTTCCCTTTTTAGGGAAGGTTATTGAGCGGGCAGTGGCGCTCCAGCTCCAGGGTCATCTAGATAATATCGGGCTCCTTGACCCGTTTCAATCTGGGTTCCGCCCCGGCTATGGCACCGAGACGGCGTTGGTGGCCTTGGTGGACGACCTCCGCCGGGAGATGGATGCGGGATGTTCGACATTTCTCATCCTGCTCGATCTCTCGGCCGCTTTTGACACCGTGGACCATGGGCTGCTGTTGAGACGACTGCGTGACCGGGGGGGTCTGGACGGGACTGTTCTTGAATGGTTCCGTTCATTCCTCTCGGGGAGGAGCCAACGGGTGGTGTTGGGGGAAGAAACATCGAGCCCCCGCGCCTTACCGTGTGGCGTTCCGCAGGGATCGATCTTGTCTCCATTATTATTTAACATCTATATGCAGCCCTTGGGGGAGGTCGTGAGAGGGTTCGGGGTGCGATGTCACCAGTATGCTGATGATACTCAGCTGTACCTCTCGTTTTCTACCGACCCAGACCCTGCTGTCTCGGTGCTATCCCAATGTTTGGAGGCCGTGGCGGATTGGATGCGGCGGAGCAGACTGAAGCTCAACCCAGATAAGACGGAGGTGATGGTGGTGGGGAGGGCGAAGGGGGTGGTGGCCCCCCTGATTGGGGGGGTTTGCCCCCCTGTAGCTCAGCAGGTCCGGAGTCTGGGGGTCATATTGGACGCAGACCTGCGGCTGGAGCGGCAGGTGGAGGCAGTCGCTAAGGCTGCCTTCCGCCAGCTTTATCTGGTACGTAGGCTGCGTCCGTATGTCTCTGGCCCGGACCTGGCCTCCCTCATCCATGCCTTCGTCACCTCGCGGCTCGACTACTGTAACGCGCTCTACGTGGGGCTTCCCTTGTTCTTGGCCCGGAGGCTGCAGCTGGTGCAGAATGCGGCGGCCCGTCTTCTTACGGGGACGGGTCGCCGGGAGCACATTACACCGGTGCTCCGAGCGCTGCACTGGCTGCCGATAGTGTGCCGGGCCAAGTTCAAGGTCCTAGTAATGATCTATAAAGCCCTATACGGCCTTGGCCCCTCTTACCTTAGGGACCGCCTCGCCCTTCGCGCCCCGGAACGACTCCTGCGGTCTGCCGGGGGTGCCCTCCTGGAGGTCCCCCGTGTTAAGCGGGGGGCCACGATGGAGCGGGCATTCTCGGTGGTAGGGCCGCGGCTGTGGAACTCCCTTCCGGAGGAAGCTCGCCTGGCCCCAAGCCTTTTGACATTTCGGCGGAACTGTAAGACCTGGCTGTTTGCCCAGGCCTTTGGGAGGGAGGGTGGGGAGGGGTGATTTTAATCCCCCGCCCATTTATTTATTTATTTTCTAGCCCTGTTTTATGTGATATGTTTAGATGATGTTTTTATATTTGTATTTTAAGTGAATTTTAATATTTTATTGTGTTGTTAGCCGCCCCGAGCTGCATTGCAGGAGGGGGCGGGATATAAATTCGTAAAATAAATAAATAAATAAATAAATAAATGGTGTGGGGACTTTAAAGAGCTGCAGCAGGACAGAGGGAGACAGGAGGGTGGAGGAACTTCTGCCACTCCCTTGCTTGTTTGCTCTCCTGTGGGGTCTTGACACAGAGCTGGTCATCCAGGTCAGGATCAGACCCCCACCCCATAGGATTGGGGGGCCCCAGAAGGGGAACCAGGCACCTTTCTCAGGTCTATTCAGGACTCCAGGAGTCCAGCTGGAGCTTGCAGCTTTTCTCCCTTCCCCGGGAGAGCAACTCCTGATCCAGAACAAATCCAGAAAAGAGTTTTGGGGGACACCACCTGGCCTGCTCCACATATGGGTCTATGACTGGAAAAGTCCCTCTTTGCCCCGCAGTTTCTGAGACCGAGTGATCCTGACCCAGCCCAGCCCTGGGTGAAGCTGCTGCAGCCTTTCACCAGCCAGGCAGTGAAGCTCCAGCCATGAAGTTTGCAAAGGGGAGAGGCAATCTCCTTCTTCTTCCCCCCCCCACCCATGAGCTCCCCCAAAGCTGTGGCTGGGCTTGGCAGGAGGGAAGTGCTGGGGTGAAGAGGGCTGCCTTGGAGAAACTGATATCCTCCTCCCGGAGTGGCTCTGACTGGGATCCCCCATGTGAGAAGAGAAGTGTCTTGCAACTTCGAGTGGCTGCTCCTTCCCAAAGTTGTGAGACACTTCTTCGAGCTGGAGGGCATGCCGGGGTGGGGGGGTGGGATTTACTGCAGGTTGGATCTGAGAGGCCAGGTGAGCATGTGAGGGGTACATTTAGTTCAGGTCAGGTCTGAAGGGGGAGGAGGGGCTAGCCAAGGTGCAAGTCTCCCAGCTGCTTAGAGAGGGAAGGAGGCTTTTCTGGAAGCCGATGCTGAGCATGGGATCCATTTATCCCAACATGGGGGGCTCCTCTTACCTAACAAAAAGGGGGGGAGGGTAATGAAACTCAGTTAAAAGAATTACAGCAATTAGAACAGCAAAATCAACAATCTCCCTCAAAAATCCTGGCTAGGAAAATTCTAATACTAAGAAAAGAAATGAAACCACCCCCATAGGATATAGCAATGGGATGTACAATATTCCAACTTCTGTTGGAGGAAATGTGGGGAGATAGGATCCTGTCTTCACTGTTGGTGAAGGTGCCCAGCAGCACATAATTTACGGCAAGAAGTTTGGAAGCAATTTTTTGTTGTAACTGGGGTTATTATCCCCTTTATACCAGAGATAGTGTTTTGGGGCATTTTTCCAACAGTGGATATAATCAGTTCCCAGTTGGATACATGCTAACAATTAAGATTGGCAGCAATCCATGTGCTCACTATAAATTGGAAATATACACAAGGGTCAAATAAGGTCTTCGGACAATTGTCTCTGGTTTTCTATATCAATGGCCAGAATCACAGCTGGCTTACAGGTTGAGTTAGCTCAATTTTATTTAATTTGGAATCCAATATCAGAATTTCTAAACAATTTAAAACTGTTTAAGAAGAGCACTCAACATTTATGTCTATCTGACTGATGGAAATTATCGGACTTCGAAAGATCACAAAGCTTCCTAGCATCACAACTGGAGATGTTTCTCTGAAATATACTGGTGAGTTCGATTGTATATAGATTTGAACAGTTGAAGGACACACTTTACCTTAAAATCTACCTGAGAACAGAGACTGCAACAAACAACATTTAATTTTGAGTATGAGTGAGTACTAGGGGTGGGAAGTTCGGTTCCCCTGGTATCCGATACTGCCGGTATTTTGCTGTACCGGCAGTATTGGATTAATCTGGTTATTGGGGGTACCAGTGCCAATTCCCCCGTGCCAGATTTGTTTACATTGCGGCCATTGAAATTAATGACTGCAATGTAACAGAAAGAAAGAAAGAAAAATCCCCTCCCCCTGACCAGGCTGTGCAGGTGGAAGTGGGGACACCCCCCACCCACTCTGCCCAGCCTGGATTTTAAAAGAAAATTATTTTAGCTGAAGTCCCTACTAGTGAGGGCTCCAGGTCGCTGCCATGCCGGCAGTGGCGACCCGAAGCCCGCACCAGCAGGTACTAGGGTGATCCCTGGGGTGGGGGGTGGTTTAACACCCCCCCATCCCAGGGATCACCCTACCCACCCACCCAGAGATCGCCTACCTTTTGCGCTCTGGGTGGCAGCGGTGGCTGCACAGCGGTCTGGCGGCTTCAGCGCTGGCTGGCTTCAGCGCTTGACTTGGCCTTCCGGGGAACTTCTGGGTTTCCTTGGAAGGCCAAGTCAAGCGCTGAAGCCAGCCAGCACTGAAGCCGTCGGACTGCCACCGCTGCCCGGAGCGCAAAAGGTAGGCGTCGGTGATCTCAGTGGGGGGGTAGGGTGATCCCTGGGATGGGGGGGTGTTAAACCACACCCCACCCCAGGGATCACCCTAGTACCTGCTGGTGCAGGCTTCGGGTCGCCGCTGGCACAGAGCCCGCACTAGCAGGGACTTCGGCTAAAAAAAAATATTTTTAAATACAGACTGGGCAGGGTGGGTGGGTGGTGACCCCCCTTCCACCCGCACAGCCTGAATGGGGGAGGGAAAGTGGGGGGGGGTTCATTGATTTCAATGGAGACAGTTCCCCATTGAAATCAATGGAAAAATACCGGTACCAGTATACCTGTTCTAATCCGGTAAACCGGGTTTTTGGGAACCGGTATCCGGTAAAACTGGTATCCGGTTTTTTGGGTGAAGTCCCACCCCTAGTGAGTACCATACTTTGGATCCACCGTGTTGCAAAATTCAGCGAGAAACCACTCATATTCTGGGGCTAGTTTTTATGTTTGGTTTTTATGTTTGATTTTTATTTTTGAGTTCTATAGGTTAGTTTCTTTTTCTGTGTTTCTTTTTCCTTGAATTACTTTTACTATATGTCATTTTTGTAATGGTTTGATTGCAGATGTAGTCAACTGCAAAGACTTAAATCAAAGTCACATGCTTTGGGTTTGGTTGGTGAGTATGAGTAAAAGGAAAGTATGTTACAAAGTCTAAAACCATCAGCCGCAGAGTACCAACGACTGATACTCTGGTACTCTGCAGAGTACCAAGGACTAAGACTGCTTTCACACAAGATGCTAATTTCAGGATTGTAATTTGCTCCTGTAAGTTAACTGCATTTGTGAGTGCACTATCCATGTTCATCTCGCAAGTTATGCCTTGGGTACTAGTACATTACCAGGCTTCAAAATCCTCCTCTTACAGTGATGGGTGTTATGGTTGCACAAAATTGGGAATGTGGGACTACCTGTTGTTATCAAAATCACGGGATAGCAGGCATGGTCATTCCTGGCTAGTTAATTTCAGACAGCTTTTTAATTTCACGTTGCTCTGCTGCCAGTTTGTTAATTTCACCCAGCTCTGATGCTGCCTTGTTCATTTCAATCCGCCGCTGGCTTGTGGATTTCAACCCCACCTTGAGGTCAGTTGGGCAGCAGACACAGGGCAGAAGGGAGAGGATGAAAAGTGTGAAAGTGGGCTTACAATCTAAGAAGGACAAGGATGAGGGGAACACAGGCAAATGCACACACACCAATTCCCATTTTTAGAAATTTTTTTTTACAGATGGCGAACTGAGGCTGTAAATTTCCATATTAATTCCAAAATTCAGGTTGACTCTGCCTATCTTTGACCAGGCTCCAACCATCATTGGCTTCACCCACTGTTGGCCAGACTTCACCCACTTCTGGCCCCACCCTGCACTCCACCAGCTGTAGAACTCACCAGCTGCCACTGTTAAGAATGTGCTTTTTAGAGTTAAATGAAATTATTAAATAATAAAGTTATATGTTAAAGTTCCAGAGTCAGGCAAACCTACTCAGGCAAAACTTATATCCATCTACCGATCAGTCACCATGGTGTCTAAGCAGAGTTGTTTCCAGTTTCCATTATTTGAGTGAAGGCAGCAGCAGCAGGATCTGAACATGCATGATTAACTTATAACATGCCAGGACATTTTTTTTTTTCATCATGCACTGTATAGCAGAGGGATATCTGTGCAATCCCAACCTGTATAAGCATCATTTATTTCCCCAATTGTGATTGATGCAGTAGTAATGGTGTAGGATCTGCTTGATTTGGAAGCAGATATCTTAACTCCAGTTGCTGCTGGCATACATATTGATGGACACACCTAGTTTTCTGGAAAACAAAGACCCTTCACTTAATTTTTTTTATCATTTATTTGTTATTGTATAATATGCTGCTGAGTCACCAAAGATTCTGTCCACTGTGGAAGCCAGTAATTCCAGGTACTGACCCCTACTTAGATGAGGTTTTCCTTCCTCCCCTGATCCTCTCCTCAGGGTGAAGAACCAGCTTGATGAGAGTTTTCTCTTGTCAATGCTAGATTTTGGCCCATTTGGGGCAAAGGAAAATCACATTTGGGCAATGCTAGCCAAGAGCTGACACTGGATGATTTCAGACGTGATGAGGTGAGATTCACCACAGTGAATCCCACCGCGGTGTCAATTGCTTCACCGCGGGCCGTGGTGAGCTGCGCAGCCCCAACAGACATGACAGGGGTGGCACCACCAACTGGGGCCAACTGGAGTGAACCCGGGCCGTGGGAACCCAACAGACATGACGCGGTGGCGAGAACTGTGGTGAGAGCCCCACAAGGCACCGGGGTCGCGCAGCCACAAACATGGACGCCTGAGGGCAAACAAAGCCACAGACAGTGGAAGGCCCTGCCCAGGGAAGGGAAACACGAAGGGAGGGGGTGGAGGGAGCTGCAGCATGTGCAGCGTGAGCAGCGTGAGCAAAGAGTGGCCGCACGGAAGGTGCGCGCACTTCAAAACAAGAAGCGCACACACACACATGAAGCAGCACACCCACACAACAAAAGGGAGGCACACACCAGGGGGGACAGGGAACCCCACGGCTGGTCGGATGCACGGGAGGTGGGGGGCGAGGGTCCGGCATGGCCAGCCCACCAGGAGGGGGAGGGGGCAGGACCCCAGTGGGCATGGGGAAGGGGGACCCAGCAGCCCAAGGAGACAGGAGGCAACACAAGGCACAGGGAAGCACAACAGGTGTTTATTGAGGACACAAGTGGCACCGGTCCAGCGTAGAGCCATACAGAGTGGGAGCGCGTGGGACCAGGGCACGGGAGAAGGGGAAGCAGTGAGGGGGGCACAGGGCCCAGTCCGGGAGGGAGGGAACCAGCACAACAGCCCACCATGGAGACCACACGGAGGGGTTTGGGGTGGCGGCAGAGGGGCCCAGGTGAGAGGGCGACAGGCAGGTGGGCGGCAGCGGGTCCCAGGAGTCCAGCTGTCCCGAAGAGGCAGCAGGCAGTGGCACGAGCACCCAGGCCACAGATGGAACTGAGGCACTGAGGAGGCAGCCAGATGACAGACGGGCCCAGAGCGCCCTACACTCAGCTGCAGGGGCTCCCATTGGGTGGAGGGGGCGGTAACGACAGCAGGTGTACATAGTGGAGCCATTGCCACAGTCTCCAGCAGAAGCCACGTCTGGCCATATGGAAGCAGATCAGGTAGAAGGCCTCGAAGGGATCCACACAGCTCATCCCAAGTTGCACATCAGGGCAGCTGCACACCTCCGACAGGGCCGCCAACTCTGGCCCGGAGGGGGGGGGAAGCCATAATCAGCTTCAGGAGGCCAGGGCAGCTGGGACAGCTCCAGCAGATGGTAGTAGGCAGCCCCGCGGGAACGCGGATACCCACAGGAACCCTGCATGCTGATGAAGTAGGACACGGCCACGGCAGGGCCACCCTCACACAGGCAGGTTGCATATCCCAGGAAGGCACACACACACTGAGCAGAGGCCATCTTGGCAGGGCTCCATGTCGCTAGGCCCCCCAGCATGTCTGGTAAGCACCCCTCAGGGAAGGGGGCAAGCCCCAGCTCCTCACAGTGCACTCGGCAGTCGCTGGCGGTCACAACATAGCCGAAGCACAGCATACCAAAGCTCAGGCACCGAAAGGCATCCGGCCGGGTGGCCAAGGAGCGCAGGCTGCGCTGAATGATGGGCAAACACCACAGGTTGCACAGGGCCATGCTCTCACGGGTGGTCCAGGCATGGACTGAGCCCCCGGAGCCTCCGAGCGGGACCTCGGGCTGAGATGCAGTCACCATGGTACAGCTCCTGGAGGGTCTGAGCCACAGCGGCCATTGGTGCAGCATGGAATGCGGGGCCAGGGGGCTGGACAGTCAGACAGGGGCTGCCAAGGCCCACAGATAACAGCAGGATGGGAACAATGGGGCCACTGCGGAGGGATGCGAAGGGAGTGGGAAGTGCACATCTGCTGGCATGCAAGGCCAGACAGCCCCACGCATACCCACCTGCTAGTGGAGATAGCAATGACAGCACGCACACACACAGGGAGGGACAGCGGCCCGGGGGCCTGGGCCCAAGCCCCGGGGGGCTGCACAGGGTACCCCCAATGTCAGACCATAGCCGGTACCTTGGGGAGGGGCACACAACTGTGGCATGGCCGGTGTGGGACATCCGTGAGGTTGGGGAGGATGTATGCACCTGTAGGAAAAAAGGCACTCAGGCATGGTTAGGTGTGCTAAGACCATTTATTGTGCTCCCCCATTCCCGCCCCATTCCCCGGTACACCTGTGTGCCCTCGTGCCCTTCCTCCCTCCCCCCCTCTCAGTGGTCCTGGACGCCCCCTCCCCACCCCATCCCCTATGCTGCCCTGCCCCTCCCCCATCCCCTGCTGCCCCTAGGCCGTCCCCATTCCCTGCCAACAGGGGTNTCCTGGACGCCCCCTCCCCACCCCATCCCCTATGCTGCCCTCTCCCTCCCCCGTCCCCTGCTGGCCCTAGGCCAGTCCCGTCTCCTGCCAACAGGGATGGCCGAGGCTACCGACTCCCCCTCATCCAAGGTGGAGGAGGAGGTGCTTTCAGCCGGTCTGAGTGGGCCTGGAGTGCCGAGTGGGCCAGTCCTGCCAGTCCGAGTGGGCCTGGAGTGTCTCCAATTGGTGGTCCATGTCCCACTTCATCAGCCGCCGGTCCTTCGGGATCTCTGCCAACAGCACCCAGTCCCTCCCCTCCACCTGTTGCAGGGCCCTCGTTGTCCCCTCCTCCAGCCAGTTGACAGCTTCCAGCATCTCCTCTGTTTGCCACATGCTGGTGGTGACAAGCTCCTGCGCTAGGTCCTGTGCTCCCACGCTCGGTGTTCCCACATTCTCTGGGCCGGTGGTACCGGCGGCCCCCGGCCGCGGCCCTCCCATGCCCGGCGTGGCTCGGTGGGGCAATAGAGGGGTCGGTTAAGCATGTGGGATGCCGTTTCCCTGCCCCTCCTCCTGTCTCCATGCTCTGGATGCTCCTTCACCCCGGGATGGGCACCGCTGACCCCTGTGCAACTCCCTCTGCCCATGCCCCATCCCAGCCTCCGGGACCAGGGGGGCATGCTGTCATCCCCTTCCACCCCCTGTGGTCCCTCTCCCCTTGTGGTCCACATTGCCCCTACCTGCTCCCTCTGTGTCCGTTTCCTCCCAGGCCGGTCGGTCACTGGGACTGGTGTCTGCCTGGTCCCCAGATAGGCATGCCATGAGGTGCAGTGTGACGGTCTCCTCCTCGCCCTCTACTTCCTCGGAGTCCGCTGGGGTGTGCATGCCCTCACCAGAGGTCGGGCTGGGGGTGTGCCAGACATGTGTGCCCGAGGTCCCTGGCAGATCTTCCGGGGCTTCCATGCCTGGAGCCTGGCCTTGCCCGGTGCTCTCCGGCTGCAGGGGAGGGGTGCTCATCCACAGCTCGCTCCTCCCGGGCACCCCCTCCTACCGGGAGCCGGCTGACTATGGAGCCTTATGGTGCAGCACCCAGCTTAGCGCATCCATGTAGGGGGAGGCCTGTGCCACCCGCCCAGAGCGCTGGTTGTTGTCCGTGATGTCCTTATAGCCCATCTTGAGCTCTTTGATTTTAGTCCGGCACTGTGTGGGCGTTCGGTCGTATCCGGCCTCCCCCATCTCTGTGGCTATCTGGGCGAACATCTGTTCATTCTGGGTGTTGATAGCCAGCTCGGCCTGCATCTCAGGTGTCGCCCAGATAGCTATTAGGTCGTGGATCTCCTGGAGCCCCCACTGGCCCCCCGTGGTACCAGCACCTGGGTGCCAGCCCCTCTGCTGCCTCTTCCTCCTCCACAGCCCCCGCCACCTGTCCCTGGCTCCCTCCAGCCTCGGGTTCCTCCAGGGCACGTGCCCTCTTGCTGGTCTGTTCATGGGTACAATGGGGGCTGCTGGTTAGGCTCCTGGTGGCTGTGGTCCCTCCCTCCCTCCCCCCCTCCCGTGCCTCCCTCTCCCCGGCCCCAACCCACCTGCTCCCAGCTGCACCCGCTACCTTCTTCCGGGGTTCCCCCTGCTGCTGCTGCTGCTGCTGCACCTCCTCCTTGCCCTGTCGCTCCATCCTCCACACGTTTTCCTCCTCCTTCCTCTCCATCAACTACTCCGCCATGTTCCCCTACTGCTGCCTGCCCTTTAAATCTCCCTCCGTTTGCCGCTTGTTGTTGGTTGCCTGGCAGCAATGCTGCATGCCGTCACCACAGCCACACCACACCACACCACACCACACAGAAAGGTCATTTCCTTCCACCGCGGCTGGGGTTTTCCCTTCAGACATTACTTTTCATTCACCCCTGCCGTGGTGAACATTCATCACACTTCTGGACCTCTTCCTGCCCCGACCTCACGAAGCATGGTTAGGTTCACCCCGGCCCATGTTTGACTGTGGTGAACATCTGGATGCAGGCCAACAGTCATGCACGGCTCTTTCACCAAGAACCCTGTTCTTGATGAGATTTTCAAGATATGTGAAATCAAGTTTTTCAGCCCTATCTTGAATCTGGGGCTGAAATGCCACTTGGAAGGGGTGAGCTTCACTTTCTACCACTGAAATGATGCAGTGCTCCTTGTGGGAAAATATCAATAATATTATGTGCCTACTTTCAATCAAAGCTAAGCTCTGCCCCTGTTTCCAGAAGTCCTGGCCTGTGATCCCAGAAGGGCCTCCTCCTGGAGGTAATACTTGCAGTTCATGTGTTACATGAGTGACCCAGGCCAGAAAAGAAGATCATGTGACCCCTCTAAGAACACCTCCCACCACTCTGAACCAATTCGGCAGAGGTTTTGTTAGCCTATGCCCACCCTTAAAGTAGTTGTCAGCCAATGGGTTAGCATTTTGGGGGGGGCACTGATTTGGCAGAAGTGGGTCCTGTGAGCCAACTAAGAACTCCTCCCACCACCCTGAACCAATCAGTGGAGATTTTTTCCCTAATACTACTCCTATCCTCCCTGAAAGTGGAGGCTGTCTCTCTTCCTCCCCTCAGATTACACCTACATAACCTGGCTTTAAGCACATGGAACAGCATGGCCAAAATTCAGGGGGGAGACTGCCCCTCATAACCCTGGAGATCTTCCTGCTCACCCCTAGCCCCCATGCTCAGCACCTTAAAAAATTAGTATCCTTTAGTAGAACTAATTACCAAGTGCATGTACACATGTACGTTTCTAAGTGTATGTGCACTACACAAAGTGAGTCAATCCCTGATTCAGAGATCTAGGAGTCAAGGAGATTTCTAGTTGGTGTAAAATTGAAATGTAGAAATGTGATAACAGCAACAAGAGAAATGTAGCTGCATGCACAGTCTTCAAACCTGAAGATAGTTTTTAGGACAGTATTTGGGTACTTACTCTAGGTACCTATTTTTAACAGTATTTGGTTTAATTGTCTGTAAAATGCTGTGACCATTTCTGTTTCATATATTTGTCCAAATTCTTGAATTCCTGATGTCCCCAAGCTGAGCTTGGTGCTGAAAAGTACATATCGCTTGATGCCAGTGGCAACCGCTGTTGCAGCAGTGAAAATATACCAGTCTCTGCAACGTGTATTTCATATTTCAGTGTCGTAAATTCACTTATCAGCAACCGAAAGGCAGCACATTAGTCCACAGCCAGTGTGAGCCAGATCGTCACTGATATTGTTACAATCATCCCTGTTGGAAAACCACTGTAAAAATTGTAATATGATGGAATTTACAAGCTTGGTGGGAATCATGTTACAAACAAATCAGCACATTACTAATATAGATGCACATGGAATATGTAGGCAATATACAGTATGTTCCTTTACTGTTTAATCTTACTTTTCCCTTCCATCTTTAGGTTCAGCTAATCCACTATAACCACGAGTTGTATACAAATGTCACAGAAGCTGCAAAAAGTCCAAATGGCTTGGTAGTAGTTTCTATATTTATGAAAGTAAGTATGGTATAAGTCATAAATACCTAATGTCTAAATTGCTGAAATCTTTTCCTATGATCAGACTAACAGAAATAGGATTTATTATCTGCATTTCAGAGTTGCCTAGAGACCAAAACAGAAAAGCAGAACACAATTGTGCTAGGCAGCATACCCCAGAGAAAATCAGGGCTAAAAGGAGAACAGAGAATCAGTGAAGCAATTGTGTTGCTTACAGTGAGCAGCAGTGCCAGCAGTTTACAGTTTATGCATTAAAAACTGAGGGTTTGTTTACCTTCTTATATTGTGTGAATCTTTTTCCCTGTGTGAAGATGCAAGAAGAAGTTCAAATTGAAAGGAACCCTTCTCCAGTAAGAGGAGGGAAATTTCCCTCACAGAGCTGTTTTAAAACACTGCAAGAATGGGGGGAATCAGACTACCTTTTACTCTGTGCTGCAAGAGCTGAATTATTATCTCCACACCTTCACACTCTTGGTTGTAGGTTCCCTTAGCAATAAAAATGTTGCCCTGCATTTACCTGTGGGCAACCTGACAGAGTGGTAGCTTATTCAAGCATGCATGATATACAGTACTATATTTCAGGGTTTGTTCCTCTGGCTGTTTAGTGGTGTTAGCACTTAGTGCTGACATGAGTCCTATTGAAGTGAATGGGATTCACACTGCTACAGAGGATTTATCTGCAACAGCATTAAACAAATTGTGGATCGTGCTGCCCATCTGGATCTCAAAGAACATTGTGCCTTGGGAATTTTTATATAAAAGGTTAAGTTTCATATTAAAGGTTTTTAAAAATCCCTTTATTTTCCTTTATTGTTCAGTAAATCCTAAAAAATAAACATCAACGTACGTTCCAAACAGCTTCATAATATGTTTCATGAGTCATCTCAGAAAATTCAGTGCCCTGAGTGTTATTTGTGCAGATCTAGTATTCGAAGCATTTGCCAGAGAGATCTTGAGAACATCTCTTTCATGTGTCATCCCCTTTTACATTGAACTGAAGTCCAAAGCCAAGAGGCTACATGTCAAGCTCCAATTAACCCCCAGTATGGAATTCATAATCAGACTTCCTTTGCAACCTACACAGTCTGCTGCTGTGACATTTGTCCACAAAATGTAAATCTAAAGCTGTATAAAAAATAGTAAGACAAAGAAGAGGTGACTATGGGTGATTTCAGACGTTACGTGGTCAAAGGCCACCACAGTCAATCCCCTGTGGTGGCAGCGACCACGTAACGTCTGTTGGGGGAAACGGATGTTTCCCCCCAGATGGTCCCATGGCGGGGAATCACATTCGCCGCGTGAGCGGCCAAAGCAGCAGGGCCAGAGGTTGTCGCATGGCGAATGTGATTCCCTGCCATGGTGACCCCCGCCATCACTTCTGGATGGCGGCCATGGGTCAGAATCCCCGCAGGGATTCCAGCCCGTGGCCATAGCGGGCAAGCGCTGCGGCGGCATTGGCCGTGGCGCCCGCCCATCTCCCCGGAGGCCGGGCAGTGGGGAGCGTGGAGGGGGCAGGGCTGTGCAGCCGCATGTTGCACCACATGGCCTCGCCCCCTCCCCGATTCCCCGCCGGGATCCCCCAGCACATCTGTTACGGTGTGATGGGGTCATCCCAGCGGGGAATTCAAATTTCATTTCGTGACGGGGCGAATCCACCCTGTCACATCTGAAATCACCCTATGATACAGGAAGCACCATAAGAAACAGAGGAAGACAGGAAAGATGTTTCCACTTCTACATTTTCCTTATTCATCAAATTTTATTTTAAAATAAAACTGCCTGAACTGGCTTGTTAAACAAACATGCTCTATAGATTATTATGCCTGTCATCCCTAGAATTACAGGTGAATGCAAAGTTCCTGTGTAGCAATTATATCCATGCCTTTTATACTTTATTTTATACAGTAAATTTGTTTTCCTGAAATGGGAGACTTGTGGTGAGTACGTTTTTGACATTGACATTTTTCCCCTCATAGGTTTCTGAATCATCAAACCCATTTCTAAATCGTATTCTAAACAGAGACACCATAACAAGAATAACGTATAAAAGTAAGTTGCTTTTCCTTCACTGTGACTAACAGCAGTATGAAATTAAGGGAAGAAGCATTCAGTAGAGTTCAAGGAGCACTTAATAAAGGGCAATGGGCAGGGTTTCTGGGGCAGGTTTGTGCTTAACTAACACTTATGCTGGGGTAACTGTCCTTTACTCCCGAAGAGTTCACATGACATTTTCAGGTACTTCCAGGGAAAATTGCAAGTCAAAGGGTGTTTTTAAATTAGAGGTGTGCACCAGGGACCCACGTTGTTTTTTGTTTTCATTTTTTGCTTTCATTATTTAAATCTTTCATTTTCATAAATATGAAAAAATTGTTTTTGTTTTTGCTTTCGTTTTTTATTTCTATTGGTTTCAATGAAAAACACATTTTCAGCTGTACCTTTTTTGTTTTTCATTATATTTGGATAAAATATGGATGTATTGTACCTCTAATGGAAGGCATTATTTTAATAAATTTAAGAAAGATTGGATAAACGAATCTGATTTTATAAGCTGTTGAATTGTGTTATTTTGCAAACATCTGCATATACATTAATGGCTGTAACTTCTTTTTATCCAACCTAATATGGATGGAACTTGGCATGTTTATGCCTCTCCTCATGTTTACTATGTATGCCAACTTTCAGAAGATTCAGATAAACGGTCCTGGTGGTATTAACAATTAACTTATAAATGTATCTCTGACTGTAACATCTTTTTTGTCCAACCAGTGTACATGAAACTTGGCAGGGATATATCTCACATCTTTTGAATCATCTATGACAAATATCAGAAATATGTAAAAGGGTCCCAATTTTATAAGCCTGTACAGCATACGTAGAGAATGAGTCTATGCCAGGGATTCTCTTACATGTCACTGTGGTATAAGATCAGTTTATGATGCCAATTGGCCAGCAGAAATGTCAACCAAATATCCTCATTCTGTGCTGAGACCATCACAGCTTCTCTCCTTCACTTGTTACTGTGAAGTTGGACACATCTGTTTATGAAAGAGCCAATAGAGATTCTCTTATGTCCTCTGTCACAGTGCTGCAGGATGCGATTGTGATGATAATTGGCCAGTCTGGATGTGTAAACCATGTCTCCTAATTGCTAGGATGATATCCTCAATATCCCTTCTATGCTTGCCTCAGGGCTTCCCCCTATGCCCACTTCGAAGCCACCACCGATTGGTCCTGTAAAGCTGGAAGCATGCAGTAATTGGCCAGTGAATATGTCTGTCAGTCTTTTTGGTTGCTCCCCATTCTCCCTCCCCCTGCCATGCCAGGTGCCTGCCTTTGACTGGCACTGCATGTGCTGCTATTTATCTGATACTGGTCTTCATGGGGACAACGTCAATTGCTTATAAAATTGGGACCCTTCATCAAATATTCCTATATTTTGACAGAGATGACAGGGGAAGGTGTGGGATACATTCCTGCCAAATGTCTTGTAAACAGGATGGAATATAAAAATGTTACAGCCAGAAATTCATTTTCAAGTTAATAGCTTATAACATCAGGACCCTTTATTCAAACTTTCTGAAATTTGGCAGTATTGGTAATCTTGTGGAGTGACATAATATTTCCAGGTTTGCATGCAGCTTTTGTCACAACATTCAATTGCTTCTAAAACTGGTTCCCTTTATCCAATCTTTCAAATCATTGGTACACCTAGTGCCCTCCATTGGGGTTACAAACTCCCCAAGATTAATCAAAATCAAATCATAAACAAAAATGGTATAGCCATAAATATATGTTTCAGTTTTTTCCCATTATTTAAAAAACAAAAAAATATTATTATTATTATTAGCAGTAGTAGTAGTAGTATTATTATTATTAGTTTTTGTTTTTAGAATAATGAAAAAGAAAATCAACAATTTTGGGGGTTTTATCATAATAATGAAAATGAATTGCACACCCCTATTTTTAATGAACAAGGCTTGGGTGCGGGGGGTCGGGTAATATCCAGGGCCATGACCACTGAGTGTCACTCAGGTGGAGTGCATGGGGAGAGATTCTATCTGGTGGCTCCCAATGTGGCTACTGCAACCGCTGCCTAGCACCCCCCTGCCATAGACTATGGAGGGGGAAGGGCACCAGGCTGGCCTTTGAAATTGACATGCCCTGGGCATGAGCACTGTGGAACTGGGCTCCTCAATGCTCCCTGGAAGTTCCTGTGACTTGCACAGGCTGTGTCCCCTATGAGCAGGGGACTGCTCCCCTGTGGATGTCTGCTGCCATTCATATGGATAGGGGATGTTTGGGCACCCGTTGCCACAAACTGTTTTCGGCTTGCCCCGCATGACACACTCCAGATTTCTCAGCAGTGAACCATGAGTGAACATCAGTGGGTGCTGAGTGGCTCACAGGAGCGTGCATCCCCCTGCACCACCTTGAGATGGGCAGTCAGACCAGTTGTCCTCTTTGCATACGGGTAAAGTTTGTGGACACTCCCAATAGTCTGGGGTAATTCAGTGCAGAGGCACCTTTCAGGAAAACTCAGGGGACAAAGTAGTGTCATCAGGGCAAAGGCTAGAAGTGGCCAGGAGGCTTCTGGGAGCCCACCTCTGCCCCTACAGAAGGGGGGGCTGGGAACAGGATGGCCCAGTCAATCTCTTCCCTCTGTGAGGGAGTACATGACACAAGCAGTAACAGAGAGCCAGCCTCCTGCTGATGGGAATATAGGGGGTAGGATAGTGAGCACAAGCTGATCGTTCCTTTCTTCGGAATCAGGACAGGAATACAGTTGATGGGCTTGGAGGGACCTAAACAAGGCTTGGGCCCTTTTTACACAGTCACTCTAACACCCATAAAATGGGTGTTACATTTTATTATACATGTTGCAGGGCACCACTGCAGCCAATCACCATGGACCCTGTGCACACATGCTGCCTCCACCAAGTTCCTCTGGGTGGAGATGGGTGTTGGCCGGTGGGTGGGGAGCATTTCCCTGGGTGGAGATGGATGGGGGCGTCTGTGTAAACGCCACTTTCAGTGGGTGTTGGTGAGTGCTTGCTCCCAGCCAACACCCCTCTCCACCCACACCCACCCACGGAGCAACGGACGCCACTGCCAGTTGCTTCGTGTGAATTTGACCAAGAGGAGTTAGATGCCAAACTCTCATTAAAAGTCAAATGGGCTTAGGAGCTGGAAAGTCCTGCTGAACTTCCATGTGGGGACTTTACAGAATCAGAAGAGCCCAGCAGTTGTCAGCACATAGCAGTGGTGTATCAACAGTCCAGAATGAGAGGGAAAAACCTCTTGCCTCTCAGCCAGCTATGTAAAAATGAAGAGGGAGTGTTGGAGTGCAGGAAACAGTTCCCTCCTTAATTTTAGCCTCCCAAAGAGGAAGAACAGTCATCAGGGATATTGGGAGATGCACTTTGGGTGTTAACAAATGAGACAATAGCCCACATTAGTCCACATTAGCTGTGTGTCCACCCACTCGTTTAAAAGGTGTTCACCAGATGTTAACCCCCACTCATCTGCCACGTGGCCACCACCCAACCTCCACTCATAGAGGAGTCCAGGGACATTGCAGACCCACCGTGCAGGCTAATCCAGGCTAATGTGTGCCCCCATGTCCGTGTCTCATCTATTAGGTTGCATGCAGTTCCCCCATGTCCAGGTCTGCCACCACCTTAGAGTTGCAGGAGAAAAGCCTAGAATGCTCCAAGGAGCGACATCTTCCGGCCCCTCTCTCCACTCTTGTTCCCACTGGTGCCTTAAAAACCCACCGTGCCATTTTAATTGCGCCATTTTCCTGCTGCAACCACTGCTGTTCCCCGTATGGAAGCTGTGACCGTCGATGGACATCTCTCTATGCCCTTCCCCATCCCAGAGCCAGAATGGATTGACACAGACACGGACACCGTTACTCTCACAGTTCCAACTCAAGAGCCAGCTCAAGAGCCTGCTTTTGTTTGGTTGAGATTTTTTTCAGAGAAGAACTGTAAGTGAATGCACCCAGGGGGCAGGGGCATGTTTACACAGCTGCATGATAAAAGCTTCCATCTAGTGTTATCTAACTATGCTCTTTATTGTTTACCTTGTTGCCTGTGGCCAGGAGAACACAGTGGAGGAGCAGAAAAATAAACATCTACTAGAATGTAAAAGGTATGCACAGGAGTGGGTGGGAAGGCACCATCGCAGGCCTGTGGGCTGTTGTGGGTGGGGGAAGGCACCATGGCAGGACAGCAGGCTGGTGTAGGAGGGAAGCCAAACTGGCAGCCAGGCATGGAAGCATACATGGTGGCTGGGGAATGGAGGGAGATTTGTGTGAATAGCAGGGGGCGGGAAACTGTGTGGTGCTGGTATCCCACCACATAGCCCAGCAGCCCCATAGACCAGGTACCACATATTCCTGCTTCCCTTTGGGCTGGCATGGGGGTGGAAGCAAAAATGGTGGTGGTAGTGAAATCCAAATGGTGCCATGAGAGGAAACCATGTGGCTCTGGGATCCCGTTGCAGCAACTGCCCCAGAAGCCACCTAGCAACTCATTCCTGCTTCCCCTTTGGGTGGGCGAAGGGCTGAAAATTGAGTGGGCAGTAGGGATGGGAAATCATATTGAAAATCAGTATCAGTTCAATATCAGACTGACCGATCTTCAGTTATGATTTAAATCATATTAATTGGAATTGGATTCCAACCAATATGGTTTTAAACCATGTGTCTGCCCCCAACTCTGCCTCCCCTGGACCTCTGCCCAGCCCAGGAACTGGGCGGGTGTCCGGGGGAGACAGAACTAAGGTAGAGGGGCCGTGACCCTACCAGTGCCAGTCATCAGCCTCCCTGGAATCCTGTCCTGCCTGCCCACCTAGAAGCGCTGCTGCCGTAGGCGCTGGGGCAGACCGAACACAGGCAGGGGTCTGGGTAAGGCAAGCACCAGCCAAAGGGTCAGGGAGAGGCAGAGCTGGCAGCAGCTGAAAGCATTAGTGCTGTTCCAAGGACTAGCCAGGGGATCCAATGGCTAGATCCCTCTGATGGGAGATCGGATCCCCATCTGAAAATCGGATCAATCAGATTAGCCTGATTCGCCCCAAAATTGGGCAAATCAGATTGATCCAATGCCGATCTTCCCATCCCTAGTGGGTGGGAGCCTGAAACACTGGGGTGGGAAGGTGGGTAGGGTGGTCTGAATTAATAGATTTCCTTGTTGCTTTGCTACAGATCTGTCACCATAATGGGTGCAAATGGAACCCCTGCCATGAACACCCAGAGGAACCATGTTCTGTGGCTCCACAACCTCCAGCTTCTCCTTTCTGATTAGGACAACACATGAAAAAATCAAGGCTACAAAGTGATTTTTTTTTCTAAAATAAAATAGTTATTTTTTTTCTAAAATAAAATTATTTTTTCTAAAATAATATAATTATTTTAACAATTATTGTTCTAAAATAATTTTCTTCCTCTCTAAAAATATTTTTCTAAAACTAATTACTTTTCTAAAACAAAATATTTTTTTTCCTCCTTTCTAAAATAGATCATAAAATGGAAAATGTCTTGCAGCCTTAACTATAATCACTATTCTCTTATTGTGTTTACACTGGAAGAGGAAGCTCATGGAAAAACTGAACTCATGGAAGATGTGAACCCGTCCAAATAAACATTGAGGGTACGAGGAAGTTTCAAAGCCAGGGGATAAACATAAGCAGTGTCAAAGTCCCCCTGCCCTCTATCCATCCTCCCTTATCCTAGGAATAAAATGGGGTACCCACACTTTCACTCTTGCCTCTACCCCTGGGTGCAGTGTTAGGGGGAGATGGGGCAGATTCCATTTCCCCATCTTTTGGGTAGGGAGACAGCCACCCCCTCAGCTATTGAGAGTGCATGGATCTCCCCATCTTCCTGAATCTATAGTGCAGGAGTGGTGAACCTTTCTATCTCTGACCACCATTGGGCCAAATATGATCTGGTACCAAACTCTGCGGGCTGAATTGTCCTGTGGAGGATGTGCCTGTTCACACCAGGAGTGCTTCAGCCATGGCCTGAGCATCTCAACTATCTGCAGGACGAGTTGACGGGCCATCCTCACCAGGCCCTGGAGAGAGGGGAAGGTCCCCCTGCCCTCCTCTCCTCTCTGCCTGCCCCAGGCAACCAGGCTATGGTAGCTGAGAAAACTAGCTGAGAACTTCCTGAACTGGGGAACCATGCAGGAGGCACCAGTCAAGGTCCATCTGCCCTTCTTCCCTCTCTGGCCACCCCGGGAAACAGTCCCTGGGCAGGAGGAACCAGTCAAGGGGAGGAGGGCAGGGGGACCTTGACTGGCTTCCACCTGCTTCCGGGGCAAGCTCCCTTTCGGGGGACCTTGACTGGAATGCCCAGCCTTCTGTCTCCCCTCTCTGCTTGCCTTTGGGAACGAGGGCCTGGGTAGGGGGACCTTGACTGGCACACCCTGCCATATGTGGCATGGGCAACCAGGCCTTGGGTGGGGGTAGGCAAGCTCCCCTTGCACCCTTCCCCTCTCTGTCCACCATGGGTAACCAGGCCCTCCCTTTCTCCTCGCAGACTCTCTGACGACCCCCACACCCAGCCTGAATACCTGGCCTACCCCACTCTCTGCCTGCCCTGAGCAAGCAGACCCTGGCCAGGGGGTGCCAGTGAAAGGGAGGAGGGCAGGGAGAGCTTGACTGACTTCCTGCCTTATGTCTCCCATCTCTGCCCACCACAGGCAACCAGGCCTTTGGCAGGGGCACCCGATGGGCAAACTCCCTATGCGCCCCCTCCTCTCTATGCCCACCACAGGCAGCCAGGCCCTCTTTTCCTCCTCACAGACTTTCTGGCAACCTCCACAGCCAGCCTGAACACCTGGCCTTCCCTCCTCTCTTCCTAACCTGTCTGGTGGTATGGCAATTTATTTCTTTTTCTTTTCTTATGTTCCCAGGAGAGCTCCCAGTGTAGTCAGACAGTTCAGGAAGTTCTCAGCTAATTCTCTGTTCTGCTCCTACACAGCATTTATCAGTTCTCCAAATGCTTTCTAGCTATCTTACTATCTTTTTTACTGTTTATCTACTTGGTTTGAAAATGTGTTGTACTCATAAAAGTATACCAGAAAGGTGCATATTGGTGTGATAAGATCAAAACTATGCCACTGATAAATACTCATAACACTCCTTTAATTTTGTAAACTCTAAACTGTACTGTTCATTGTAAATCCTTTACTATAAATAAAATATTTTAATTGTAATTTTTTAATTTTAAATAAAATTGTTTTATTATAAATCCTTTACTGTAAATAAAATCCTTTATTCCTTTACTTAAATAAAATATTTTGCTGTATGGATTTTCATACAATGGGGGCAGGGTGCCTAGAGAGTGACAGTATGGGTTAGCAATAAGCCTCTTTGAGTTTGGGCAGGTGGAAGGGAAGGGGCCGTGCTAGCACTTGAGTGCAATGAGATTCAGGCCTGCAGCTGGTTAATCTACAAATGGAAATTGGGAACACACTGGGAAAGCCTGTGAGTTGGAAAATTGCATGAGGGGGCAAGGGCCCAAGGAGGACAAATTATGCTGGTGCTGGCGGGGAGCTGGATGGGACAGAGGAAAACACAGTGACACACAGGAAACCTTTTAAAAGTCTTTATTAATATCACAAATATATAATTTACAGCAGTTCACTGATGCTCATTAAACTAACAGTGATGGTGGTCCAGCTGGTTCTGGCAAAGGGGCACTGACTTGCTGCAGTGAACAGGGGGGAGGGATTCTCCACCAGTTGGAGTGTTCTGAGGAGCGATCACTTCTGGGCCCTCTCTCCACTCCTGCTCTTACTAACGCACACATCACAGCCACTTTAAAAGTCCAGGTTACTGGTATATTCTGATATGTTTTTGCTAATTGTCTTTGTTCTTGTCCAATATGTATCGGCAACTTTATTTCTGTTAAGTACAGAGGAGGCTATTTTTTTGTCTTAATTCAGTATTGATTGGATGATGGTGCAAGCTGATTCATAATAAACTTACTTACTACTTTAAAAGTCCAGCGTGTCAATTTTCAAACAGGTGTTGTCCCACCTCATCCTGTCTGGCAGTACGTGCCCGATGATGCTTACTTTATCAAAGGCTTTCCATCACCATTGCCATGGCTCAGCCCAATATCCAGGCAACATGCTGCACCAGTACCTCCTCAGTGTGATTGGAGGCACTCACTGCCTCCAAATCCTCCCACCAACACTGCATTCCCTGCACTGAGGAAAGACAAGGGCCATCATTGTTCTGGGGGGGGCAGAATGTGTCCAGTACCATCTGGTCAAGTGCTATCAGAATGAAGTGGTGTTCCATGATATCTCCCTCCAAATGGCGCAGCAGGGATACCACAGGAGCATGAACCAGTGCTGGCAGGGAGCCAAGGACTTGCAGGGAGTACAAGGAAATCAGGGACAACAACTTCACCACTGGTGACAAACATCCCCTCATTACAAATTCCTTGACCAGTTCCTCTGCATTGATGGAGCCATTGTGGCATCCTGCCTCCATGGCTGCACTGTCACAAGGACCCAGAAGCAAGTTGATACAGCTCCTCCATTGCCTGCTCCCACTGCAACCGCTCCTACTCCCTCCACAGAAGCCGTGATTGCTGGTGGAGATCCCGCCATGTCCGTACTTGCTCCAGAGCCAGCAAGGGTCGAGGAGGACATGAGCACCATGATTCTGTCTACCCCCTTGAGCTTGAGAGCCAGCCTCTGTTTGGGGAGCCACCAGAGGTGCTTTTGGAGGGAACAGACAACCCAGAGGCACATTTATAGAGGTGGCGGAGAAAAGTGGTAAGTTAATGCACCTGGGGGGTGAGGGGGGCTGTGCTTTCACAACTGCATAATAAAGGCTTCCGTTTATTGATTTCTAATTATGTGGGATTTTTTTCTTTACTGTGTTTCACAGGTGGCCAGGAGAGCACTGGGTAGCAGCAGGATACTCCCAGGGACACAGCCACATCAGAGGTGAATGGTATGCAATTGCACAGGAAGTGGGTGGGAAGGCTCCATGGCAGGACAGCAAGCAGGGGGCAGAGAAGCACTAAAGCAGGCCATTATATTGGATGGGAAGCTAATGACTTTCCTTGTTGCCTTGCTGCAGATCTGTCACCTCTTCAGGCTCAGACGGAACCCCCAGCTGAAAGTACCCAGCAGAACCTGGAGCTGCAAGTTCACAGCCAGTGGCGCATGGAGAATTTGGCAATGAGTTCTTTAGGGAAGCCACGCAGTGGGTGGATGAGATCGAGGACACCGTTCAGGACCTGGGCCAGAAGCATGAGAAGCTTGTGTGGCAAGAAAGCAAAGCCTCTGCTGCTGAGGCCCGCCTGAACCACCATCAGGAGGTCAGGCACTCGGCCTGCCTCTGCCAGCAGTTAGAGCGCTCAGACTGTGTACTGGAAAAGGCAAGCAAGGAGAAGAGAGATCTGCTGTCCCAGTCTCTGTAGATCCAGACCTCTCTTCTCCAGCATGTAGCTGCCATGAGTGCAGCAATTGTTGTCCAGGGGCAGGTGCCTTTAACCTACCCCCTTCAGCAGTTCATGCTGCCCCACCTAAATCCCGACCAACCACCCTGGTTTCCCTGGCATTCAACCCTGCAGAGAAACCAGGGAAACTACCCAAGCCCTCTGGTGAAACAGCCATGGTCCAGGCATACATTGCCCTCCACCAGCAAGTCCAACACACCGCCTCAACCTCCACAGAGGGATCCACAGGATGAGGAAGAGGAGAATGGGGGGAATGTAAAAAACTAAAAACCACTGTTACCTGCACCCTAGCAAGCGCACCCAGCCGAAAAAGGGGAAGGTGCCAGAAGAAATAATAATAATAATATTTTTAAAAACACACAAAAAACCCCACCCACATATACCCCACAGACCTATCTTTAAAAATGGAGAAAAGATTGACATAGAAAATGCATTAAGAATCACCAATCAGATAGACATATGTTTGAAAGTTCATGCTTATGGGAGGTCAGAGACGCTCAGACTAAATTGATGATATGCTACTGTCTGGCACCTAAGCGAATAAGTCATATTATTAAAGGATACAATGTTACAAAGGCAAAGCCAAGAGTCAAGAAGTGTATTAATCTAATAGTAAACAAACAAGAAAGAGGAACACCTCATATAAAATATATCCTGTATAATTTATTACATCTATAGAAAAAGCAGCACTTGGTAGAAATAAGAGGAGTAGCACTCAATGAAAGGAATACCTTTAAATACCAAAATCCCTAATTATTTGTATCCTTGAAATAGAGACCAAAGTATTAGGCAAACACGGATGTTGCTGTAGTTTGAAGGTATTATTTTCTAAGTAACCTTTATTCCCGAGGATAAATCTCTGTTTTGAGGATAAACAGAGAATTATACTATTGGAAATAATTAGAGGATAACAGAAGATATTATAACAGAAATATTCAAGACGTGGACTATTCCATCAGTTGTTCCATTTTGACTGAAGTTTACTTAGAAAATAGTTCCTTCAGACTACAGCAACATCTGTGTTACTGTTTTTAAAGTGATTCCTTTCATTGAGTGTTGCTCCTCCAAGTTCTGCTTTTTCTATAGATGTAATAAATAGTATGGGATATATTTTATATAAGAGGTGATCTCTTTCTTGTTTGTTCACTAATAGATTAAAGGATACAGTAATACATGTTGGAAGCGATGTAATCTTGAATGTGACTATATTTACTGTTGGCGGTCCTGTGTTAAACTGTAGTTCTGGCGTGAAATCTGGAAAAATATTCAAGAGGTAACTGGCCTCAACTTGCCTTTTTCTCCAATGGTGGCTCTGTGTGGCATCTATCCTGAGATACCTCTGATCCATCAACACTAAAGTGCATGTGACCTATTATTCTTAGCAGCTTTGCGGGTAATAGCAAGAAATTGGAAAATTGCTAAACCCCCTAAAATCAACAAATGGCCATCCAGACTATGTTATATTTTCACCATGGAGAAAACCCTAGCAAATATCAGAGACAAGTCTCAGGAATTTGTCACCACTTGGTTGCCATGCCTACGGATTATGAACAAAGAAGATGGACGATCGCATGACAATATTTGTTCAAATGAAATATATGAACTCAGTTGTTTTAAAAAAGGATAAATGTATACTGCCCCTTTTCTGTACTCAACCTCCGTTATTTGAAATAAAAAATGTAATTTATTTATTTTTTAAACACCCACATTTTGTTCTTTTTTTAAAAAAAGTGACACTTTGCAGTACGGTTAAAATAAAGTTAAATTATTAGAGCACAGGAGCGCTTTAATAGCTAAGGTGTGTTACACCCTCCATTATAAAGCTCTAAAATTCGATTTGCTATAAGATTGCCATGACTATAGTTAGGGCCATGAAATTTTGTGTTGAAGGATCACTGGAGTAAGCGGTTCTAGCTGTCCAACTGTCAGCCGAATCAGTTGGATAACAGCAGAGATATCGCAGTTTGAAAACTGTACTTTGAAAGCCTGTTTTTTCAAAAGTTAGACTGTCTCAATCTTAGCAGGGTAAAAGAGTTTTGTGTTGGTTGGGAGGAGGTGTAAACCTTTTAGAAAATTCAAAGAGGCTGCCAGCTGGTGCCATCTGGTTTACTTTTTGTAAATCCAATTAGTAGTTTTTAAGTTATGACATCTTGAAAATTCAATGTTAGCCTATGGAGACCATCCTGAGTGTGGAGTGCTTGCCCTCCTGTCCCCAACTTCAGTGTTTCCCCCAACCTGTAAAGAGGAAGAGGATTGGTGCTGAAAGATGAAGGCAAAATGTGGGTGCATGGAACCTAAATTGTAAGTGAGCACAATATGTGAGACTGTACAATGTCTTTACTGCTAACATGGCACGGATGTTAAGGCAGGAGCCTTAACTTGAAATTTCCATGTTTTTTAGTGCATGAGTGAATTTGCAAGAGCCTTAACTCTTCTTGTAAACTGGAGGTTTTTTGATTATGGAATAAAAGTTAAATTAATGTTTCATTGTTTAATAAAGCTGTTATTTTTTCTTAGTCAGTGTCTTCTGTGCTTATTTTGGGAAAGGCGGGAAGTTTGAGTGAGTGGGGACAGTATAACAGTATGGCATTGCAGGGGGCTGGAAGGGAAGGTGGGGTGCCCCAAAAATGGGTGGTGGAGAGTCCTCTGGAAGTGCACGTGCATGTGAGGGTGGGGGTCACATAGGAGGCATGGAGAATGGCAGTATGGCATAGCGATAAGCCAGTTAGGGGTCTGGGGTGAGAAGGGAAGGGTGGGAAGCAGGCATGCAGGGAAGGGGGCATGGAGAATGGCAGTATAGCATAGCGATAAGCCAGTTAGGGGTCTGGGGTGAGAAGGGAAGGGTGGGAAGCAGGCATGTAGGGAAGGGGGAGTGGAGAATGGCAGTATGGCATAGCAATAAGCCAGTTAGGGTTCTGGGGGCAGAAAGGGAAGGGTGGGAAGTGGGCATGCATGGAAGGGGGTGTGGAGAATGGCAGTATAGCATAGCGATAAGCCAGTTAGGAGGCTGGGTGTTGGAAGCACTTGCACTTGAGTGTGGCCTCCAAAGTCAGAAAATACATCTGGATTCTTGAGACCATGTAAGGCAGGATCTGAGACAGGCCCTCTTGGGTCTCATATTTCTTATTATTCAGAATGAAGCCGCTGACCTCATATGCATTACAGAGACCTGACTGGATGAGTCATCTGGGCCTATATTGTCCCAGATGGTGCCAGCCATGTACTCTGTGCAGCACTAGCCTAGGATGGGTCAGGGAGGGGTGGCAGAGTAGTTATGATTGATCTGTAAAAAAAAAAAGATACAAAACAATCAAGACCTATGAAAACCAAACCCAGCCAAATCAACAATAAAGAAAACACTGTCTGCAACAATAATTGATGTACAATTTGTATGATGTTATATAGAATATAGAAAATTATAGAATTATTTAATACAATAAAAGACTATAGATATTCCAAATATCAAAGAACAATAAAGTCGCAAAATA
This sequence comes from Sphenodon punctatus, assembly GCA_003113815.1. Classification (NCBI taxonomy): domain Eukaryota; kingdom Metazoa; phylum Chordata; class Lepidosauria; order Sphenodontia; family Sphenodontidae; genus Sphenodon; species Sphenodon punctatus. The sequence continues at coordinate 390,335 of QEPC01002794.1, forward strand.
CAAATGCATGTACAAAGAACAAGCCATGTAAAGCTTCACTCAAGGAAACTTTAAATATAACCAATGTGTTTTAACTTGTGGTCTTCATCAGGGCTTTATCATATATATCAAATATCACTAAACCAGGCATATATACTGTAAAAGGTTTTTTTTAAGTTATGTAAACTTCCAAATTCTGGATGAGAAATATAACTGAAAAAAGCTCTTTTGAAAAAAATGTTTGCTTGCTTACAGATAATGAATCCTTCAATAAAGAGGGAGGTACAGTATCTCAGTTATCATGTAAACAATAAACATACACTTTAAAAAACACATAAGGTGAGGCCACATGAATTGTGAGGACCCACTCCTCATGCAGTCCCATGGGAGCAATCGCTCCACCACAACTGTGGGGCAAGCATGGAGAGTTGGGCACATGGTCACAGGGAAGCAGAAAAAGTCGACCCCTGGCAGAGCCGCCACCAAGACCTGTGTGGGCCACGGCACTGGCCAAATGAGCACATGCCCAGCCCGGCCCTGCCCCACCTCCCTCCGCCGGCTGGACCATATAATCCTGTCCCCAGCCGTGATGTAGCTGCATGCAACGGGCACCAGCACCCACAGCCCCGTCACAGAGCTTACCATGCAGCAGAGCCAAAGGGGTCTTGCTACCCACGTTGCCCTGGGCAGCCTTACCCCATGTGTTGAAGGATACTGTGCCATAGCCCTTCTCCATGTGGGGTAAAGCTGCTCTGCAACACGTCCTCAGAAATTTTCAGAGGATGCGTCATGTAGCAGGCAGCTGTTTGCCCCACCGGCCACACAATGCACTGCATCGCAATGCCCGGCTGCCCAGGGAGGGATAAGGCTACCCAAGGCATGATAGACTCCTCTCCCTGTCTTGTCAATAACACCCATATTGTTAAAAAAATACTTTCTTGGGGCGGGGGAAGTAAAAAAATCTTTTTTAAAAATGAAATTACCTCTTGTGAATCAAAACCATATCTTCTGAGAGAAAAACTGTTCCAACAGGCTTAGGAATAGTTGGAATAAAGCCCTTAGACTTTTGAAACAAATTTTACCATATGGAAAATGCATTTACATAAATATTCTGTGATCCCTATAACACTGGGGGCAGAGACAGACAAATAAAACATATATTTGTTTGCTAATATACCTCCCCCAAACCCCTGTAAATATAATGATTTGCCAAGAAGTACAAAGTCTTTCCATATCTCCAAGTGCGGAAGGAAGAGATCATCCTTATATGTAGCATTCGTGGATTTGACTGCAGCTTTTGACACTGTTGATAAAGCTACTTTATGGAAGCGAAGTGTGGTGCTTTGCAGCTAAAGATGAAGTGGAGATCATACATAATAATTTTTTTAAATCATTATTATGTTTGCCTCCCACATTTCCAGCACCCTTTTACACCAAGAAAAAGGTAATGAGCCCCTGATAACCAGAATATATATCAGGACTATGAATTTTTTGTTCAGATTTTTGACCCTATCACCCCGAAGATTCTTGAAAATGGCCTTATTAGAGGATATGAATTCTCCTTTGCTGAATTAATCACCATGGTTGCAGTTTGTCATGGGATTCCTTCAATTTACAAGGTTCAATTATTATTATACAGAGTTTAATAGTTTCTTCTCACACAAAGATAAGAGATAGCTGTCACGCTTCCAAGGTAGATAATTGACAATTGATAATGCTTTGAATTATGCTTTATAAAATGTATTGTTGAAAATTACCATGTAGTTTTAAGAAAACAAACACAAAACAAAACAAAACAGGAGGCCGGGGAACCCTCTGGGTTGGTCTCATCAAGAGCAGGGCTGGGCTGGGAGTGGGTGGATGCAGGGGTGCACCCCTAGAGCAGTTCCTGGGGTGGGCAGCCCTACATCTGTCTGAAAACACCCTCTGGCTCTCAGCTTAGTCACCTGCTTGGGGAGCCTGTAGTGTGGTGAGATCAACTGTGTGATCGTTGCCGCAGGTGGGTGGGGGTGCTTGTGCGCTCCTGTGCTCCACCCACCCATAGTCCATGGACGGAGAAATGGGTTTCAGTGGCAGATGCTCTGTGCGTGGAGATGGATGGAGGTGGATGTGTGTCCGTGGGAACACACACTCATGCACCATCCACCTGCCATGCCACCCACCCTTGCCCCCACGCACAGCAGCCCATTTTAAAAGGGCCTTTGTTTCATCTATTACTTTTGGGACCATACAGCAACCACATTCTCTCACTAGGCTTTTATGATGAAGACTTACAGGACAATCTTCCACCATTAAAGTCAGTGGGATCGATTCCATGCCCCGTGCATTACTGAACGTGCATGCTGCCGCACGGTTTGCACACACACCATATGCCCCGTGGCTGGGGTGCATGTGGTTTGTGCACGCACACTACATGTGCTTCATGCAGCCGTCCACAGGGCATGAGATCAGCCCCAGTAGGAGTTTTGCCATTGATGTCTATGGTGGAGGATGTCTCTTCAATTCACATAACACAGTGGATTCTAATCTGATTTTGTATTTCAGCAGAATTGAGATCAAGGTTTTCTGGAGTACAAAATATACATGATACCATTTGCCTTGTTACTATTATTTTATGTAGACCCTTTCTTCCCACTTTTTTTCTCTAGATGATGCCTACTTACTGCAGGGACTTAATATTGAGGAACTTTATCCGGAGACCTCTAGTTTCATTACATATGATGGGTCAATGACCATTCCACCCTGCTATGAAACAGCAAGTTGGATAATAATGAACAAACCTGTCTACATAACACGAATGCAGGTAAAATGAAATCACTTACTCAATCTACTTAATATTATTTGAGGAAGTATAATCCCCTCTCACCATATGTGAAATTAGGTTAAATTCTGGGGGCAGGGGGTATTGGGTAAAATTTCTGTGTACTGTGAGGTGTACAGCACTGAAAAAATAATAAATGCCAGTGTAGCTCTGTACTTTAAACCATGCATTTTTTAAAAATCATTTCATGGGGCTGATAGGATTGGGGGCAGCACCACTGCCTGGGACTTCCCCAAACCCCACCTCCTGGCGAGCACCTCCCTTGTTCAACTGCTGGGAAAACCAAATGCTGGCAAGGAGCCAATTGGCAACTGTTGGGATTGCAGGGAGCTGAAACTCACCCAAGATGTGTCCCCTCTAAGCACCCTTCTTTTATACCCATTTTGAGTTAACAGCAAAGCAGAGAGAGTAGAAGGGGCAATATTTACTCCCCCTACAACACAAAATGCACTACACAGAAGCATATTTCAGCTCCTGTCAACCCCCCACTAGGGAGACCACAGGGATAGGTTTGAGGGAAGCCAGGATGTAATGTCAGCGAAGCAGCATTTGGACTCAGATCACACCTGATCAGCCTGCCTGCATCAGAGAAGTCCCTGTGGAGCCATAGGAGAACTCAAAGCCAATGGACGGAGTAACAACATCCATCTCCCTTGACCCACAAAGCGCTGTTCCAAGCCTTGACTGAGGGTAATTTCAGACATGCCACGGCAGCTCCCTGCCACGGCACAGAATCGTGAAATCACCCCCCTCCAGAATCATGCCGGCCAGTCAACAGACGTGCCGGTGGATTCCGGAGGGGAATCAGGGGAGGGAGTGGGGCCTCACAGCGCAACATGCGGCCGCACAGCCCCAGCCCCCCATGCTCCCCAGGCCACCCACCCTCCGGGAGACAGGCGGGCGCAGTGGCCAATCTGGCCACTTTGCCTGCCCACCTCCCGGGGTCTGGACCACGGCCCGGAATCGGCAGCGGTAATATCCACCGATTCTGGGCCGTGGGGCGGTAACAGATGTGATGTTACCACGGTCAATTACAGTGAATTCCTCCCGTGATTGACCATGTTAATGTAACGTCTGTTGGGCCAAAAAGAGATTCCTGCTGGGAGTTCACCCCCGGCGGGAATTCCTTTGACCACGTTTCCAGAGCTCCGGGAGGCCGGAGGGCTGGAAGTGTGGTCAAAGAGATTCCCGCCAGGGATGAACATCTGGCGGGAATCTGTTTTTGGCCTAACACGCATTACGCCGCCACAATCACCACGGGGGGATTCACCGTGCTTGATCGTGGTGGTGTAACATCTGAAATTACCCTGAGACTGCCCTTCCCCCTGCCACACATATGTCCTGACTGAGGGTGCCTGATTGGTGGACAGTATGATTGTATCATAACAGTATGATTAGAGACAAAGTAGTACAGCAAACTCTTTTATTGGACCAACTCCTGTTGGTGGAGGTCTTTCAGACCTCACAGGGTCCTTCATTAGACAAGTCAGGAATCAGAACTATAGAGCACATTCCCACAACCAGGATATCAGCGCTTTTTTCTTTCCCCCGCATATTATAATGATGTGGGAAGGACTCCATGCTGTTATTTAGGAGTGCTTCCAGTTGTTTTTAAACTGCATTTGGGGGCAGCCAAAATGAAAAGCTACCTTTACAAGCGCGCATTTGACATGTCCCGCATAAACCCTCTTGTGGGAATGTTGGCGCCTCGCTTCCCCAGCTCTGGGCTCCACTCCTCTCCGGGAACTGACTTGCCTGATGAAGGACCCTGTGAGGTTCAAAAGCTTGCATTCCTCCACCAACTGGAGTTGGTCCACTAAAAGAGATCTCTGTACTACTTTTTCTAACATGGAAACTTACTTTCTCTGCACGACAGTATGATTATAAAGTCTGGGGGATTTAGCCACCACCTCACCAATCAGGGAGCCCTTTACACAGAAGTGGACAGGATAATGGTGTCAGGCTCCCGGGGTGGAGCCAGGGAAAGGGGAGGAGAAAAGGGGCAGTCAGAAGTGGAATCAGATGACTCCAGGGGCAGAGTCAGGGAAAGGGGAGGAGCAGCAGGTAGAGCAGAGGGGGGATGGGGTGTAGGGAATCTGGGATGTCCCTTAGTACACACGGGGAAACCTCTACCTCTCAGCTGCTCTCCAATACCAAGGAGATAGGGTGTTCAGCATGGATCCCAGCACTGCTGGTCTAAGAATGCCTACGGCTCATCATTGAGGTCAAGGGACAGGGAATCCAGAAGCGAGGGATCAAGGAACTAGAGGCAGGACTCAAGGAACCAGAGGCAGGGGAGCGGTGGATCAGGGGTAAGGAACAAGGAACCAGGGGCAGGGGAACGAGGGATATGAGGTAAAGAACAAGGAACCAAAGGCAGGGGAGTAAGGGGTCAGGAGCAAGGAACAAGGGGAAAGGGAGCGAGAAACCAAGATTAGGGAGCAAGGGGGGAAAGGGTCAAAACTAGGGATTGAGAAACCAAAACCTGAAGCAAGGGGAGGAGCGAGGGAAACCTGAAGCAAGGGGAGGAGCGAGGGAAACCTGAAGCAAGGGGAGGAGCGAGGGAAACCTGAAGCAAGGGAGTACACTGGAAGCACAGGGGACCTTGAGAGCGAGGAGGGGGCCAAGGCAAGGGAGCCCTGGGAGCAAGGAGGGGGCCAAGGCGAGAGAGCCCTGGGAGCAAGGGACAAGAATAAAGAGAACTAGAACACAGAGACAACTAGGACGCAGAGATATCAGACTACACAGAAACTAGGAAGGAACAGGGAGACAAATACAGCAAACAATAGGGATTACTTACAGTAGGACATTGAAGGACCAACAGGGAGACAGACTAACATGTCTAAAAGGAAGTGACTCAAAGCTCCACACCTGCCACTGCCCTCAGTAGTCCTTAAGTACTCCACAGAGCCAATCAGACCATGGCAGGTGTGGCCACGCCCACCACCAGGTGTGCGTGGTGAGCAAGGTAGGAGAGAAAAGGGAGAGTGCCATGACCAGGAAGCGAGCCACCCCTTGCAGCACATTGCCAATAGTGCAGGCTGCCGAGAGTACCTCCTAGAAGCCCCCAAGGCCAGAGGTTCAAGGCTTGGTTGTGACAAATGGTCATTTTGAAAATTTTTAGGGAACAGGACCCTGGGGGGTCAGCCCAGCCTTTTGGGAATTTCCAACCTGCCCAGTGGATGTGCCAAATGGACTTGTTATATTGTTCGAGGTCTCTCTTTGGTGGCCCCGATCCCATGGTCTGCAGATCCTGTGCGGAGAAGTGCACAGCCACGCAGGACCCATGGGCATCCACAATGTCAGCACATTGTGCCACGTGAAAACACGCAGTTTGCACACTGGGATCTGCGAGCCATAGGATTGCAGCCAGAGTGCAAATATTTTGTGCAACTTCCATTCTCTCACTTCCTCACAAAAAATGAATAAATCTAAGCTGGTGCCCTTTTTATGCAGGCATTACATCCTACCTGAATATCCATAATTAGCAGTCTCAGCAGTTGGAAGGGGAGAGGAAGGTCCTCCCTCCCTCCCCAGACAGGCTTCGCAGCCAAAACCATCACCCCACACATTATCACAAAGCATTTGCTACTTATAACTTCTTGTGTATGAGTATCCAAACAGGCTATACAAAACAATACACGCATTAATGCAAGCTCAGTTATTTTAGTCTCGTTACTAATTCAGGCCCAACCTGCATTGAGTCAGAAAGCAAAGGTTGTTTTGTTGTGTGAGAGAGTGAGTTATATTTTAATTCTAGATTTTAAAAAACAACAAGAAGAAGAAAAAAACCTTTCAGTTCAGGGGAGTAGTTAAGGCACAGATTAACAAACTCCACAAACCATGGAAATTCAAAGTTATGGTTGCTGCCTTAACTCTCATGCCATGTAATCAGTGAAGACGTTGTACAGTCTCACATATTGTGCTTGTTTATAACTTAGACCCCATGCACTCACACTTTGCCTTGGTCTTTCAGCCCCAATCCTTTTCCTTTACAAGTTGGGGGAAACAATGGAGCCCATTCCCCCCACTCCTTTGCCTGTTGTTGCCACCAACCCCCATTCCTAGTCCCCAGTGCTCCAATGCAGCTGCCTCTGGGAAGCAGACAACCATTTAAACAAAAAAAATCATTTATCCAACCCACAGAAGTTGCTTGAATGACAAGAACACAAGTCATCTAAACCATATTTGCTCTGGATTATTATCGATATCAGAAATGATACGGATCAGCTAGGTGGAAACACCATTGTTCTCACTACTTCCAGTTCCTAGCTCAAATTTAAAAAAACTTTAGCAAGGTCCCTCAGTCAGTGTTTCCCTTGGATCCATAAAATTTGAATCCTAGGGTATTTTCAGACGTGATGGGGTCGATATTGGCCCCGTCACAGAATCACCCATTGATCCCCCGCCAGGATCAAAACGGCCGTCAAACAGACGTGCCGGCTGATCCTGGTAGGGGATATGGGGAGGGGGTGGGGCCGCGCGGCTTAACGTGCAGCCGCACAGCCCCACCCCCCACGCTCCCCCGGCCACCCACCCTCCGGGAGACAGGCGGGG
>QEPC01002794.1:397759-421563 GCA_003113815.1 Sphenodon punctatus
ATTGACCATGGCCTGCAATCTCGCTGCTGATTCCGGGCTGTGGTCAGGGGACAGACGAGATGGTCCCCTTGATCACGGGGGGGGGGGAGGGCCAGGACCTCTGTTTGCGTGTTGAATGTGATTCTTCTCCCCCCCCCCCGTGATTCACAGGAGTGAACATCTGGCGGGGAGCTTCCGTTCCCACCAACAGATGTTACGGGACCACGATCACCATGGGGGTATTCACCGTGGTTCACTGTGATCTCGTAACATCTGAAAATACCCTTTGTCAACTCATACCTGAACCAGAATCACAAAAGTTTTCTAAGAATTAACTGTTATTTTGAAGGTAACTGGGTTACCTTCTGGGTTATTTTCTGGTATTTTGGGTTTAAATATTTGATGCCAAATTCTGTCTCTTCTCCCTCCACACCATTGCTAAGATTCACCCCTTTCTCTCTGTCTCCTCTGCCAAAACCCTTGTTCACGCCCTGGTCATCTCTCGCCTTGATTACTGTAACCTCCTTCTCACTGGCCTCCCCCGCTCTCACCTTTCTCCCCTTATCTCTGTCCGAAACTCTGCTGCCAGGGTCATCCAACTCACCCGTCGCTTTGACCACGTGCAGCCTCTCCACTCCTCTCTTCACTGGCTCCCCCTTCCTGAACGAATCCTGCACAAGCTCCTAGTCTTCACTTATAAAGTTCTTCACAACCTTGCTCCCCCCTACCTCTCTGCGCTAATTTCCCTCTGTACTCCAGTCCGTGAACTCCGTTCCTCCTCTGTCCCCTCTCTCGCCTCCCCTGCTCCCCTAACCACCTTCATCCCTTCTCCCTAGCTGCCCCCCACGCCTGTAACTTCCTCCCTGCCCACATCCGCCTCACCCCCTCCCTTCGTACCTTCAGTACAATATGTTACCTGAGGTCTGTGTACTGTCCTCACCACATGGACCAACCAGCCATCATTCTTGATGTAGCCAAGCCAACAACCTGAGACCTTGCATCTTCATGAATGTTACACTCCTTGTCTCACTCTCTGTTCCCCTTCCTTCATCTCCCCCCCCCCCCCCCGCCCCTCTCTCAGATTGTAAGCCCTAGGGCAGGGACCGTGACTATTCAATTAATTTGTAAAGTGCCAGGTACAAATTCCATAGCTGGCGTTATATAAATGCTTGCTAATAATAATAATAATAATAATAATAAATACATATCTTTGTAGAGTGCTTACTTATGATGACAGCTAGTGCTACAAAACCCTGATTTGTGTTTTGTGTAGATGCATTCTTTGCGACTGCTAAGCCAGAATCAGCCATCACAGATATTTCTGAGCATGAGTGACAATTTCAGACCCGTCCAGCCTCTCAACAATCGATGTATCCGAACTAACATCAACTTTAGTTTACAAGGGAAAGATTGTCCAAACAATAGAGCCCAGAAACTACAGTATAGAGGTATGTTTTATACGTCACAGCTAGGATGATCTGTATTATTTCTGCGCTGATTAAATAATGCCCTTCTCTTCCCTGCAAGGAGTCTGGGAAATTTAGAAAAATGTTCATGTACAGCACTGATGAAATGTAGCACCTCTGAGGTGGCGGATAACAGCCAACGTCCACAAAGTCAAGCAGGGGTGAGGGGTAATGGCTCTACCTACCATGGCACCTCTCGATTTTTAGCTCAGATGTGTCTGATGGGAATGACGAAGTAGGGGGAAACAAGTCTGTTCCTCCACAGCAAGCCCCTGTGGTGAATTAGGGATGTTTCTCATAGACTTAGAAGCACATCAAGTGGGTTCATTCTCCTCTATGAAGTTGATGGTTTTGCTATAGTAATATGTTATGGGGAGGGAGGAGACAGGCGGGAAAAGAGTCCATGCAGAACCGATATGCCTTGGTTCCTAAATTATGCCTTGCTAGATTCTCTGGCATATTTCCAATGAAACAGCCTTTGCAAACTGCTGAACTATAACAACCTCAGAGATAAGCCCAGGAGAAAAGATAATTTCACCTTTGGATATTTTAATGGTGTTGTATGATGGGACACAAACACGACCAGACATATGAACAGGTGAAATGGGATCTAAATTTCTGAGATGTTTTGCAGTGCTGCAGGGTTCCCAACTAGGGCTGAAACTTGCTGCTCGAGTCTCGCCAGTTCTCAACAGCAATGGAGGTTTTCTGATCTCGTTCCCTAAATGGGATGAGATGAGGGGAAAAAACATTCTCGCTGAGAACCGGAGAGATTCAAAAGGCTAGGCAGGGACTGGGGGCCAGGCAGGGGGGCCAGGTAGGGGGCCAGAGTTGAGCAGGGGGCAAAGACCGACCCTCTGGCCACCCCCTGGCACCTGCCTGGACATTCTGCCTTCCCAGGAATCGAAAGGTGGGAGCCCAGGACCTGGGAGGGGGGTTGGGGGTCTAGCAAGGGGCCTACTGAGGGGTCATGGATGCGGTATTCGCCCTCCAAAGGATGTCCTGCAAAGTGTGACCTCTTCCCAGGGTAGTAGGTTTTGAATTTTTAATTAAAAAAAACAAACAAGTTGAGCATGCTCAGAAGGGCCTGGTTGGCCCTTCTGGGCATGCTCAGTCCTTTACAAAGAAGGCACCGGCAGCATCAGCATGCGGGGGGTGACATTTTTGAAAAGGGCATCCCATTCTGAGCACATTCAAAAGTTCTGGTTACTTCTGCTACTACTGTTATTTCAGACTCTTACATGTATAATCATGTAACTTCCTATTTTGTATGTTTATGAAAACATAACTTACATTTATTTTCTTTTAGTAAATGAATGGCTCCTCAAGTAACTAAGATGAAACAGGAAAAACTCTTAACCTCAGTGGAATGCTACTACTGTGAATTGACATAATCTAGAATGCACCCAGTCTCATACACTCTTCGTACTTCATGGACAGCACATGCGACATGCTGCAAGAAAAAAGCTGCCATGATGGAAACTCCACTAAAAAAATTAATTCATGTGATCAGTTGTAAAAACAAAGACAATAACTGCAGTAAACGTGATTAAAATTTTGATACTGTTTTACTGAACTAATTTAGCCCACAAAGAAAGACTTTTCAGACTTTGTACATACAAAACTCACCTTCTCTGCCCTCTATTCTCCCCTCCCCAACAAAAAAAAAAGATGGTTCAATACAGCATCAAAGTGGATTTGTGTTCTGTGTGCCAAGTAATCCTTGGAAAGCTCTCATTATATCATTGTCATTACTGGATACTGGTACGGCAGAACTAGAAGAGCATATAGGAAACTTATTTCTAGGTTCTGATCCTTCTGTTTATTTAATAAAAAAGGACAGACAGTGAGATAAGTATTGTAAATAGATCACTGCAGAGTATAAAGGAAATTGAAACATTTCCCTCTTGTCACATAGCTGTAGTAGGAATTGCCAAGATCAGAATTGATCCATTTTCTGTTTCTTGCTTTACAAAGGTCATACATTGTGTTTGGTTACTGTTAACAGCTCAATAAATGTGTTTAACAAATTAATTTAGTTCAGTTGCTTTGGTTTACTTTTTCCTTTCTAGAATGATACACCTGAAGCATTCATGGCTGCATTACTTGGCAGGAGGAGGGGATTCATTTATTTCATTCTTTCATTCTTTGTTTATTTATTTATGGACAGCTTGACTGAGTTAATGGCAGTTTGGGAATGCATATAACTAAGATAGTGTAACTTTGGATGTTAACACACAGGAAGGGAGGAAGCCGAACCCAGGTTCATCCCATGGAGTCCCCATGCCACTGACACCCCTGGGCAGCATTGGGAGCCCTTCAAATGGGCAGCCCCCTGCCCTCAATTAATGGATTTGCGTCAGCTACCCCAGATTGTGATAGCACATTCCCCCCTTCTGGGGTCATCTGACAGTTGAGCAGTCACTCCAGCGATCTCACTGTCCCTGGGTGGCCCAGGGACTGGGAGATTGCTGCTGCACCATCCTTCAGCTGCCAGGCAATCCTGGGGATAGTGTGATTGTTTGCATTCCTCTCCCTCCCCGCTCCCCCAACTGTCAAGTGAGAACAATGTGCTAGCGCAGGCTCCAATGTAAAAGGGGGAGGGTCACAGCCAGGGAAGGCTTTTTGCCTTGCCATGACCCTTCTTTCCACCCCTGCTGCTCTACTTTCCTGGTAGGAAGGAGAGAAGCAGGAATCATCAAACCCAGCCGTGACCCAGAAGAAGCCGCACAGATCCTACAATTCTCTCTCCATTCGGAAAAGGAACCAAGGGGATTGTAGGATCCACATAGCGCCTCTGTAGGGGCCATGCCCTGAATTTGATCCATGTTCCTCTCCTTTCTGCCTTCCCTGGCATATGAAGGAGGATCATGGCCAGGGAAGAAGCCTTCCCTGACCATGACCCCCCCCCCCCCTTTTCTATTGGAGCCAGTGCTAGCGTGCCCCTCTCAACTGACTTCCAACTGGGAGAGGGGAATGCAGATCATGCCCTAGTAGCCTTTGGGGACTTCTGTGCTCCCCTCTTCCAGCCGGCTGTCGGCTGAGAGGTACAGGCTAGCCACACCTCTATGGTGCTGGCAGACCCAGGGCTGCGGGTAACCTAACAACTGAGAACTGACCCCATGCGCTCCCATTGCCACACGTTTACCTGGGTGTGCCCGCACAGCGTGATCAACATTTCCTGGCTTGACACCATGTGGAGTGGCCTTGGGGCAGTCCTGGGGTGAACATCTGGTGGGCACCGAGTAGAAGAGCAGGAGAATCTGGGGCTAATGTGGGCAAACGTGTAACAATGTCTCATTTGTTAACACCCTTTAATTGCACTTAATGAATTAGACTCCAAGAACAGAAGCTAATTTAAACATGTCTTAATTTAAAATGTCCATTCCCCTGTTTGATTCCACTATTGAAAGATTGCTGGAAGGGGGTATATTTTGGTACCTTGGGTACCTTGGTACCTGTCAATTGCTGGAAGGGGGTATATTTTCTTTACAGGTAAAGTAGGATCTGACCGAGTAAAAGCTAGCTGATGCCTTTTTCTTGTTGATAATGGTCATTCACTGTGTTTGGTTACTCTGTCAAGAACTCAATAAATGTGTTGAACAAGTTCATGGAGTGCACATGTTTGATCTTCTTGCCTGTTGATCTTTGACTTGCTTTGTGTGTAGTAAAGAGATCAATCAATCAATCAATCAATTAATCAATCAGTCTATCTCATACATGCCCTTTGTCATCAGCAATGGAAAAATCACAGCAGATGTATCCAAGATGACATTTGAAGGGCCAGGGTTTCTTGTTTTGAAATTAACTATTATGAAAGGTCAAGTCATCCCAGTTTTGGCAATGGAACACAATTTAAGGTCTCTTGCTACATAGAACTTCCCTTTTGACTGCAGTTGAAAAAAGGGTTAGCAAGATTTCTCCAGGAGACAGGCAAAGCCCAAGCCTGTTTTAAAAGGGACACAATCCTGAAATTTCAAAGTTAAATTGAAAATCAGTAATGTAGAAACACACAATCTAATTAGAAAACAGGGCCGGCCCTAGGCATGTGCAAACAGGTGCAGTTGCACACGGCCCTATGCTAGCCTGGGCCCCACCTCTGTAGGCAGCAGCCCAGCCCCTTATTTAAATTATGCAAATTAGGCCCCACACCAAGCATCTGCTTAAGAAAGGGCCAATAAGAGATTTTCCCATGTCCTCTGTTGCAGTGCTGCAGGGTGTGTTTGGGATGCCAGTTGGCCAGCTTGGATATGTCAATCATGTCTCTTGATTGCTGGGATGCTTCCCCCTTCCTTCTTCTTTGCTCCATGAAGTCCAGGTTATGTCCTGAAATTTTTGTTTTTATCCCATATTTTCATGACTTGTATTTGCATGTCTTCTGTTAAAATCACCAAAGCTCAATTGCTTATAGAACTGAGGCCTTTTATCCAATCTTTCTGAAATTTTCAGGAATTATCCATTATGTTAGGGGTACAATACTTCTAAATCTCATCTATATTAGATGGAATACAAAGACGTTGCCACTGGAAATGTCTGCAAAAACGACAAAATGTAAATTGCTTATAAAATCTGAACCCTTTATCCAATATTTATGAAACCTGGAAGAAATGATCCCTTGTGTGAGGAATACAATCTTTCCAAATTCATCCACATTGGACAAGTATAATAGAAGTTACAGCCAGAAATGCATCACAAACCACAATGTATATATATTCAGGACCTTTATTTATTTCACTATTTTCCTACCCCACCCCCTCCTGCTCACAGAGCAGCTCGGGGTGGCTATCCAATTTATTTAATCGTTCTGAATCTTTATCCAATCTTTCTGAAATTTGGTACACATGCTTCATACCCTCCAAATTTCATGCATCCAAATTTCATTCCCTCCAAATCTCATGCAATTTGGATGGGAAGCAACGTATTTGCAGCCTGATATTCATGTGCCCAATTTTTAATTTTCAAAAAAATTAATTCCAAAATTTTCATTTTTTAATCTCAAATTTAGTTATTAATTTTTTTGTTTTCATTTTTCTAGTATTAATAACAAAAAACAAAATTTTGTTATTAATACCAGAAAAACCAAAATGAAATGCACACCCCTAAAACAGTTGATCAGAGTTCATAGCTGCAAGAAACCCCTGGCTGGAGCTGGCACTACCATGGGTATTTTCAGACGTTACAGCGGCCGTTGGCCCCGTACCGGCACCAACAGCTTCGTTCCCCGCCGGGGTCACCCCGTAACGGCACAACAGACGTGCCGGGGGGATCCCGGCGGGGAAAGTGGGAGGGGCCGGGGCCGCGCGGCGCAACGTGCGGCCGCGCGGCCCCGCCCCCTCCACGCACCCCGCCGCCCGCCCTCCGAGGAGACGGGCGGGCGGCGGGGCCAATGCGGCCGCCGCGTCCGGCCGATCGTGCCACGGCCCGGGATCCCGCCGGGGATCCCGGGCCGTGGCACGTGGCCAGACGTTACTTTTCCTTGGCCACGGCCCGGGGTCCGTCTGACCACGCTTCCCGGGACCTTCCCCCGGCTAGCCCGGGAAGCGTGGTTCAAACGAACCCCATGTGGGGATTGACCGTGGCCAACATCTGGCGCGCCGTGACCAGACGTACGGGACACGGTGACCACAGGTGGGTATTCACCGTGGTTCACCGTGTTAACGTAACGTCTGAAATCACCCCATGTGTCAGCACAGAGGGTGCTTACACTAGCCTCACAAACCCAGGAGCCCCAACCACAAGCAGATTGAGTCTGGTCCTCACAGGTCCAGGCATTTCAGAACCCCTTTCCTCCTGGGGGGAGCCTAGTGGTTACCTGAAATTGTGGATTGTCTGGGCTTGTAGGGTTAGGATTGTTGAATTTAGCCAGTATTTGTATGTTTAATTATGAAATATCTATTTTTAGACCAGGATGTGCTGTGAAATAAGCCAGGGTTTACCATGAACAAAATTAATTTAGTTCAATTTGTAAACCACTATTATCAGGGGGGCCCAGCGCAGAATTTTGCAGTTCTTATATGGTTCACCCTCACAACAGCCCTGTGAAATACGGCATTATTATTTCCATTTAACAGATGAAGAACTGAGGCTAAGAGATGGTGATTTGACTACTTCCCCCCCAAGATTTGTCTAAGGTGAGATATGAACTAATGCTGAAACTTGGTCCTCGGTCTTCTTCTGGAAACATCGATGACCAGTGCATTTGGTCTCAATTTCCTGAGTTCCAGAGTTTCAAGAAACAGCCCCAGAACTCCAGAACTCAGCCAAACCTCAACGAAATGCAGGGAAGGGGGCCCAGAGAGTAGGGACCGGAGGCCAGCACTAGGTTCCTGCTCCCCCTTCCCTGGCCCCCACTGACCCATGAGGGAATAGGCCAGCAGGGGCCAGGGTAGGAAGGTGGGGGCCTAGTGGACGGCGTAGCAGGGGGTCAGGGATAAGGTGCGTAAGTGGGAATGGAGGGCCTAACAGGGGGGGTCAGGTGGGTTACTTACCTTCTGGAGGGGGTTTTGTGCAATGCGTACCCTCTTCCTGGCTTGTACATTTGAAAGTTAAACAATTGAGTATGCTCAGAAAGGGCCTGAATGTCCCTTTTTGAGCATGCCAGTGCCATCTTTGAAAAGGGCTGAGAATGCTCAAAAATGGTCATTCAGGTCCTTTCTAAGCATGCTCAGTTGTTGCTTTTTACTTTAAAATTTACAAGATGGGAAGAGACCACACATCGTGTTAGACTCCTCTGGAAGGTAAGTAACCCACCCCTGTCTCCCCTGTTAGGCCCCCTGCCCCCCTTAAGCACCCCACCCTGACCGCCTCCTTAGCCATGTCCCCAGGATCAGAAATTCACTAGTATTCTCTGACAGGCCGCCTGAACACTTGGGACTTCTCCTCAGACCCATGGAGACTACTTGTGATTTCCACCCCCCTTCCCAGAACAACCCTAATTTGAACCTTAGTGTGATGGATGCCCATACAGAGAATGCTCTGGTGAGCAGGCTAGGTATAGACATCCCTGCCTTAGTGACTAATGAGGCAGTTGGGGTGGCTGACTGACCGCAACTTTGAGCTTCAGGGAGGTTGCTAGATGTCTATGGACAAAAGTCAGAGATATAAAGGGCTGAGCCAGAAAGCTCAGAGGGGGCCACCAGGGAGAAGGTTCAGGAGTCAGACCTGAAAAGGTGGCAGCTCTGCACCATCAAGGCACCCAAGATTGACAGCCAAGATTGGCAGATCTGCACCATCAAGGCATCGCCACCCTGACCAGGATGGTGAGACTGATTATGAAATGCTAGCAGAGATTAGACAGGCTATTCAAATTGGTAACACAATAATAATGGGTGATTTCAATTATCCTAATATTGACTGGGTGAATGTCTCCTGTAGGCGTGATATGGAGGTAAAGTTTCTAGATGACATAAATGACTGCTTCTTGGAGCAGGTGGTCCTGGAACCAATTAGAGGAGGAGCTACTCTAGATCTAGCCCTAAGTGGAGCACAGGACTTGGTGCAATGGACAATGGTGGTGGAGCCGCTTGGCAATAGTGATAATAATATAATCAAATTTGACATAATTACTGAAGGGAGAATGGTAAACAAAACTACCACATGAACATTTAACTTTAAAAAGGAGACTATACTAATATGAGGAAACTAGTTAGAAGGAAACTAAAAGGGGCAGTGGTGAGGATTAAATGTCTTCAAGAGGTGCAAAATGTCTTCAAGAGATGAGTTTTTAAACTTGTATTCCACAAGTTTAAAAAAGGTAGCAAGGGGACCAGATGCCTGCTAGAGTGGCTAAATGATGAGGTGAAGGAGGCTATTAGAGCTAAAAAGGCATCTTTTTAAAAATTGAAAGCTAAGCTAGTCCTAATGAGGAAAATAGGAAAGAGCATAATTAGATGTACAATGTTAACAAGGCAGGCCAAGTGAGAATTTGAAGAGAGACTCACTAGAGAGGCAAAAAATAACAATAAAAACTTATTTAAATACTTCGGAAGCAGTAAGTCTGCTAGAGAGTCAGTTGGGCCATTAGATGACCAGGGTGTAAAAGAGGCACTCAGGGAGGATAAGGCCATTGCAGAGAAGCTAAATGAATTCTTTGCTTTCATCTTGATGGCAGAGGATGTTGAGGAGATATCTATGCCAGAACTGTTCTTTGTAGTTGATGAATTGGAAGAGCTATCACAGATCAACGTGACTCTGGAAGCGGTTCTAGAGCAAACTGACAAACTAAATCACTGGTAGGGGTGTGCACCAGGGCCCCATGTCATTTTTCGTTGTCATTTTCGTTATTAAAATGTGTCGTTTTATTGTTATTAAGGACAATGTCATTTTTGTTATTGTCATTACTGATATCGGTACCAAGTTCAAACGAATATTTTGTTTTTGATATCGTTATTGGAATCGATATTGATTTTGTGCGCCAACAAACATTTTATTTTTGGTATCGTGATCTCGCGAGATTGGGAACGACACCAAAACCAGAAACAGTAGTTCAATCGGCTGTGCAGTGGCGTGGTGTGTGGCTGTCTGGTTGTGTGTCTGTTGTGGCTAGTTAGCTGTGTCTGTGAGGGTTGGGTGTGTCTGTGTAAGGATGGAAGGTGAAGGAAGCAGAAAGAAGAACCCGAGGAGGAAGGTCAAGGTGAAGGTGGAGGAAGAAATCTTGGAGGCCCAGACTGGACCATCTCATGAGTGGTGGCGGTGGGCTCCTCACAAGAGGAGAAGGAGGGGGGCAGAGGAGGTGCTGCTGCCAGGTTTGTAAAATTTGTTTTAATTTATTTAATGTTCCATATAACTTTGAGGACAGGAAGAATACTATCCTTTAGAGCGAGCTTGCTGGAATGCGGGCTAGTGGGTGGGTGGGTGTGTTTTTGTGTTGGTGGGGTAGTCAGGCATGAGCAGCAGTAGCAGCAGCACTCAGAGACATGCCAGGGTTTCAACTTGCAGACAGCATCCCAGGAAGGGCAGGATTTGCATGTGTCTTATTTTTGTGTCTGCCAGAGAGAGGGGCTCTTTCAGCAGCATCAGCAGGCATCAGCGGGTGGCGGTGGAGGAGCAGGCTGGCGGGCAGGCTGGCAGGCGGGGGTGGTGATGGTGCCGGTGGGCAGTCAGGCACAAGCAGCAGCAGCACCCAGAGACATGCCAGCCAGGGTCTCATCTTGCAGACAGCACCCCAGGTGGTGGTGGTGTACATGGGAGAAAGGGAAAGAGGCAAGGGGGGCAGTGCACCATGCATCCACTTGGTGTTGGAGAATGGGTATTGGTCTGGGAAGGACTAGAGTCATCACCATAATTGCATGATATCATGTAAGTGTTATATGTTCCTGTTTCAGAGAGGGTGATGACACTAATGATGATGCTGGTGCCGAAAGCTCAAAATCTAGGTAGACATCACAGAGCCAAAGCAGGCCAACAAGGTCCACAGTATGGAAATATTTCCATATCCCAAAAGGCAGCTTCGCAGAATGCAAAGTAAAACATGGGGGCTGGAACAACAGGGAATGGATTGCCCTATGACCTGTTAGGAAGTCCCCTGCAGAGAGAGAGATTGGCCACCCACTTGTCGTTAAAGAATGCAGGCAGGGCTTGATAGACCATTGGTCTGACCCAGTATGGCACTTTTTATGTTCCTATCTTTTTATGTTGTTTAGATCTGCAACAAAAAGATTAAAAGGGGGCCGCAAGGCACTACATCTGGGTTCATCACCCACACTGAGACAGTCCACCTCATCAAGGTGAAGAGGGGTGCATCTGGTCGCACTGGCAGCACTTGCAGGGAGGAACATCAGGGGGACCAATGGAAGAAATTGCACCAGAAGAGGCGCCGTCCCAGTCCTTCCCCCTCCAGCTCCTCAGACAATTCGCCATCCCTAAGGGAAGAGGAAATCCCCAAAGTGAGGGCATTTTCCTGTGGAACCTGGTGAAAAAATGTAACAAGCAGCTCAAGACTTACAGACAGTGCCCCAGGTGGAGCAGCCAGGCAGGGCTAGTTCCTGTGAGGGGATGCCAGACAGAGAAAGAGAGAAAGAATCTCTCTGGACTTGGGCAGCAGCAGGTGGCATCAAAGAAGCAGGCATGTGGGTTGGCAGCTTGGCATGAGCAGCAACAGCAGCAACAGCGGCAGGAGCAGTACTGTGGTATCATTAGGAGCACCCAAAAATGTGCAGGTGTCCACTCTCAACTTGCAGGCAGCGCCCCAGGTGAAGCAGTCAAGGCATGTTTCTGTGTGGGTGTGCTAGAGAGAGAGAGAGCGAGAGAGAGAGAGAGAGAGAGAGAGAGAGAGAGAGGCTCTCTGGCAGCAGGCAGCAGCTGGTGGTATCAGAGGAGCAGACAAACAGGCAGGTGGCAGCTTGGTAGGAGCAGTAGTGGCGGGCAGTGGCAGCAGGGCATGTTTCTGTGGATGGGGCCAGAGAGAGAGAGAGAGGGAGGCTCTCTGGTAGTGGGCAGCAGTGGGTGGGATCGGAGGAGTGGGCAGGCAGGCAAGTGCCAGCTTTGCAGGAACAGCAGCAACAGCAGCAGCAGCAGGGCTTGTTTTTGTGTGAGGGTGACAGAGAGAGAGAGAAAGGGGCTCTCTGGTAGCAGGTGGTGGCAGGCGGCAACGGGTGTTAGCTCTCGCAGATAGATCATCCCACAGGGGGCTGCCTTGGGAATCTGGGGTGACATATGACACTTGGTTTCTCTTACTGTTGGTGGTAGTCATTTGAAAGCACCCGAACAGTAGGGCATCGTCTTCAGGTTGCAGAGAGATTACCCCATGGGGGGTCGCCTTGGGAAGCCCCCGAGTGGTGGGACGTCTTCTTCAGATCACAAATAGATCACCCCACGGGGGGGAGGGGCTTAGGAAGCTGAGGTGACATATCATACTTGGATAGGTTTTTCTTACTATTGGTGATAGTAATTTGGAAGACCCTGA
Source organism: Sphenodon punctatus (assembly GCA_003113815.1). Taxonomy (NCBI): domain Eukaryota; kingdom Metazoa; phylum Chordata; class Lepidosauria; order Sphenodontia; family Sphenodontidae; genus Sphenodon; species Sphenodon punctatus. Next base: position 410,108 of record QEPC01002794.1, read on the forward strand.
GCGGTGGGATATCAGAGAGGGGAGCTTTGGGAATTTGCTGACTGATTGCCCCATGGAGAGCAGGGCATAGGAGAAAGAGAGAGAATTAGTGTGTGATTGGGCACACCTAATTCAATCATTGCTATAGGTGGTAGCAGGTGCAGAGAGACACATAGGCAGGCACATATGTTGTGTATTATTTTTTAGATTGTAAGCTCTCTGGCAGGGACCGTGTATATTTTATTCTCTGTACAGTGCCAGGTACATCACTGGTGCTATATAAAATCTTATAATAATAATTTACATCTCATCCTGATGTGTTTGCTGCTGGATGTGGGCATTGAGCATGAGCACAGATGAGCTATCTCTGGTTCTGGCAGGTGGCAGTTTGAGCAGGATGCACCTTTCTCTCTCCCTCCACTCCCTCTCTCTCTCTCATTCTAGCAGCAGGGAGCCTCTCTCTCTCTGGTCATGTACTGCAGGTGACGGCATGGGCAGGAGCGTGTCTCCCTCTGTCTCATTCTAGCAGCAGGGAGGCTCTCTCTCTTTCTCTCTGGTCATGTACTGCAGGTGACGGCATGGGCAGGAGCGTGTCTCCCTCTGTCTCTCTCGTTCTAGCAGCGGGAAGCCTCTCTCTCTCTCTCTCTCTCTCTCTCTCTCTCTCATTATGTACGGCGGGTGATGGCATAGTCTGAAATGTGTCTCCCTCTGTCTCTCTCTCTCATTCTAGCAGCAGGGAGTCTCTCTCTTGTCATGTACGGCAGGTGACAGCATGGGCAGGAGCATGATTCCCTCTCTCTCTCATTCTAGCAGCATGGAGCCTTTCTGTCTCTCTCTTATTCTAGCAGTGGGGAGCCTCTCTGTCTCTCTGGTCATGTCTGGTGGCTGACGGCATGGGCAGGACCATGTCTTCCTCTCTCAGTCTCATTCTAGCAGCAGGGAGCCTCTCTCTCTCTCTCTCTCTCTCTCCCCCCCCCCTCTCTCTCTCGTGCCCCTGCTTTCACTATGGGTCCATGGCTAGGTCAGGAAAACCCAGCAGTGGCACGTTGACCTTAAGGAACAAGACCTACTCCACCAACCCAGCATGTAGCCTTGAACGGTGGGGACTCATGATGTCCCCCATCGTTGAAAACACCCGTTGCTGAAGTACCCTGTAATTTTCCTGCTCTTCTCGATTAACAGGGTATGGGTGCTGCTGCTGTGTTCTTCTGCTTTCTCCTCCAGGCCCAGGGCATCCCTCACCACCAGGTGAAGGGTATGGGCAGCATAGGGAATGTGCTGGAACCCACCATCCATCACAGCCTTCTTCATGTTCACAGCATTTTCTGTGACAATGAAGCCCCTGGCGAATGGGGCTTCCTCCATTAGCCACCCCTCCACCATTGTGTCCAAGGCTCCCCTTACATTGATGGCAGTGTGCCTTTCGTCAAAGACCTGGGCGTGAAGCAGGGCCCACCTGTACCCTGCCCCCTGCCGCCACCCACAGCTGCCACCAGTGAGCCGTCAGGGCCAGGTAGGCATGTTGTGCATTTTGGCTGCTCCAAATGTCTGTTGTAAAATGCACAACTGCCTCACCTCCCCTGGCCAGTTGCTCCCTCACCTGCTCCCTGGCTGCCTGATACAGGGAGGTCACCAGCTGCCTGCTGATGGTAGTATGACGGAAGCTGGTACTGTGGTGCCAGCAGTGCCAAGAGCTGGTGGAACCCCTGGTCCTTAACTATGCTAAAGGGCTGATCATCCAGGACAATCATCTCACCCACCCACCTGGTGATCTTGATTGGCCGTTGGATGATGCACTAAGCCACACCACAACTGCCCAAGCCTCAGATCCTCCATTGTGGCCTGACACTGCTGCTGCTGACAAGGGGGTTGAGATGGGACCTGCTGCAGCTATCCCTCCTATCCCTTGCCATGAGCAGAGGAGGAAGGTTTTCTGCTCGTGCTTGTTTCAGCAGGGAACCCACCCCTGTCCCCACTGTCAGATGTCTCTTGCAGCAGCAAAGCCCTATGCCAGGTCCTCAGGTGGGAATTCATGCCATGGTTACTTAAATTGCCCCTCTTATTCCCACGGCACACTACCTTCCCACAGTGAAGTCAGGCTACCCAGCTGCTGTCACCTGTGACCACTTCCTTGAAGTGATCCAACACAGGCTCCCTGGGGAGCCCTGAACCCTTCATGCCACCGCTGGGGTCCACTGCCTTTGTCCCCAATGCGGTCACAATATCATCATGACCAGGAATCTCCTCCACCTCCTCGCTCCCCTCATTGCTGCCTAGCTCCATGTCACCACTCATGCTAAAGTTGCTGCTGCTACTACCTTGCAGCATGGGAGGAGAGGATGCCCTGCTGCTACTTGCTGAAGCACGGGAGGAGAATGACAACAGGTCTGGGCTGCTGCTGCCAAGGTGGGGAAGGATGCCCTCAGATACGTGCTCCTCAAAATCACTGGGGGTGTGTGCCAAAGGGAGAAGCCTGCCCAGGAGAGGTGGGTTCCCCTGCACCACTTCCAGCAACAGCACCCACATCACCATCATTGCTGCTTCCAGCACCATCATTGCTGCGGCTCCCCATACTATCTGCTTCTGTCCCTAGTGAAAAATCACTGCTGCCAGTGGCAGCTGCTCCTGGTGCTTCAGGAGAGGGGGCGTATTGCTGCACACACACACCTTGCCCTTGGCTCCCTCCTCCAGTGCCCCTGCCACTAGTGGAAGACTGTGCCTTCCACAGATGCCACTCCCAATATCTCTGCTACTGCATGCTCCCCTGATAAGACCTGCCAACTTGAGAGGAAAAAATCAGGTCTCTTCAGCTTTGGGCGGTGGGCTGCCACCAGTGGCAGAAGTGGCAGTGGGCTTGTCAACTCCCCCATGTGCACATCCATGCCCGTGGCCTCTACCAAGACCACCTGCCCCAGAGGCTGGACTATTCTTTCCCTTTCTCATTGTACTATTTTGTGCACACAAGTGCACAGCACACACAGTCAAATATGTACTGTATGTGATCTAATTATATATACAAAAACTAACCTAACCCTAACCTATATTTCTACAATATGCTTATCCTATAATCCTAATATATATAATAAAACAGATTAGCCTAAATACTAGGGGTGGGAAGTTCGGATCTCCCGGTATCCGATACTGTCGGTATTTGGAAGTATCGGGGATACTGGATAGAACTGATAATTCCCCGTACCGGTGCCGGTTCCTGTACCAGATTTTTTTTACATTGCAGCCATTGAAATCATATGAAAATGCAGTACCTACTACTGATAATTTGTAACCTGTCACTAAATCTGCCACTGTACCTGAGAATTGGAGGGTAGAGAATGTAATGCTGATATTTAAAAAGGGATCCAGAGGTGATCCTTGAAACTACTAGGGATTTGCGAACTTGGGTCGAACATTCGGAGTTCTGCCTGAACTCAGCCGGTTCGGATGGCCGAACCGAATGGCCGAACCGAACGCCTGAAGCCCCGAACAATTCGGCTGGATTCAGGCGGGAAAAACTGGCTGGCAGGTTTTTGGGGGGCAGCTGAGGAGCAGACTTCCTGGCCCCATTCGTGAAGAAAGGCTTGGACTTTCAGCCAGTCTGCCCAATCACCATCCCTCTTTTCCTCAGGCCACTGGCTTGGCAGTCGAGATTGGCCAAGGGCTAGGCTGCACAGAGCCAATGGGGCTTGTGGTAAGGCGGGCACAGCAAGTAACAAAAGTAATTGGCCTTCTCCCCTTCCATATTGTTCTGAGATAGCCACTGATCCTGTCAGCAGGCATTTTCAGAACTCTCCCTCTCCCAGCAATTTGTGCTCCTCCCAATCCATTTCCATCCTCCTTCTATTTCACCCATTTCCACACATTTACCTCCATCGTTTCATTTATTTAGATTAGATTAGATAGATTTAGGTGTCATACCTGGCATCAAGAAGCAGCCACTCCATCCCCAGGACCCACCATCAGAGTTCTGAGGCCTATGTTACAGGTAGGTAGGGCTGTCGTTCCTCTTCAGCAAGAAGCTGCCACTCTAGTCTCAGGACCCACCGTCAGGGTTCTGGGGCCATCATTCTGCTCACGGGGAGTTGTCATTCCACCGCATCAAGAAACAGCCAGCCACTCCAGCCCCAGGACCCACCATCAGTGTTCTGGGGCCTACATTACAGGCAGGGAGGGCTGTCCATCCACGTCATCCAGAAGCTGCTACTCCTGTCCCAGGAACCATCATCAGGGTTCTGGGGTCGTCATTCCACTCACGGGGAGCTGTCATTCCACCGCATCAAGAAACAGCAGCCATTCCAGATCCAGGACCCACCGTCATGGTTCTGGGGCCTACGTTCCAGGCAGGGAGGGCTGTCGTTCCACTTCATTGTCTGCCAGTGCTCCACCTATGCCAGCCAGTCAGCCTATGTTCCAGGCAGGGAGGGCTGTTGTTCCACTTCATCCAGAAGCTGCCACTCCAATCCCAGGACCCACCAACAGAGTTCTGGGGCCTATGTTCCAGGCAGAGAGGGCTGTCCATCCACATCATCCAGAAGCTGCCACTCTAGTCCCAGAACCCACCGTCAGGTTTCTGGGGCCATCATTAGGGATGGGCGAACAGATCACGGTTCGGGTTCGGCTGCATTTGGTTCGTCTGTTCGGTTCAGCCGTTCGGTTCAGCTGCATTCAGTTCGTCCATTTGGTTCGGCAGTTCGGTTAGTTTGCCGGGTTCGGCCGTTCGGTTCGGCCGTTCTACCGTTCTGTTCGGCCGTTCTGTTCGGCCGTTCGGGAAATGTTATGGGTGGTTTTTTTGTTTTTTATATGGGTTTTTTTGGTTTTTTATTGGGTTTTATATGGTTTTCTTTTGTTTTTTATTTGGTTTTTTTGTTTTTATATGGGTTTTTTTAAAAATCTAATATCTAATATTATATATCTATCTATCTACACTAAATCTAACTGCTATTAACTATTCTAAATGCTATGAACTAAATGGATTATCTAATAACACAGGCCTACTCCTACAAACACTAAAACTAAATCACTAACGCTATCTCTATCACTAAGCTAGCTCCTACAACTACTATCCCTAACCTATCTATCTATCTATCTATCTATCTATCTATCTATCTATCTATCTATCTATCTATCTATCTATCTATCTATCTATCTATCTATCTATCTATCTCTATATGGGAGCTGTCTCTTATACACATCTAGATGTGTATAAGAGACAGACTCACCCGAATGCGATCTGAACTGACCAAACTGTTTGGCCATTTCACCATCCGGTGTTCAGTTCTGTTCAGTATGTTTGGGTTTGGGTTCACGTTCGGTCGTCCGAACAGGCCGAGTTTGGGCCAAACTCCAAACTTGCAAACCGCGTTCGCCCATCCCTAGCCATCATGCCACTCACAGGGAGCTGTCATTCCACCACATCAAGAAACAGCCAGCCACTCCAGCTCCAGGATCCACCATCAGGGTTCTGGGCCTACGTTCAATGCAGGGAGGGCTGTCGTTCCACTGCCAATACTCCACTGATGCCAGACAGCCTGCAACGCCCATCCAAGTAGGGGTACCAGCCACCGAAGCCTAGCCGGGCCTCTGACGCTGCTCCACCGATGTCAGCCAGCCTGCAACGCCACGCCCAGCCAAGTAGGGGTGCCATCCACCAAGTCCTGGCGGGGCCTCTACTACTGCTCCACTGATGTCTGGCAGCCTGAAATGACCAGCCTCTGCTACTGCTGCTGCTGCTGCTGGGTCTCAGACAGTCAGCCATGTCCCCACAGGCACCCCCGTGGGCCAAGCACCGAGCCTGCCTGCCCGGGCAACCTGGGGTGCCAAGCCCCAAGCCTTCCCGGTCTCTGCTGCTGCTGCTGTGTCTCCGATGGTCTGCCATGCCCCCACGGGCATCCCTGGAGAGCCCCAAGCCTCCAGGCAGCTGAACTTCCTGAACATTTGGGGTGGTCCGAACTCCGCGGGACCAAACACACGAACCCAAACTAAGTTTTTTAGTCTGAACTTCCAAACGTCCAAACTTGTCTGTTCGCACATCCCTAGAAACTACAGACCAGTGAGTCTGAGTTCTGTGCCGGGAAAAACAGTGGAAACTATTATTAAAAGCAGAATCATGGGGCTTATCACTAAACAATGTTTAATGGGGAAGCGTTAACATGGATTTAGCAAAGAGAAGTCATGCCTTACTAATCTATTGCACTTTTTGAGGATGTGAACAAGCATGTTGATAGGGGGGAGTCGGTTTATATAGTGTAGCTGGATTTTTAGAAAGCATTTGATAAGGTCCCTCATGAGAGACTCTTGAGGAAATTAAAATGTCATGGAATAGCAGGCAGTGTCCTATTTTGGAATGGTAACTAGTTAAAGGATAGGAAGCAAAGAGTGGGACTAAATGGTCAGTTTTCACAACGGAGAGAAGTAAATAGTGGAGTACCCTATGGATTGGTACTGGGACTGATGTTGTTTAATGTATTCATTAATGATCTGGAAAGGGGAGTAAGGAGTGAGGTGGTCAGATTTGCAGACAACAAATTATTCAAGGTAGTTACACACAAGTGGACTGTGAAGAATTGCTGGGGATCTTGCAAGACTGGGTGACTGGGCATCTAACTAGCAAATGAAATTTAATGTAGACAAGTGCAAAGTGATGCACATAAGGAAAAATAACACTAACTATATGTACACACTGCTGGGTTCTAAAATAGGAGTTACCACTCAGGAAAATGATCTTGCCGTTACTGTGGACAATACACTGAAATTCTAAGTTCAGTTTGTGGCAGCCATCAAAAAACCTAACAGAATTTTAAGTATTATTTGTAAAGGGATAGAGCATAAAACTGTAAATATCATACATATCACTCATATTTACCACAACCATTTCTGTTGCAAGTCTGTTGGGGCTGTGGAGTTCCAACCTTGTCCTTTTTATCTAGATCAATTTCAGTCGTTACCATCCATCTATGTGGAGGATGTGTTTCGGACTGTGCAGGCCACCAGTTGTGAATGAAATTCATGTTTGTCCTGGTTGGTGAAAGTCAGTCGGGAGATGTTGGGGCCGTTGCTGGCTGGGGTTGTCAATGCCTCCCTTTGGTAGGGCAGGATGTCAGACTCCCTTAAGATGGCAATTGTCCAGCCTCTGCTCAAGAAACCATCTTTGGACGCTGACTCCCCTGCCAGCTATCGGCCAGTGTCTGACCCCCCCTTTTTAGGGAAAGTTACTGAGCAGGTGGTGGCGCATCAGCTCCAGGCCCATCTGGATGCTTTCATATTCCTGGATCCCATTCAGTCTGGCTTTCATTCTAGGCATGGCATGGAGACTTGTGGCCTTGGTCGATGATCTACGCTTGGAGATTGACAGTGGGAATGCCACCCTGTTAATCCTATTAGATCTATCAGCAGCTTTCAATACTGTTGATCATGAGATGTTGTTGACATAACTGCAGGACCTGGCAGGGGTGTGCTGGACTGCTCTTGAGTGGTTCCACCCCTTCCTGTTGGGGAGGTCTCAGAGGTGGTGCTGGGCGATTGTTCATCATCGCCTCATGATCTCTCCTGTGGGGTGCTGCGGGGTTCCATCTTGTCCCCTCTCTTGTTCAACATGTATATGAAGCTTCTGGGTGAGATCATTCGGAGGTTTGGATTGAGGTGTCATCAGTATGCTTTTTCATCCGGCCCAGGTCCTGCAGTCTCTGTACTTACCTGTTGCCTAGCTGCTGTGGGGGACTGGATAAGGGTGAGTTGACAGAAGTTGAATTCTCACAAGACTGAGTCACTCAGGTTCACAGCCTTGGAGTAGTCCTGGAACCGTTGCTGTGCCTAGATTCTCAAGTTGCAGAAGATGGTTTGGGATGCCTTTCACCAACTCCATCTAGCGAGAAGGCTGCAGCCTTTCCTCTCTGATTTAGATCTGGTGACCATCATCTGTGCCTTCATTACCTCAAGGGTGGACTACTGCAATGCACTCTATGTAGGGCTGCTCTTGAAGATTGTTTGGAAGCTGCAGTTGATGCAGAATGTGGCCACCTGGCTCCTTACAGGAACAGGTAGCCAGGAGCACATAACAGGATCGGCACTGGTTGCCTATTGTCTTCCAGGCACAATTCAAGGTGCTGGTGTTGATCTTTAAAGCCCTAAACAGCTTTGGACCCATTTATCTGGAAGATCGCCTGGGCTACCATGTCGTATTGCGGCCTTTGCGGTTGTACAAGGACGCCTGTTTGGAGGTACCAGTCTTTAACTTCGTCTCCACAATGAGGAGGGCATTCTTGGCTGCCGTTCTGCAGCTGTGGAATTCCCTCACCTGGGAGGTTCGTTTAAGTCTGGGCTTGAGCGCCTTTAGGAGGCAGTGCAAAACAGTTTAGTTTACAAGGGCATTTTTCAGTGGGGGCTGGGGGGCGTGTTGTGGAGCCTGGGGTAAGCTAGAGGGTTGGGAACTGGGATAGAGAGGGAAGGGTTGGGGGGGGAGTTATGATTATGTATTTTTATAATGATTATGTTTTATAGTTTGTATTTTTAATATTGTAAGCCACCGTGATCCGCTTTTGGTGGAAAGGGCAGGGTAAAATAAATAAATAATAATAATAATAAATGCCACTATATAAATCTATGGTGCTACCTGGTGCAATCTATCTGTACCTTGAATACTATGTGCAGTTCTGTTCACTCCATTTCAAAAAAGATATAGTAGAAATAGAAAAAGTACAGAGAAGGGCAACAAAAATGATAAGGGGTATGGGAACAGCTCCCCTATAAAGAGAGGCTGGATAGGTTGGGGCTCTTCAGCTTGGAGAAGAGACGACTTAGAGGAGATATGATAGAAGTTTATAAAATCATGAGTGATGTGGAACAAGTTAATAGGGAATGGTTATTTACCCTCTCAAACAGTACTAGAACTACGGGACACTCGGTAAAACTAGCACATAACAAATTTAAAGCAAATAAAATAAAGTATTTTTTCACTCAATGCACAATTAAGTTGTGGAATTTGTTACCAGAAGATGTGGTCAAGGCCAGTAGTATAGCTGGGTTTAAGAAAGGGTTCGACAGGTTTCTGGAGGGATAGGTCCATTAGCAAGTATTAGCCAGATAGATTTGGGAAATGTAACCTCTTACTGTCAGGAACTGGGCATGAACAACAGGGAATGGTTTGCCCCATAGTGACCTGTTAGGCACTTCCTCTGAGACTGAGCCACTCTGACTGAGATTGGCCTCTGTCGGAGACAGATGCTGTGCTTGATGGACCATTGGTCTAACCCAGTATGGCACTTCATCCATTCTTATGTTCTTAATGCTGGCTGGCTAGCTAGACAGGTCTGAGGAGTGAACAATACCAGGAGGGTGCAAGGGCACTGTAGGGGCATAAAAGAATCCAAAACCTGAGTCTGACAACAGATGAGGGAACCTAAGAAGAGAGAGCTCAACAGGACAACCTGAGCAGAGGCCAGGAGTCATGGGAGTGGATTTCTCCATGACAAGAAACAGTTTGCAGAATGTACAAGTTTTTATGCTGTTTGGGACTGTGGATCTTTGTTGTGGACAGTAAAAAAAACACTGGTGAATGACGTGAATGTTTTGGGGGCAGCATCCTAACAAAACATAGAAGAAAGGTTTAATTACAACCGCTTATTCACTAGCTACACTGACCCTAAAATGCAGCCCTATCTCTCGTCAATCAATAAGAGCCTTGTGGATGAACTTCTAGATAGCGATGGATTTCCAGGTCATCCTGGGAGACTAAACTGCACATGTAACAAATAAAACCACTGAATGCTAAGCCATCTGAAAATGTTGGCAAGGAGACATCAGCCTACCAGAATGCCCCCTTGCAATTGCAATTGACCTCAACAGAGTCACCTTATTAATAGTGCAGTTGAAAGGTCACAATAAATCAACTGTGAGAACAAACAGTTCTGGCAGCTAGAATTATGTATTGCTGCAGAAACAGAATAACATCCATAGAACTAGTGCTAAAGTATGGTCTGTAGTCTGAATGGAAATGTGCACCATTTTGTTAAATAAGTCGTATGTTTAATTTCCTATCCCTTTGCATAAGTAATTTAAGTGTCAGTCAAGGAGACAGCAGGAGACCTTTTCACTTGTGTGAGACAAATCATGTCCACAACAAGCAAACATTTTCCTCATATCAGTTTATGCCTTTAGGATAGATTTCAGGAGACAGTCATCCCCATCCCCAACCCCAATCATCTGTTTCCAATTTTTCACCTGTGTGATTCCATTTGGAGACTTAAATATAATCTTGTGGCCCTGGACAGCAACAAAGCCATTCAAAGTATATCAGATATCAGTCAGGATCTCAACTCCATCTGCAGGTGGCATGTCACCATCTGGGGTCTTGACCCAGAGTTTGGGAACCCTTGCCCCAGATGTTCAAAAATTCTCAGTGAGTCTTTCCTCCCACCCCCTAAAAATCAAGGACTCCAATGACCTCTTCATGGCCAAGGCCATGGGCCATTACTCTAGTCTCATACACCATGACCTATCTGCTGCTTTCGACACCCTTGACCACTATCTGCTCGTTGACACTGTCTTCCTTTGTATTCTGGGACTCGGTCCTATCTTGTTTCTCCTCTTACCTCTCCCACCACTTTGGTGAATCCCAGTCCACTGCTATCCCACTATCAGTGATGTGCCCCAGGGGTCTGTCCTGGGCCCTCTTCTCTTCTCCCTCTACATCTGTTCCCTTGGTGCTCTGAACTCCTCCCATAGCTTCCAATGCCATCTTTATGCTGATGGGTTGCAGATCTACCTCTCTGCACAGAACTCTCATCCAGAATCCAGTCCCAAATGTCAACTTGCCTGGATGTCCACCACCATTTTAAACTTAATATGGTTATTATCTTTCCTCCTAAACCCACTTCTCCTCTCCCCTCTATGTCTGTGGAGAACACTCACCCATCCTGTCCCCTCAGCTTGCAACCTTGCAGTCATTTTTGATTCCTCTCTTGCTAGTGTTCACATTTGAAACACTGCCAACACTTGCTGTTTCTTTCTTTATAACATTATCAAAATCTGCCCCTTCCTTTCTGAACACACTACCAAAACCCTTATACATTTTCTCATCACCTCCCACTTAGACTATTAATTATTATGATTATTATGATGATTATTATTATTATAGGATATGTTCAGGAAGGGAGAGCCAGTGAAGAGAGAAGAGGAGAGACTGCAGATGGTCGAAGTGATGGGCAGAGTGAATGACCTTGGCAGCGGAGTTTTGGACTGCGATAAGGGGGGACAGGTGAGAGCGAAGGAGGCCAGCAAGGAGGAGGTTGCAGTAATCGAGACGAGAGATAACCATGGCATGAACAAGGGTTTTGGTCGAGGAGGTAGAGAGAAAGGGGCGGATCCGAGCAATGTTATGGAGGGCGAATCGGCAGGATTTGGCAACAGAGTCAATGTAAGGTTTAAAAGAGAGGTGCGTGTCAAAGATGAAGCCCAAGCTACGGGCTTGGAGAACAGGATGGATGGTG
>QEPC01002794.1:435654-448941 GCA_003113815.1 Sphenodon punctatus
AACGGCCGAACGCGAACACACGAACCGATCGCGGCCGAACCGAACGGCCGAACACGAACCGCGATCTGTTCGCCCATGCCTATTATCAATGAGGGCTAAACAATTATTCTTTCATGCCTGAGTAAATGCCTTGCCCTCACGGGTGTTGGACAGATGCTTCCAGGGTATCCCTTTTGCTAAAAGGTTATGCCCTTTTGATAATGTTGCTACTGAGACCGTGGGCCACATCATCTTACATTGTCATCTTTATGATGTGCCAAGGGCAAGATACTTGGCGGCATTGCTGGAAAGTTGTCCCAGCAGGTCGGATTCTGTCCTTTTGGGCAGACTTCTGGATGGCTCAGACCCTCAGGATATCAAGAATGTTGCATCTTTTTTATTGTGCGCATTTTACTATAGAAAGAACTTTCTGGAGTTCAGAGCCTTCCTGAATGATTCCTTGGCTTAAGTCTGCCTTTAACAGGTGCAGATGAGATACGAGTAGTACTCTGAAGCCTAATGTAATTTGGCCATCACCCTTGTTGACTTTTCCTAGTATTAAATTTAGTCTTATCCCTCCTTGGTAAACTTATGCAGTCGGATTATTTGCAATCAAATAGGTGATGGTATAGTCCACTGCTGTGAGGCAGGGACTGTGAGGGGTGCGGCAGCAGGCATACGGTAATAGAAGCCTGAGGGCCGGAATAATTCTTATTGTGATTTTGCCCCTGTACTCTTGGACCATGGATTGTTGGTTTTACAGGGCTACCCCTGTAAAACCTACAATCCATCGTCCAAGAGTACAGGGGCAAAATCACAATAAGAATTATTGTATTATATTTTCAGGGATTGTGTAATATATTCCCTTTGAATCAAACACCATATTATTTGATCTTTTTATATGTCTTATTTTATTAGTTAATTTATATGTATTATTTTATTATTTGATATGCATCACCCTTTTACCCTTGTATGTGTTTTCCTCTATGAGGATGTGTATCTGTTTGATGTATATCCTTATATGCAATGGCCTTTGGCCATGCAGAATAAACTTTAACACACTTACACAGACACACACTGGGAAATGTGGGGACACACACAAACACATGTGGGACACATGCACAACGAGACACACATGGGGGACACACAGGATACACACTGGGGCATGGGGGTACAAGGATACACACACAGGGGGACACACATATGGGAAGACACAGATAGGGGACACACACATATGGGGGGACAAGGACACACACGGGGGCACACACACACTGGGGCATGGAGGACACACATGAGGGACAGGGGGACATACATGGGGGACACACATACAGAAGGGGGACACACACAGGTGGACACACAGATATACACACATGGGGGACAGACACAAAGTGAGACACACACACAGAGGGGGAACAGACACACAAATACACACACAAAGGGGGGACATACACACAGAGGGAAACATGCAGGCATACAAGCACAGAGGGGGACACACACAGAGGGGATGGATGCACACACGTGGGGACACACACACATACACATGGGGGACACAGACAGGGGGGACACATAAACACAGGGGACACAAACAGAGGGCACATACACAGACACACACACTGAAGGACACACACACACACACACTGGGATATAGAGGGGACACACACAAGCACACACAGGGGGACATAGACACATGCACACAGAGGTGGGACACACACACAGGGGACACACACACAAACATACACGCACATACACAGGGGACACACAGACATACACATGGTGGACACACACATTGGGACACACAAACAAGGGGGCACACATGGTAGGACACAGATACACACAAACACAGGGGACACACTCACATACATGGGGGGACACACAGGGAGGATATACACACAGGGAAATGGGGAGACACACACACATGGGGGACACACACACAGAGGGGGACACACAGGGGACACATGCACACACACAAACATACACACAGAGACACAGACACAGACACACACAGCGGGTCACACAGACACACAGACACACACACACACAGGGGGACACACAGACACACTCGCAGGGGACACACAAGGGGGTGCACATGAATGCACACACACACACACACAGTAGGACATGGACACACACAAACATGGTGAACACACAAACAGAGAAGGGACACCCACACCCACATGAGTGGACACACCCACACCCACATGGTGGGACACACCAACACACACACACACAGAGGGGGAAAACACACATGGAGGGACACACACACTGGGACATAGGGGACACAGAGAAAGAGAGAGAGGAGACATACACACATGGACACAGACATACACACAGGGTGCACATACACACATACGGTAGCAGAACACAGACAGACACACACATGGGGACACGGACACACACAGGGACACACACAAACAGAGAAGGGGACACTCTCTCTCTCTCTCACACACACACACACACACACACACACACACACACACACACCTGTCTCTTATACACATCTAGATGTGTATAAGAGACAGCACACACACACACACACACACACACACACACACACACACACACTCATGGGGAGACACACACAGGAGTACACACACACAGGGGAACACACAAACACACAGATACACACTCAGGGACACAGACATGCAGGTGAAACACACATGGGAACACACACATGGAGGACATGGACATACACACATGGGGACACACACACAGCCATAGGGGACACACACAGGTGGACACACATGGAGGATACATACACACACAGGGGGGAGACAGGGGGCACAAACACATGGAGGGTCACACACACAAGGACACACATGTCGGGGGACACACACATGGGGGGACACAGACAGATACACACAAGAAGGGACACACACTGTGACATGGGGAACACACATACACATGAGGGGACAAGGACTCACACATAGGGGGACACACAGACACAGGGTGGGGGGACACACACATACATGGGTGGACACACAGAAGGGACACACACACACAGGGGGGACACACAAACACACATACAGTAGGACACAGACACACACAGAGGGACACACACAAGGGGGATACACACAGAGGGGGACAGACAGACACACAGTGGGATACACACAGGGACAAACACAGACACATGGGGGACACACAAAAGCACATGGGGACACACAAAAACACATGGGAGACACACAAACACAGGGGACATACACACACTGAGGGACACACAAACACACACATGCATGGGAGACAAGGACACATACACGGGGGAAATACACACGGGGACACACACATATGGGGGACACACAAACATAAACTCATGAGTGGACACACACATGGGGGAACACACACAGACGGGGGTATGCGCACACACATGGTAGGACTCGGACAGACACAAACATGGAGGACACACACTCACAGAAGGGAACGCACTCTCACAAACACATGGAGGACTGACCCACCCATGAGGACACACACACACAGAGGGGGGACACACCAATACACCCACACACATGCAGAGAGGGAAAACACACACAGAGGGACACACACGGGGACACGCACACACACACACACAGAGGGACAGACACATATACAGAGGGTGGGACACACACAGAGGGGGGACGCACACGGGGGGGACACAAAATTACAAACACACACAGAGGGAGACATGGACACAGACACACAGGAAAACACATGGGGGACACACAAGGGGGAGATGGACACACAGGGAACACATACATGCAGAAGGGGACACACACACACACACATTCTCTCACACACACACACACACACACACACACCGGGAGGGACACAGACATGTGGGACATAAACACACATACACAGTACACACACATGGGGAAACGGGGAGACACATAGGGACACAAATCAGGGGGACACAGACACACACCAGCGACACACACACACAGAGAGGGGACACACACAGAGATAAGGGGACAGACAAAGACTCACAAACTCCCCTCACACAGACGCAGAGAGAAGGGGAGAGAGGGGGAGAGAGAGAGAGAGAGAGAGTAGAAGAAGGACACAAACAGAGAAGGGGTAGCAGCAGAGAGAGAGAGAGAGAGAAAGAAAGAAAGACAGGGAGACACACACACACACACACAGAAGGGGACACGAGAGAGAGAGAGAGAGAGAGAAAGAGAGAGAGAGAGAAGGGGACACGAGAGAGAGAGAGAGAGAGAGAGAGAGAAAGAGAAGGGGGGACACACATGGACATACTTGCCCACTTGCCCGCTAGCCTGTTGCCATCACCACCACTATTTAAAGGCCTGGGGCTGCTGCATGCGTGTGTGTGCTGAGGGTCGCCATGTTTCTTAGTGTGGCATGCTGAGAAATGTAGTCCCACCAAGTCACACGAGGAAACACAAGTGCAGCTTTGCGTTCTCCCATTATTAGAGTGCAGGACCACTCTAATAATTTAAGGTGTGTTGCACTCTACATTATAAAGCACCAACATTCTATTTGCTATAAAATTGGCATGATTAATGTTAGGATAGTGACATTTGTAGTGGAGGATCACTGGGGTAAGTGGTTCATGCTTTTCAAATTTCAGCCAAATCAGCTGAATAACAGCTGAGATATCACAGTTCGAAAACAGCACTTTAAAGCCTGGTTTTTTTAAAGTTAGACCTTCTTGATCTTGGCAGGGTAAAGGAGTTTTGTGTTGGTTGGGAGGAGGTTTAAGTCTTCTAGAAAATTCAAGGAGGCTGCCAGGGGGTGCCTTCTGGTTTACTTTTTGTAAATCTGGTTAGTAGTTTTTAAGTTATGACATCTTGAAAATTCAATGTTAGCATATGGAGACTAGGCCTGAAATGACAAGCCGCTGCAGGAGCTGTTTCCATTGGAAGCTGCTCTTCCGCAATGAGCGGCACGGCTCGATAAAGATGGCCATTCCGCTACTTTGGTTGCAGTATTCCTACACCTTTGATGCTAACTACCAAAACAGTCCATTTCCAAAATAGGTGCGAGAAAGTAGCGGAATAGCAAAGCCGCCGGCATATTTTGATATTTTTCTTTCTGCCATTTCTGTGCTAAATCACGACCTCCGCTGTCCTCTCGCTGCAGAGTTGCAGTTTCCAGCAGAAACTGTTTTCGAGCTGGTTGTCTCTGCTGGAAACTGTTGTCGTAGGGCACAGCTAATTTGGTGGTGGTGGTGGGCAGTTCAAAGAGTCAAGGCAGCAGAGAGCCGGATCAGCCCCTCCTTTGAATTTGACCTTTAAATTGCAACCACCATGAGGTTTCCCCCCCTCTTGATCCTGAGCCCTTGATCTGGACACATGGACTGAGATTCATAAAGCCCATCAGATTATCAAGAAAGCTCTCATCTGACTACCTCCTCTCATTACACAAACTCCAGTCCTGTAAGTATTCAGTACAACCTGCTTCCCATTGCGCCTACCAGCCTGACCGGCCTGAAGAGCACTGCAAGCAGCAGCAGTGGCAGCAGCACTGATTTATGTATTAATGTGCAGATACAAAAACATTTGCCTAGTCAGTGGTATCTGCACTGAGTAAGTTGCTTACACAGCATGCATTCATCAGCTGGCAGCTGCACAGTTGCACTACACACTAGTGGAGCCTGCCTGCTTCAAGATTATTACATGTTGAATACATCCATGTATTTAATAATTTTTTTCATTTTCTTTTGCCCATGAAGTCCCCAGTCTGGGCCCACTGGCCTGAGTGAGTGGTGGTCAGTGCCACCAGGGCTCCTTGTTGTCTGGGGAGGTCGGGGGAGGGACAGACAGACCTTTTGGAACTCCAGTCCAAACTTTAAATATTTTTATTTGATAACTGATTTCAAAGCTAAATGAATTTTTTTTTAAATTGCTTGCAACTAAGCCTACATGAGTGAATATTACCACCAATTGGTCAATTACTACATTGTTAACATTTGTTAACAACATAACATTTAACAATTAAAAAAATTAAGCTGGTAGAATTTAGTAAAATTCATGAATTTAAATTCAGCATTCCAAAATGAACACAATGAATCCATTGCTAATCCACCAGTGCTATATCAATCCAAATCAGTGCTGCTAATCAATGCTAATCTGCCAGTACAAATTTGCATATGGGTAGGCACAGGTTGGGGCCAGATAACATTTGGTCCCCTCCCGCATGCCCAGCCCAGGCTGCCCTGCAGCAGCCTTTTTAGGTGATGGGTAAAAAGGTAGCCCGCACATTTGTAAAATCCACATTATTTATGTGGATTGGATGAGGAGAAGGGATATAAGAACATAAGAAGTGCCATACTGGGTTAGGCCAATGGTCCATCTAGCCCAGCATCCTGTCTCTGACAGTGTCCAATCACGGCGGCTTGGGAGAAGTGGCTTCCCAATCCCAACAGAGTCTTGAGGACCAGAATCCAGATTCTGCACAGGATAATCTTCTTCCACAACAGCAGCTGGTAGCACAGCGTCCTCCTGATGTGGAGACTGAGGAGGAGGAACCTTATCCTCAGCATCATGTGGAGGCCAATGAATCTTACCCACATCCACATGCTGGGGAAGAGGTTCCTTCTCTGAGGAGTCCTCATCCTCATGATGAGGATAAGGAACTTCAAGGTGCCCAACTCAAGGAACCACAGCAGCAGGGCCAAAAGCAGGAACTGGGCAAGAACAACATTTTGGTGTACCG
Organism: Sphenodon punctatus; assembly: GCA_003113815.1. NCBI lineage: Eukaryota > Metazoa > Chordata > Lepidosauria > Sphenodontia > Sphenodontidae > Sphenodon > Sphenodon punctatus. The sequence continues at coordinate 442,282 of QEPC01002794.1, forward strand.
CTGCACGCAGGATGCGCTTGACGCCTGTTAAATTAACATCAGCACAGTCTCATCATAGTCAGACTCATCACCATTTTCAAAGTTGGATAACGGGTCTTCAACTTCAGACACTGTGTCAGTATGGGGGGAGGTTATCAAAGAAGTCATTGCAGCAACAAAGCCACAAGAAGAGTCTCTGTGACTCCGAGGAAGACACGCCACGAGGCAAAGTGCAACAAAGTCATGGGAAGCGATGTGGGAAGAGGCAGAGGTGGAGGAAGACATCATCGATATTACTCCCATGGTCCAGGCCTGGGAAAGTGATGCTACCAATATTGAGGACAATGGTGATGATTGTGACATTGACCATGACTATGGCCCTCCTGCTAAGTGCAAGGAGCCACCCTCTAAAAGAGCAAAGATTGTACACCCAAATGTGCATTCTAAAGTGGGGGTTTCTTTGTCTGCTCAAATGTCTTTGCTAGCCACTTTGTTTAGAAGATCTACAGCACAACAAAGGCACAGTCAATCACCCACCACTGCTGCTGTTACTGTGCATGAAGCTAGCACCAGCAACAGTGTATCATGTGTTACTCTGTCTTCTCAAGTACTTAGTCAAGATGTACAAGAACTTTAACAATGTAACACATGGGCAGCAACACTCTACTGCCACCACAGATGGAAGAACAGGTCAATGGTCTGACGTTTGGAAGCATTTCTCAGCTTGTGATGCAAAGAAATTGTTAGTTCAGTGCAAATACTGCTGCCAGAAAATAAAGAGAGGAAGTGAAGGGGGAAGCAGGCCAGGAACAAGTGGAATGCAAAGCCACCACTTGTCAATTCTGAATGCCCAAAGTCACAAAGGCACAAGGGCAGCAGAGCATTCATCGTGCAACAATGTTATGCAAGTGATACAAAACCAAATGAAATGGCCAGCACCTCACCCAACAGCAAAGTGCTACCTCACACTTGTAACAAAGATGATTGCAGTGGACATGCTGCCATTTTCTTTTGTGGAGAACAAGGACTTCCATGAACTCATGATGTTCATTGCCCCATGCTAGAAGGTACCTTCAAGAGTGTACTTTGCTACTAAAACCATTTTAGTAGCTTTACACCATACTGTTCTTTACACCGTACATTACACTTTACATGTAAAGTGGTGGCTTTGCATGATTGTGAAGGTGGAGTTATTCACCTAACAACAGACATGTGGACCAGCAGTCAACACATTGAGTATCTATCTGTAACAGGTCATTGGATTCATCGGGACTCGAACAACCAACTACAGAGACAACAAGCCATGCTTTGGAAAACTTCCCAGAATGCCACTCTGCAAAAGACTATTACTCTTGGCAAAGGAGTGGTTGGAGCCGCTTGGCCTGCCTGTTGGTTTTGCGGTATCAGATAATGGTCCCAATGTCAAAAAAGCAATTGATGATGCAGGTTTTGCAAGAGTTTCTTGCATGGCTCATTCTCTGCATTTGGTCGACCAGAGATTTTGGAAAAGGATGATTTGGTGGTGGACACAGTTAAAAGAGTCAAAAAGATAGCTGTGCACTTCAGGAAATCAGCTGTTGCATGCTGGGAGCTGAGGAAGATAGAGACAGAGAGGAACCTGCTGCTTCAGTATTTTCCAATAGATGTATGTACACGCTGGAATTCCACCTATAACATGCTAAAGCGACTACACACAGAGAGGGTTGCAGTGGACACTTACTTTGTTGTTGCACGTGCAGCAAACTTGGTGAGAGATGCTTCAGAAATGCAGTTGACTGCTGCACAGTGGGATCTTATTGAAATACTGTTAGCTCTGCTTAAGCCTCTGGCTAGTGAGCACTCCACTTCTGCAGCCTAGATTATCCTCCTTTTTGCAGAGACTTCAGGACCATGGACAGCAGTCTTGCTGGGAGCGCCTCTCACTTCAAAGTCCAGGTACAAACTAACTTCTGTCTTGCTTATGCTTCTCTTTATACTCCCATAGTGGGCATGGCCAAGTCCCACTCTTGTCAAGCTTAAAGGGCCAGCATCCTACTCCACTCTCTGTTCAGTCTCTTACTTATTTTCAGCTTCCTAGTGGGCTGGCTCTGCGAGGCCCTCACCCAGTCTACACCCAGGCTGCCCCATGCTCAGATGACAAACTCTTCTTTTAAATGGGCAGAAGACCTGCCAGCCCTGCTACAGGTACATATCTCAAAAGCAGTGCAAAAATTGTTATCTGTGGAATCAGAATTTTTTGTCTTGGCATATTCTGATTCACTGAGTACAGTGTCTTTTGACAGCATTTGACTTCCCTCACAATTCAAATACAAAGCCATAGGCATAAGAATTTGAAAAACTTTTGTGGGGGCGAGAAGCAAAATTGAATTATTTTTATTTTGTTTTTACTCAGACTCTAAACATTTAGTAATCTGAATGGTAGAAACTCCAGGGCCATTTAACCAAAAATAGGAGGGGGGACTCAGCCCCCCCCCCCCAGCTTCTATGAAGTTTATGCCTATGCACACAGCTTTTTTCATAGAAGTACTTGTTGGATCTCACCACTATATTTGTTAGGGGATCTTTATCTCTCCTTATTCTTTAGGACATCCATAGATAAGTTAATACACCAGGGAAAGCTTTGTACTACACCAAATTTAAATGCACAGCAGCTTCTTTATAAAGGCAATGAACTGACTCGACATGGGCTGGCCTTGAATCCAACCACTGATATCAGATCTGGACAAAGGCACATAGGCCAGGATCCTTGATTCCCTCAGCACCATTGCAGACATTGCTAACATTAATGCTGCATGCCCAGCAGCATTCAACACCCTCATTTCACCATCTACCTGCATGCTACCAAGGGCACCACAGTCAGGGCTGGTGTTCCCTATAAATCTTGTCCCTGGTCAGCATCAGTGTTATGGGGAGGCGGAAGAGAGGACCAGGTGGGGATGGAGTGAAAATGGCCAGCATGGTCATGAATGCAACTCTAGGGTTGAATGAAAACCCCTTGTTCTTTTCATGAGAAAGCTTGCGAGATTTCATGATAGGGACAGATCTCACTGAGCGCTTGGCCCCAGTATGAAACCTTATTAGCTATCTTGTTTTAAAAATAAATAAATAAATTCCCTGTGAGGGAATTACTCAGGTTTCTAATGCCCGGAGATGGGCTGCTTTTGGGTGCCCTATTTCTCTACAAACTTGTAGTGATCTTACCACTAAGGCATTTTGTAAATGAGCTTTTTAGTATTCTTATATTATAGTACAAACTGCTTCTTTATTTATTACTATTTTACTTCTTGTAATAGCAGATTTGCTGGAAACAATAAATTCATTAATTCATTCAAATAAATAAAAAATTACTGTGCATGTGCAAATGGCCACAGGGCCATTCTGCGCATGCACAGCCCTTTGTCAAAATGGTGCCAGCATCATTGCCGCCATTTTGGGGGGGAAATGGCAGCCAATCTGTGTATGCGCAAAATGGCCACTATGCATGCATAGAATGACTGCCCCTTTCCAAAATGGCAGCAATGCTGCTGACACCATTTTGGAAAAGGACTGCACATGTGCAGAACAGTCCTGGCACCCATTTTTCACATGTACCGTTCTTTTTTCGTTGTTCTTTTTTTGAGGTGTTTCCCCCCCGCCCCCATAGGTTTCTCAGCGAGAATGCTGCTGAGATGCTGCTGGTTCTCTGCTCATTCTCAATTGCCAGAACAAGCTGAGAACCATGAGTCTCACCAAGAAATACAAGAACCATTAGATTTTCAGCCCTTTGCAATACTAATCACTGCACCACAGCAGTCCCGGTGGCAAAGTTAATGACATTGGAGCGCAGCAGTAGGGAGAGAATCCAAGGTGCATGTCCAGGCACTTCTTAGGATGATTAATGTTTTGGCTCTGCCCTTATGGACCACCAACCTGCCCTACCACCCCATCTGAATATCGTGGCAATAGGCAGGTGACTGTGTGCAGGGTAAGGTGGTGTCACTGCTGCTCATGATCTTCTACTCTGATCTTCTGTCTCCAATTCACATCGCCTGGCACTATTCCTGAACCCCAAGATTCACTTCAGCTACATTGCTTCCTTTGCGAAGTCAGTGTCATTCATCTCTCTCCTAATCAGCACCCTCACCAGCCCTCCCTCATCACAGGACCTGGTAAATGGTTATTGGGAAGGAACCAAGAAAAACAATATTTGTCATACTCTGAACTCGGTGCCAGGAAAATAAAGCCTAGCAGTGCATTGCTCTATAAAGTTATGGGTAGCAAATCTCAGTAGGAAATTGACGATGAGAACTCCTGCCAAAGCAAATACATACCGAATCATAAGGAAAATGGAGATAAAGTATAAAAGATTGAAAGTCACACCTTTTCCTGTTGGGAAAGAGATATAGCAATAACGATATTGAACGTTTCTGGAGACACAAGATTTAAAAGCTTTAATTGAGACATCAGTCTTCATCTCAACATTGGGGCATTGAAATCCTCCTTGCTGAAATGCGTTGCAACAGCAAGGGAGAAGTTCAGGCAGCAGTAACTATAAAAGGAGCCTTTTTATTTTCCTCAGGAATCCTGACTTTAGTGCTGGCTCATTTTTCTTAATCACAAATGAAGATAGCATGTTGCAGACTTTGATGCTGGTGAAACCTAGAAGCCTTCCTCCTTCCATTATAACCTGATCCAGATCAGTCTCCCCTAATGCTATCATTATATTCCTGCAAATATGTCACAGGAGGCTGGAAACCAAGGCTATTCTGTTACACAAAAAAATAAGTTTGACCTTAGTGGCAAATCCACTGCTTCATTTAAGCCTTTCAGAGCCAATGGATGAAGGACAGGGTCCCAATTCCAATTCCATTATATTTCTCTCTGGTGAAGTTTATTCTTCCTGTTTAATGTCACTTCCTGCATTAGTGATAGTGAGCATGATCCAGAACTCGCACACATGGACAGGGCTCCGTGCGTGCACTGTGGAGGACAGAGGAAACCATGCAGGAATTGCACATGTCCCACACACAGAAGACCAGCCTGAAACACAAGATGTGCAAAGTTCCTGCGTGGCCATCAGGAGACACTCACAGAATATGTGGCATCCTCTTGAGTTGCCAATGGGCCACTGTGCTACCCCAGGCCATGCCATGGCATGCAGAGGATGAAACAAAAGGAAGAACAAGGGCAGTGGGCCACAGAGAGGTCCTGGGAAGGGCACCTGAATGGCAGGGACAAGAGGGAATGGCTTAAACACTTCAGGCCACGTCAAGAAGTACCAACATGATATCACCATGGTGCATCATCATAAAGGCATGCGGCCAACAGGGGCATAGCAGGGGCATAGGAAATGCCCCACAGGGCAAGTATAGATATAGGAGCAGAGAGAAGTGAGGCATTGGCTGAGCCCGGCACATGATGGCCACAACCCTGGCCTAAACAACACAGGGAGACAAGGCACCCAGAAACCAGAAAGCATGCCAGTGCAAGAGGCGGCGGGGGCATCTGACAGCGAGCAGCCAGCTGTTTTGCATTCCCCTGTGGAACAGGGGTCGATGGATGGTGGTGTGCCCTATGGTCCCCCAGATGCAGATGCAGTGCAGGGCGCAATGGTCACCCAACATGTAGCCCTCACTAATAGCCCCCACCTGTGCACCAGTATCCCACACAAAGAGGGCAGAATAACACTGTTTGTAACAAAATATATTTAGCAGAATGACAGACCGAACACAACAAGCTCCCCCACAACTGTCACCCATAAACCCTCTGCAAGTAACAGAACACAGACCCACCACCTGCCTCCATCAAGTACTGCCCCAAAACATAGCCTACAACTCCCCTGAAATAATCTCCACCTGCAGGCCAGTGCCATCCATGGCACAGGTACACCTCCTGCCCATATGCACACACACCTGGGTCATGCATCTATATCTGTGTTGGGGGGGGGCGAGCCGGGGGAATATCCTGGGAAGCATGGTCAAACAGACCCCCACCAGGAACAAGGAAAAGTAACATCTGGACGCCAATCCCCGGGCAGAACCAAAGGAAACGAGCCCCAGACGAGGACAAGGCACGCAGCATCGCTGCCGGGCAACCAGCAGCAACACAACCACCGGAGGGAGATTTAAAGTGAAATCAGCAGCAAGCAAGCATGGCGGGATGGAGCGAGGAGGGAGATGGAAGAGAGCAGAGGCAGAGAAAGTGACAGCGGCGGTGGAGGAGGTGGAGGAGGTGGAGGCAGGGGCAGCGATGGAGGTGGAGGGGGCACAGGCAGATGAGGGGGGCACAGGGGTGCACCCGACCAGGGAAGCGGCCCAGGGACAACACCCACAGCTGCAGGCGGGACGCGACACCCTGGGGACAGCAGCTGGAATGGGGCCGGAGGAGGCACCCCGGAAAAGGGTACGGGAAACCAAGGGGAGGGGAACAGGGGGCACAGGGCCCCCCCGGGGGGGCAACCCCGGGGGACCGGGAAGGGGACAGGGGAGCCCCGCAAGGGGGCCCCATTGGCACCCAACCAACCACCCCCCTCCTACCATCCCCACAGACACGGAAGACGGCCCAGGTGGATGAGCCCTAGGAGGAACCCGGCCCTGCGTGGCCGGAGGCACACCCGGAGGAGGAAGAGGACCAGGACCAGGACCAGGACCAGGTACAGGACCAGGAGGAGGAACAGTAGTGGGGATGCCAGAGGAAGGTGTA
>QEPC01002794.1:460202-482847 GCA_003113815.1 Sphenodon punctatus
TTTTTCAAGAAAGCACATATTTGCTAGCTCCGTTACTTGACCAGAACTAATCTTAAACATACTTAACAGCATTGATTCTGTAATATCCACATTTAATGAATGTACCCCCAATTCCCATCTAAGTAAAACAGACAGTGTTGAATTTGGCAACTACATCAGGCTCCTCAAAAACTTATGAAGCACTGGCTCTAATACTTTCATCACACCGGGCGAAGTCCCCCAAAGTAAGGCCCCATACCTTAATTTTGCCACAATCTTAGCTCGAAATACCTTGATAGCAGGTACAAACCTCTGTCCTCCCTTTGAATGAAAAAATTTACAAATTGCCCTCATTGGACCCACTACACTAGTTTTCAAAGATTGGACATGATGAGACTATTATCTATTACTACTCAACCACTGCCTGCCACATTCATTCTCTCTCTCTCTTAGAGGGAGACAGGAGTTGGTTGGGTTTGGGGATAGGGTTGTGGGGGGGGGGAGTTTTTGTTGTATTAATTTTACTGTTTTATGGATTCTAAACCACCCTGAGTCACTGTGGGAAGGGTGGCGTATATTTAAAATAAATCAATTCACTTACAGCGGTAAGCGGTAGCTGTAACTAAGGGTGTTTTCAGACATTACGAGATCACAGTCAACCACAGTGAACTACACACAACCCTGCAGCGGGGCCAAAGGGCCCCGAACGTCTGTTTGGTGGTTGCCAGATGTTCACCACAGACAATCCCCAGCAGGGGACAAAGCTAACCGGTAATTTCAGACGTTATGCAATCACGGTCAACCACGGACAATCCCCTGTGGTGGCGGAAGGTCGCGTAACATGTGTCTGCTCACCGTCAGATGTTCACCATGGTGAACCACTGGCGGTGAGCAAATTAACCATGCTTTCAAGGATGGTCAGGGCACCATCTCCGAAAGTGTGGTTAATTGAACCATGGCCCGGAATTGGTGTCTAGTAACATCTGTTACCACCGCCGATTCTGGGCCGTGGTCCAGACCCCAGGATGGAATCGGGCGCAGCATCCGGAATGGCTGCTGCGCCCGCCCGTCTCCTGGAGGGTAGGCGGCCTGGGGAGCATGGGGGGGTGGGGCTGTGCAGCTGTACGTTGCACCGCGCAGCCCCGCGCCTTCCCCCGATTCCGCACCGGCATCAGCCAGCTCGTCTGTTAACGGGCTGTTTTGATTCCGGCGGGGAATCAAAAGGTGATTCTGTGAGGGCACTAATAGGCACCCCGTCACATCTGAAATCACCCAACCACCCTTCCAGGGTGATTTCAGACATGATAGACTGAGGGGGGCACACTGGCCACGGGGCCGCCCCCAGCAACTCCTGACACCCCAGATTGCGGAAAGGGGTCCAGGGGGCGGCCATGTGCCATGATCCGCCTACCCCCACCCACCCCATCCCATATCTTCACAGGTCACAGCACGCCCCAGGACCTGGGACAGGAAGGTGAGAGGGAAGGTGGCAAGCAGCCCCAGGAGCAGCCAGAGGTCACAGGTGAGGCAACTCGGCAAGTGGGGGGGAGAGGGGGCCGGGGGAGGCCAGGCGGGTGACCTGGCCCGTGCATTGCATGGGAAGGGGGCCTGGGTGCAGGGGACTGCCATGGGAGGGTACCGTCCAGCAACCCAAGGTGGGGCACACCAGACCCCCAGCTGCAGCACGGATGGGAGCGGGTGGCTGGAATGCCTAACCAACCCCAATGTGCAACCCAACAGGGTGACCCGCCGGGTCCCATCAAGCGAGCCCTGTGGCCCCAGCTCAGCAGATGAGGGAGCACCATGCACGGGTACGGTGCCAGAGGGAGGAGCAGGCAGAGGACATAGATCACACCACCACCGAGCAGGGCGAGCAAATGATAGTGGCAATCTGTGAGGGTTTGGGGTTGGCAGGAGGGGAAAACCCACGGACCTGTTCTGTCAGTCACCCCTTTCGCGCCAGGGACTCCTATGGGGAGTGAGAGCACACACTTTAACCATAGAAAAGTTTCCCTCAGGATAACAGGTGGCCCAATAAGTCTCGTTAGAGACAAGGCCATTTCATCATAGGGAAATGGGATCAGTAAAAGCGTGTGCAAGCCCCCTCCACTGTCCACAGGGGGACTAGGTCCCTGCCCACATGTCCACACCTCATAGGTCCCTTTCCACTCCACCCAACTGTGCAGGGGAGAAATTGCCATGTGAGGTGGGGGATGGGGAGAAGTCCCGAGGAGGGAGAGTAGGAAGGGGGACAACCGACACCAGCCTAGAATGAGGACAATCAGGGTATCCCAGGAAGAAGAAGTAATTAGTGCACACCAACAACGATATAACCCACTAGCTCTCACTCACGCACCTCGCACTCCACTTGTACCCATCACGCATTCTCCTCGCACACGCACACACGCTGGATTCATCTTAAGAGACTTCAGTCGTTCACAATGCTCTGGGGCCAGCTTCACAGTTGCACTGATCGCCGGCAAGGAGGAACTGAAGCCGCCAACGTTAAATCCCCCTAGCTCCTCCCTGCTGTGCCTGCAGGCGTGCTGAATGCCTCAACGTGAGATCGGGCCCCGCCCCCTGCCTTTCCACTGCCGCAACATTCTCTCTCGCTTCCCCTGCCGCCCCAGCCTTGTCTCTCTGTTCCACTTCTGGGTTCTGGAGGGGTTTCCTAACATCGTTCCCTCCCTGCGGAGCTGCTCCACTCCCATGTACGTCGGGGGCGGTTTGTGCGGGGGTTTTAGACATGGGGGTCTTTCCCTTCCTAGTGTTTCTCCTCCTCACCCCAGCCCTGACACAATCGACCACATGGTGGTGGCCACCGAAAGGGCTGTGCAGCAAGCGGAGGCCAGGGACCAGAGGCTGCAGGTGGTAATGCACCTCGAACGGTGGCGGGAGCGCTGGGAGCACAGCAGGCAGGTGGAGGCATTTGGGCGCTGGAACAGGCCATCAACCGGATGGTGAGGGAGCACCCTGTCAAGACGGTCCGGTCCTATGACATAGGCACCTCGCTGCTGCTGCACGCAGGGACCATGAGCGCATACATGATGGCCGCCACCCCGCCGGACAACCTGCCTGCCCCAGACCCGATGCCGGGCCCCTTGGTGCCCCCACCACCTCCTCCACTGCCCCAGATATCGGCACACCCGCAGGGCCCGCATATCCGCCTACCAGTCCCTGTAGGCCTCCAGAGGGAGCAGCCGCCAAGGGGGGGCCCTCCGACCCCGGGTCCACCATCCCTCCCAACAACGTCTGCCCCTCAGGACACCGAGGTGTCCCAGGACACTGTCAGGGACATGGACAGTGGGGGGAGGGGAGTTCCCAGAGCTCCACATTGGCCACAGGGTGGCCGAGAGGAAGGCCCCAGAGACAGGCAGGTCATGGGGGAAGGGGGAGAGCGGGATGAGGGGGGGTGGACATGGCACTGGGAGGTAGGTGGTGGTGGTGGTGGCGTTACCTGTATTCTCAATAAATGCATGGGTACCACAGTCGCAGCCGTTATTCCGTGTCATTGGCCTGGTGATGGGTGTGGGTGGGTATCTAGGGGCGTGGCCAGGGTGCCTGTGGGGGCCCTGGGGTAGTGGTGATGGTTGTGTGTGGCCTCATGCCTTGGCCTCCCGGTTGATCTGCCTAGCCAGGGCACCACAGATGCGCTTTGTGTATTGGTACCCCCACGGGTTCTCAGTGTTCACACAGAGAGGCATGGGGCCGGGACAGCACTGGGGCATGGGGTAGTTCAGGGCAGCCCCATCGGTCTCACACACATGTAGCACACAGCAGGCTCCAATCACCAGGGACGAGGTCTCCACCGTGTAGTCCAGCCGACCCGCAAGGCACCTCCAGTGCTTCTTGAGGGCCCCGAAAGCTCTCTTGACTACGGTCCAGCAGGCACCCAGGCGGGTATTGTACAGTGCCTCTACAGGGTTCCTGGTGACCGGGTATGCCTTCAACAGTCAACGTGTGAGTGGATAGGCCGGTACTCCCAGGATGCACGGGGGCATCAGCATCCAGGTCATCCCCATTTCAGTGAAGTCCCCTTGGTACATCCGGGCATAGAATGGAGAGATGGTCATGATCCGGGCATCATGTCTGCACCCAGAGTGACCTGTGTAAATGTCTATGAACCGCCCCCGGTGATCCACGACTGCCTGCAGCTGCAGGGAGTGATACCCGTGTCGATTGACATATTCCGCAGCCTCCCCATCGGATGGGTGGAGGATCTCAATGTGGGTGCCGTACACTGTGCCCATGCAATTGGGGAATCCTCCAGCCGCAAAGCCAGCCATCACAGCCTCCTGGTCCACCAGCTGGATCGCTCTGTCCAGGAGCACGCCCTTCACCACCTCTCAGATGTCTCGCAGGATCCTGGCAATGGTGCTCACCCCAATGCCAAAGTGCTGCGAGACAGACCGGCAGGAATCGGGTGTTGCAAGGGCCCAGACCCCGATGGCCACCCGCTGGACCATGGGAATGGGGGTCTGCATGGGGGTTTGCTGCTGCTCCAGACAGGGCGTCAACAGGGAGTGCTTGCACCCATGCTAGGCTTGCCAGGCTCTAGCTGCACTCCTGGCCATGCCCACCCACACCCGGGTAGCCAGGTGCACCTCTGCGGTCTGGATGCGCAAGAGGTCAGTGGGAGAGCGGTACCACTCTGCACAGACTGCTAGGTGCATCAAGCAAGCACCCAACCATCCCAGCTCCATGGTGAACAGTGCCCCGGGTGGGGTGCAGTCGCAACCATTATAGGCTGGTTCATATGTGGCCCCACCCCCAGGTCGTGACCTAACAACCGGGCAGGGGGGCCTGGGTTGACTCTGTTTGCCCCCTCGGCTGGCAGGCCCAGTTCCTGCAGGGGATCTGGGGAGGAGCGTCAGGGGGCACCCCATTGAGCACACCTGTGGCCCCTGCATGGGACTTGTCACATGGACCAGCCTGCGCTCGGGTGTGCGGGAAGCAGCTGCATTCCTTCTGTCATCACCTCCCACCTATCTGTCTTGGCTGCCTGTTGTCCTCTCTGCCCTGATCTGTGTGTAGGCTGTCCTGTATGTGTACTTGGTTTCAGCAGCTGGGCTGGGTCCACACCCCACGCGTCACTCGTCTGCCATGCCATGTTGCAGCCTGTGGCCTTATCCTTTGGCCTTGGAGTTCCCCTGCTTCCCCTCCTGTCCCTCCAAGGATTGTAGGGCCCCTCTTTCCTTGCAGTTATTATCCGCCGCTTGCTGTACCATGACTGACAGTGCTTCCCCAGGGCTCATGGGCCCCACCACCCCTGGCGCCCCCCCCCCCTAGCTGGACCTTCCGTGAGACCATGGCCCTGTGTGACCTGTGGTATTCCCCAGCTGTGCAATTGCTCCTGAGCTTCCCGGACAGCCTCACAGGTACCTATTCAAGTCTGAGCTCCGGCCTGCACTACTTTGGCTATGAGGCGAGTGCCTGCAATTGCTGGCTGCATGAGGAGATGCTGGGCCTGCATCCATTTCCCGATGGGCGCATCCTGGAGATGAGGTGCTCACATGTGGGATGGTCTGCGGTGGAGACCATGTCTGCTCTCTCTGTGTACAGCCAGGCCACCTACACAGCCTGTCTGGTGGAGGGGGCCCCCGCTCTGACTGTGTCCTTCTTTGGCTGCATTCATGGGGCCCGTGGGTACCAGCGGTCGCATGGGGCAGTCTATCACCGCCTGATGGAGCTGAGCCACATTCCGTGGCCCCCAGCTTCTGACTATGGCTTGTTGGAGCCCACCGGGGCAGAGCTGGTGGTGCTGGCTGGTGTGTGGTCCCGATCGAATGTCCAGGTGGGGCTCGCTGTGCAGGATCCCTTCGAGGCGTACTACCTCGTCGCCCACCACATGTCTGTGCTGGGTTACCATTGGGGCATGCTCCAGTGGCCCCACTATGTGCACCTGGCAGGCCACCCAGCCCCAGGCTCCTTCTTGGCCACCTGAAGCTGGCTGTGAGGCCCCCTGTGCCTTCCGGGTCCTGGATGCTAGCCCCGCTGTGAGTTCCCGCCTCCGCCCTGATGCTGTGGGTCACTGCCCGCTCCCTCCATGATGTCTTGGGCTTGCTGCTGTGCTGGCTGGTTCCTGGGGTTCTGCTGCCCCTGCCTGTGGTTCTGGGCCCCCTCATGGAGCCCCCCTGTTCACCTCTGCAACCGTTGTTCCCCTCCGTGGCTGCCTTCTCCTGTGGCTGTGTCCTGATCTCCAAGATGACTCCCAGCACCCTGGGTGCTTCTGTCTTTCATCATCCGGCTGCAATCCCTCCTGTGCCCATGCCCCCTCCAGATTGACTCTATGACCGTGGGGTTCTGGGGCCCCCAGACTGCACCTCCAGGCATCCTCCCAGGATGGTGGTGGGTTGGATCGCCTATCAGCTCTTTAGCTCTGGCTTGCCTCCATCCCATTCATCACACTCTTGATGGCCCCTGGGGCCCCTGTTAGCGTCCTGGACCATTCCTGGGCCGCTCCCTATCTGTGTGGCCTCCCCCTGTGCCTGTGGTCTGCCCCTGAGCAGTCCCCGCATGCCAGGGCTGCCTGTGGAGCTGTGAGGTTTCCCGTGCTGCCTGTGCTGTTGTCAGGGTTCTGGATGCCATTCCCTGTGTCCTGCCCTGCCCCCAGGCTGGTCCCCCCCGCTTCCCTGGACCAGGGTCCCCCCTCCCCCCTTTGCCCATTGTGCCATGTGTGTTGGCCATCCCGCTGTGTTCCCCCTTCCTTTCCTTTCCCGTACGGGTGTGTATGTGCTCGGGCGTGTGTTTGTGCTGTGTGTTCCGCTGTGACCTCATTTTCTCTGTGCCCGTTGTGTGTACCACCTCAGCAGCTCTTCTCCCTCCTCCCCCTCCCTTCCCATTTCCCTTGTGTGGGTGTTCCCTGTAGGCATTTTTGGCTTCGTTTGCCCTCAGTCGGCCATGTCTGCCTCCCGCCCCTCCCCGGTGCCTTCTGGGTGTTTTGACCACAGCCCGGAATCAGTGTCACGTCTGTTGCACTGCCCCAAGCCATGGTCTGTTGGTCCGATTCCCTGCAGTGGTCCCAATCCCATCAAGTCTGTTTGGGGCCTTCCTGGACCACGGAGGGTGGTTGGTCGGCTCGACACCACTGGGAATCCACTGTGGTGATTCAGAGGCCCGTAACGTCTGAAAACACCCTAAGTTAAAGGCACAACCATGCTCCATTATAAACAGGGGACTTCTGAAGCTCTGATATTGAGGAAACAACTTGAGTAACAGTTCTAAAAAATTACTCATGGCTTATGTTTGTGGGGATTATTGTGCGTGCAAAGCTTGAAGAAGATCCAGCCAGGAAATAAAAAGCTATTACTGTTGAAAAGTTAATTGGTTGTGGTCAAAATGCAGAGCATCCTGACTATTTTGAACCATGTATATTTCCTCCCTGCCTCCCCCCCGGATGAGTTGAACCCTGAGACTACACAGCTTTGTAGTCTGAGATCTACATCAAGTGCTGCTGGAGTGTGAGAGTCTTTGGTGCAGCCAAAACCGAATTATTTTAAAAAATATTAAAGTTCTGCTGTCTCATGCATGCGCAGAGGTGCCCATACCTAGGGTAAATGTTAAAACATGCCAAATTTCTATTTTAAACATCGTTTATATAACAGACAAATAAATAGCATCTCAAACCAACTTTGCTACAACTCTAAGTAAGAAACGTGGCCACAAAGTTTATATTGATACTGTGTAACTTGGGTCCTGAGTTGGGAAGGCTGCTTTTAAGCTGGTACAAAACTGCAAGAGTACACAGACTGTTGTTCCAGCAAACCAGCCCATTTGTGCTGGCTTTCTTGTGCCTTTTGTTTAAGGAGCATAGGTGCAAGCTGGTAGAAGTTTCCCTGCTTTAGTGTGCGTATAATGCACTGTGCCAATACTGCCTCTGCCTCTGCCAGTTCTTTGAAAAGTTGAAAACCTATCTCAAGGACCTGGCACAATTGCCATAGGCATACTTGCATTGCAGGTTTTCTTGTGCAAGTTTAATTTTTATTTGCATATGCATTTGTTAGTACAAGAGCTGTGTGTAGATCTAATCAGAGAAGCTTGCAGTCACTGAAGACTGCAATGACTGTGTGCTTTATATAGTGGCAGTGAGAAATTCTAGCCCCCATTCCCTCTATCCCTTTTTCCATCCTTACCCTAAATAAGTGACTCTGTAATATAAACAACAGGTAACTTACTTCATATATGCACAACTGAAACGTTGCAGAACTTTTAAACTAAATGTTCTGTAATATATACAACTTGAAAGCTGTGCATCTTTTCAGTTGTATATATATGAAGCTCCCTAATTCCCAGGTAGGTGTCAGTGCCAGAGGGGTGCGTCCAGACATTGTTTGGGAGACAATGGGTCCTTGGTGAACTGAGCCAGCAGCATCCTTCCCCCATCTATGGAAGCTAAGCTTTTAAGCCTACATAGAAATTAAATGTAAACCTACTTTTGAAATGTACCAGTTTAATTGAGACAAAAGAAACAAAGAAGTATATCAATATATTTTATGGAACAAATTCCAGTTGGTGGAGGTATGCAAGCTTCTGGACCTCACAGGGTCTTTCGCCAGCCAAGCCAGTAGCTCTAGCTGTATACTGAACAAGATCGTACAAGATGGTGATCATTCTTAAATTTTTTCAAGGCTTATGTCAACTTTTCACTCAGCTACCTGATTGCTTTCCCTCTTAAGTGCATTTTCTAAAACCTGTATTTGCTAATTATGTCCTATATTAACACAGTATTTCAATGTGTGCATAATACAGTATATCATTACATGACACAATGTATTGATTACACGCTGGGAATATATTATACAGTAGTTGTCAGAATTTAAGCACTCTTTGTCACTTTGCCACACATTCCTAGATATGAAATTGACAAGGAGCACATAGATTAGTATGCATACACTCTAGAAAACACCTGCAATGGTTGGATTTATCGCATACGTTTATGATACTGAATACGGTGACCACAGGCTCTTTCTGTGGTAAACTGATGGCTACTGTACTTAATCTTTCCCATTCAGAGATTACTCATTAGACAGCATTACCATTCTTTCACTCCCGGATTTGCTGCCATATAGCCAGCTAATTACAAAATGTGGGGATGGCCAAAGACAGGGAATGAATAGGAGTTTAACAGGCATATAAATTAAAAACAGAGGGGGAAGATCAATGGGACACACCTCCTATGTTTGGTGTGCAGGTTAATGTTCCCTTCTTATTCCCCTCCTCCCCAGTCTCAGTGTCCTCTTCCCAGCAGAAGTCTCCAGGGACTAAAATTAATGAAGTAGCCTCCATCTATTTCTCCTGTTTTTGCATGACAGGATGATCTGCCTCCCACCCCAACTTTGGACTGTGGTTAGTCCTCTGGGAAATAGCTTCAGGGATTTGCTGCAAGGCATGTGACTTTATGCTTCTGGTTCTCTCTTTCTATCCTTCCTTATTGGGTATCAACATGTGAACATATCATATAACTGACATATGTGATACCTTTTAACATTCTCATTACTATATTAATCGTATCACAAAAAAACCTGGACATTTTCCAAAACAAAAAAACGTACAGTTTAAAAAAAACATTAAAGGCACAACCGTTTCCAAAATAATAAAAAAAATTATCTTTCAGAACATTTCACAAAATAGATTTACCTTAACTTAAACTCCACAAAACACGAAAATTAATTACAATTGCAATTCAAAACACATTTAACAACATACATTACAACAAAAATTAAATGCCAAAAAAGCATGGAAACTATTTACACATTTTTAGCTATATTGCATAATGTACCATCGACATTAACAGTGTCAACATTTCATTGTATATAGTGTACACAATTTCTATACATATAAAGGACAGAGTTAAGGCAGTTTGAAAAAAAAAATCCATAGGTGATTTAAGATAAGAAATAAATGACCTGCCAAGAAATAATGACAACTGGGTATTTTCAGACGTGACAAGATCACAGTGAACCACAGTGAATACCCACCTGTGGTCACTGTGCCCTGCACGTCTGTTCGGCGGCCACCAGATGTTCACCACACTGAATACCCACATGGGGTCAATTTCAACCACGCTTCCCGGACTCCCGGCGCAAGAATCCCCGGAAGCATGGTGAAAGTGATTCCAGGCAGGCATCAATAAAAAGTAACGTCTGGTCGGCTATCACAGCCTGGAATCCCCGGCAGGATTCCGGGCCATGGTGAACTCGGCCAGACGCTGCGGTGGCATTGGCCTCAATGCCCGCCTGTCTCCCCAGAGGGCAGGCGGCGAGGCAGCATGGAGGGGACGGGCCGTGCGGCCACACGTTGCGCCGTGTGGCCTCGCCCCCTCCCTGATTCCCTGCCGGGATCTCCAGCATGTCTGTTTGCCATGCCTGGGTGATCCCGGCGGGAATCTCTGGGTTGTTTTGGGGATGGGGCGAAGCCACCCCGTCACGTCTGAAAACACCCATAGTTTAGTTACTAGTAAATAGTAATAAGAGTAAGTATGTATGGTAATA
Organism: Sphenodon punctatus; assembly: GCA_003113815.1. Lineage (NCBI taxonomy): Eukaryota > Metazoa > Chordata > Lepidosauria > Sphenodontia > Sphenodontidae > Sphenodon > Sphenodon punctatus. The sequence continues at coordinate 470,672 of QEPC01002794.1, forward strand.
AATTAAGTGCATATGTTCCATTAATGTCGAATGGTGAGTTATGTGCATGAGCCCCTGTCACTGACTGTACACGCACCATGCAGTTGAAGTCACAGTTGTACACACACATGCTCATAAGGTGAAAAATGAGGCTCAGACAGAAGTAAGGTCTCTGATTCCAAAGCACAAGTTACCCAGAAGGCCAAAATTTAACGGAGTGTGCATCTCTCTTCATCTGTCAATTCCCACACTCCCACCTATGGATTATTGACTTGTTGCACTCCCTGGGTTGTGAATCCAAGCACCACAACATGATCCATGCATGCACTCCTTGTGGTCCTACACAGATCTCTTCACCATCATGAGGAACAACACAGATGGTCCAATGTCTTGCAACAACACCTACCCCTCTGGCAGCTTCCACACATCAAAGAGAGTTAAGGTTTCCCTCAGTTCCCTTTAATTACTGGTGGGATGGGTGCTTCGACCTCTCGTGGTGCACTGTGTCAATCCAGGCCTTACAGCATGCAGACGGCAGTCTTTCATGCATACATGATAGACTGACATCTTCCTAAGCCAGGAAATGAGATTATAGGTTTGAGTGAGATCAGGTTGGGAGTTTGTTCTGCATGTCCTGCCTTAGCCAAATGTCATTAAGGGTGACATTGACAGCCAGCTAAGCAATTGGCAGCCACCTATGCAATCTGGGGACACCAGTGCATCCACAGCACACATATTCAACATCCATTCTGTTTGTTTGCTCTGATCTTGTTTGGACCTAGTAATATCTTGCAAGTAATGGGACAGTCCAACCCAGCTGTAGCATTCTGAAGTGAAAGTTTCAGTTTTGAATCCTGAACATCATTACATCACAGCATGTGCTGGCCTCTCAGTCAATACCAGTTTGGATGTGCCCTGTGATGCCTGCTATGAACAAAAGCCTGTGGTAGGTTGTCAGGATTTCTAATCCCATTTTTGAAACTTCTACAAGTGCACATGAGCCAGCATAGCAGCGACTGGCTATTGCCTTCTTGAGATTATCAAACCCATCCACAGCTCCATCGCCAATACCGAGCAAATGCTGCAGTCAATGCTGCAAACTAATATTGCCTAGCTCTGATTTATGACTGTTAGAACTGTCAATGACAACTTCTGCTGGAAGCCACTGCAATGAAAGCTGTTAATATGAAAGGCCAGTGGTTGCTCATTGGACAGTATCAGTGTTGTACATCTAGCTGATACTGCAGAAAAGTGTCCCAAATTAGCACTCTATGATTTGCTTAACTAGATAGCTGGTAAGATGATGATGATGATGATGATGATGATGATTGATTGATTGATTGATTGATTACTTAGCATAGCACCACAATAAAAACAAAATACTTCATAACTGTTACTATTCAGCACTGGTCAGACCTCACCTGAAGCACTGTGCCCAGTTTGGGGCATCTTATTTTAAGAATGACACTGACAAATATGAGTGGGATCAAAGGAAGGCAACAAAAATGCTAAAGGTCTGGAAAGGAAGTTTTATGAGGAAAGGTTGAAGGAATTGGGTATGTTCAGTCTAGCAAAAAGAAGATTAAGAGGAGACATGATAGCAGTCTTCAAATATTAAAGGGCTGCCACCAAGGAGATGGGAAAGAACAGTTCTGCATTGTTACAGAGAGCAGGACTAGAAATAATGGTCTCAATTAGCAGGCAGGGAGATGTTGGATAGATATCAGGAAACAAATCCCAACAATAAGAGCTGTTTGGCAATGGGACAAGTTGCCTAGGGAGGCCAAAGATTCTCCATTAGTGAAGGTATTCAGATAGGGGCTGCACAGCCAACTGTCACAAATGTTGGAACTGTAGTCATCCTGCATTCAAGCAAGGGGTTGGACTAGATGACCACAAGGTACATTCAAGCTGTTACATTTTACGATTCATTGCACCAACTTGTGTGTAACTAATAAAGACATACATAATTATTAGAGGTGTGCACCAGAGACCCTTTTTGTTTTTATTTTTCCTTTTCATTATTTAAATATTTCATTTTTGTTTTCGTGTATATCAAATTTTCATTTTGTTTTTGCTTTCGTTTTTTATTTCAATTGGTTTAAATGGAAAAAAACATTTTAGACTGTAACCTTTTTGTTTTCATTATATTTGAATGCAGCTTTGAGGGATTATACCTTCAATGGAAGGCATTAAGTGTACCGAATATCAGAAAGGTTGGATAAAGGTATCCGATTTTATAAGCAGCTATATTATGTTATTTTGCAAAAATCTTCATATACGTTCCTGGATATAACTTCTTTGTCTCCCATCTAATATGGATGAAACATGGCAGGTTTATTCCCCTCCACAGGTTTAATGTCTATGCCAACTTTCAGAAGGATTGGATAAAGGGTCCTGGTAGCATAAGAAATTAACTTATACATGTTGATTGTTGATTTATGTTTTGTAAGCTGCCCTGAGCTGCTCTGTGAGCAGGAGGGTGCAGGATAAAAAAAATAGTGAAATAAATAAAATAAAATATAAATGTATGTCTAACTGTAACATCTTTGTAGTCCAACCAGTGTACATGAAATTTGGCAGGGCTGTATCTCACACCTTCAGGATTATCACTGCAAAATATCAGAAAGGTGTGATAAAGGGTCCCAAATTTATACACCTGCACAGCATATGCAGAGAATGAGCCTATGCCAGGGACATTCTTACATGTCACTGTGGTATAGGATCGGTTTGTGATGCCAGTTAGCCAGTAGAAATGTCAACCAAATATTCTCATTCTGTGCTTTTATCACCCCAACGTCTCTTCCCCACTTGTTACTGGGAAGTTGGAAGCATCTGTTTTGGAAAGAGCCAATAGAGAGGGTGATTTCAGATGTTACGGGTGCCCGAATCACCACAGAGGATTCCCAGTGGTGGCGACCCATCTAACCACCCCCCGCGGTCAAGAAAGGCCCCAAACAGATGTGACGGGAGCGGGACCATGGCAGGGAATCGGGCTGGCAGACCACAGTCTGGGGCAGCGCAACAGACATGACGCTGATCCCAGGCCGTGGTCAAAACACCCGGAAGGCACCAGGGAGGGGTGGGACACAAACATGGCCTGTTGACGGCAAACGAAGCCAACAGCGCCGAGGTTTGGCTGAGTTCCAAAGTTCCAGGGTCCTTCCTCATAACTTCAGAACTCAGAAAAATCGAGGATGAATGTCTTCGGTGTTTCCCAAGGAAAAACAGAGGACCATGTTTCAGCACTTGTTAAAAGTTACTCATAATTTATTATATTTTGAAAGCAACAGTTTTTGCTAACAATGAATATGAGGGACACAACACCATTAAAAAGTATTGCTGTGAATTGTTTGCCCAGGAACACCGAATGGCTTTGACTTTTGTCTGTGAGTGCTGTGGTTGTCGGAGGTACCACAGCACCTGGGGGTGATGGATACCCTGGCCTTTGCTAACGTTTGGGTGAGGCATGATGTACAGAGTAAACTGTCAGACCCATTTGTGGCAGGATAGTGACACAAGGTACTATATGCCTTTAAGGGAGCTAAAATAGCAGCTGTTTGAGCACAAAATGGCTGCTGATGAGTACACCATGGTGCTACTGGGAGTGCCTCAATCAGATGGCAGAGATTAATCACATCAAGAAAACAAGTGACTTGGGGTACAGGGAATGTGAACTGATGGAAGGAGAACTTGTTGCCCTATACAAGACTTGGAGAAGTGCAGAGTGCCCTTGTGAGCAGGGATGTTTTCTGCCCCAACAGTATGGTAATGCAGAAGATGATAGAGAGGGGGTACAAGAGGTGCATGTTTGCCTGGGGTTTTTATGTGAACTGAAAAAGATTTCCAATACTACAGCGGGCAAACCCCCCAAAACGATGTGCTGCCACCTACCAGTACATCGCTGGAAGCCGTGGATGTGAAAACCAGGTTGACAATATGCAAGGACTGATTACTTTTGATTTTAATTTTTATGTTCACTTTCAATTTTGACTATAGGTTGTGCTAGGAATATGTGGGAACAGAGCTGGGATGCTGTTGTCCATTGACATAGCAAAGGTTAGTTCTAGCCACCAAGTGCTCACAGGTATGAACCTCTGTGGGTGGCAGGTGCTGGACTGTGTCCTAGAGTCGCAGCCCAGAAGAAAAACAGATGGTGTGGCTTCTTCCCATGGTTCACCATGGCTGAGAGTCATCACAGGGGGCAGGATACTGAGAAATGGGTTGGGTGGAAGAGTGTGGTGAAGAAGAACACCTACCGCTTAGAGAAGACTGAAAGGGGACATGATTGAGGTTTAAAAAAATCTTGAGTGGTGTGGAACAAGTAGACTGGGAACGGTTATTTACCCTCTCAAATAGTACTAGAACTAGGGGATACTCCATGAAACGAGCTGCTGGCAGATTTAAAAACAAATAAGAGTATTTTTTCACTCAACACATAATTAACTTATGGATTTTGATGCCAGAGTACGTTGTCAAGGCCAGTAGTATAGCTGGGTTTTTTAAAAGGCCTGGATATGGTCTTGGAGAGTAGGTCCATTAATGGCTATTAACCAAGTAGCTTACGGGATGAACTTCTTACTGTCGGGAGCTGGGAGTGAACAACAAGGAATGGATTGCCTATTGTGACTGTTGGTTCTTTTCCCAGGCGATCGAGATTGGCCACTGTCGGAGGACAGGATGCTGGGCTTGAAGGACCATTTGTCTGATTCGGTATAGCACTTCTTATGTTCTTACTGGTGTATTAGGCTGGTCATAATAAACCTGTGAATGGGATCTGAGTGGGGGCTACCCAAACACACAAGAACTACATGCAGGAAGCAGCCTATTTATCAGGCTATACACACTAAACATGCATAGATCAAACCCAGACTCCAAGGGGCTATCGTCTTGTTAGCAACTGCCGTCTGGGAGATATCTGCTGAAAGACCCTTTTATCCATGTAGGTCCACACTACTGCACTTCAATAACATTCCTACAGCCATCTACATACATCAAGGAAATGGGGAGAGTATGGGGGGGGGCAGGCTGTAGAGAGTAAAAGGAGCCTACAGCAAGAACAAGCTACTTTCCTGTAAAAGTGTTTTCATGCTCTGACTTCTGAAAATAGTTTAGCAGGGAAAAGTTTTAACTGATTTTTTGTGGAGATTTAAGTTTTTCCAGTACTGAAGCATAAAAATCTGATGTCATTATACAGTCTTTGATGAAAGCGTTCAAATAAAACGCCCTATTAAATAGTGCTATGGTGACTAGTGTCTTTCATTGTACAAGTATTAGAAAAAATTACTGCTTGATTCCACTTGTCTTGGTTCTTATAAGATAAACAGTGCAAAAAAGTTACTCTTTGTTAATTATTAGCTCAGTTAAGACTCCATGCTGTAAATATACCCACATAGTACTCTGTTCCTGTGCTTTGTAAAGACTGCAATACCTTTTAGGCAAATATATGCATATTTTATATCTTGTATTGCAGAGAACATTCCTCCAGCTGTTATACTATTTTATGTTTTATAGACATCTTTGCAGTTCAAGGAGCATAGTGTTAATTTACATTATGCATCCTGCAGAGAGGCTGAGATGTAGCTTGATGCTTGTTTTGACTGACATCTTGTGCCTCAAGAGATACCTTGCACAATAATAAGTCACTGAAAACTTGTGTACTTTTACTGTTCTTTGGCATCCAATCTTTTGCTGCTAGACCCATGCTGAGGAATTGAGCTGCAGAGGCTAAGACAAGATCCCCCTCCCCCCCAAATACAGGGCAATTGAAGGAATAGGATGGAACAATGGGATTTATGGATGGTACATACAGGAGCAGGAGCCACCACAAGCTCTTGTTTCTTGACTCCCTCAACTGTGCAATGCAAGCTAGATTCATCCCAGACAGCCAAGTTGTAAAATAGGGTGTCTAGAACCATCACCCCAGGTCTTGGATAGGACTGGTGCTTTGCCCCTGCACAGCCACTTGGCTGATCTGATGTTAAGGTTTTCATATATTTCCCCCCTTTCCCTATTTTGGTAGCCACACCCACACAGCTCTGATTGACTCCCAACTGTATTTAAGGCATGTTGGGAGCAGCAGGGAGCTGGTAGAACATCTGTTTTCCCTCAGTGTTCCAGTCCATGTGTTCTCAACCTTATTGTAACAAGAAGACTTGGAGCCTGGGAGGTTTATTTAAGTTTCTCATTTATTATTAGAAGTTAAATGAAGAGCAATCCATTGCTAGTTGCTGCTGTGCAGCCAGCTTGCCCACCCGGCTGGCTGCACAGCCAGGCACCGAGCCAGGGAGAGAGCCAGCAGAGACAGGGAAAACCCCTCCTACAAGACTGGACTGTACCACATCCCTCCAGGCCCGAGGTCTGCCCAGTCTCCATGAGCCTGGGCTATACCAAGTCCCCCTATAACATCTTTCCTCCTCCCCCTGCCGAATACATTTGTTGTTCTATAACATCAACAAAATTAACACAAGTGACAGAAGAAAAAAACCCAAAACGAAACTACCAGTGACCCGCTGGGCCAGAGTCCCCATGTTTTATCACCCGAGGGTGATGTCGTGTGTGTGTGTGTGTGTGGCCAGAGGTTGCTAGCACTTGGCCACCACTGGAGCCTCATCTTTACCATGGGCTCTAATCGGTTACATAGTTCTTTAGGTACCCAGGCGCCCTCAGCAGGCGGCCCACGCTGGACTGTCTGTTCTGGATTCCCTTCCACTCTGTCACTGGGGAGTCTGGTTCTCTGTTTGGGTCCCCCTCCTCATCTTCTGGGGGGGGGGCATCTGAATGTCTCCTGTGTCTTCTGTTGTGTCTTTGTGTTGGTGGATTTTCCTTTACTAGTCCCTGGACCCACTCTGGCTCCTCGTTTAAATGCTTCAGGCTGTAGTCATCCTCCTCACCCCCTCCTGTCCTAGTCAGTGTGCCTTCTGTTGCAGCAGTTGGGTCTCTGGCTGCCTCCCTTGGCTGTGTTTCACTCATAGGTGTTTCCTATTTCACCGTTTATAGCGTCCCTCTCGGGTGGTCACTTCATAAGATCTGGGGGCTACTGTTTTCTCTATGATCCCTTGGCCCATGTGTTGGTGCCTTCTGCTGGTTGGATCCACATGTGTGTGCCTGTTTCCAGAGAGGGGAGGTCTTGTGCCGACCTGTTGTAGTATCTGACTTGCCTGTGCTGGACTGCAAGCAGTTCCTGGTGACGGTATCTTTCTGTTTTTGGTTCAAGTTTGTTGTTTGACACGGGAATCAGTGTTCTTGTCCTGTGGCCCAACAGTGCCTGCGCCAGGCTGCTGCTACAACCCTGAGTGGGTGTGTTGTGATGAGCTAGGAAGGAGAGGTAGGGGTCTGTACCGTTCTTTGTTGTTCAACTGAGGAGTCTCTTTGCTGTTTTTACTGCTGATTCCACTTTGCCATTGCTCTGTGGGTAGGCAGGGGACGAGGTGACATGTTCAAACTCCCAGTTCTGGGCGAATTCCTGGAACTCCACTGATGTGAACTGAGGGCCATTGTCGCTCATCACCTGGGCCGGTATGCCATGTCTGGCAAAATGGGCTCTTAGCTTTTCAAAGACAACTCTGGACCGGGTGTCTTCTAGCTTGTCAACTTCCCAGAAGTTGTAGTAGTAGTCGACCACCATCAGGTACTGTCCCTCCATCCATGTGAAGAGGTCGATCCCCACTTTCTCCCAGGGTCTCGTAGGTGGGTCATGTGGCCACAGCGTCTCTTTTTGCTGTTGCGTACTGTCTGCTCTGCAGGTCTCACACCTTTCGCAGAATGCCCGTATTTGTGCTCCCATGCCAGGCCAGTACACGCAGTCTCGGACAAGCCTTATGCAGCTTTCCACCCCCATGTGTGAAGTGTGTATAATTTCTAATACTTTTTGTCGAAGTGATGTTGGAATCACTATTGTTGATTCTCTAAATATTAGTCCATCTTGAACACTCAGTTCTGATTTGCAATGGTATTATTATTATTATTATTATTATTATTATTAACAAACATTTATATAGCGCCAGCAGTGTACCTGGCACTTTACAAAGTAATAAAATAGACAGGGTCCCTGCCCCTAGGGCTTACAATCTGAGAGACAGGAGCTGGGGGAGAGACTTAGGAAGGGGAACAGAGGGAGAGACAAGGGGTCTAACATTCATGAAGATGCGAGGTCTCAAGTGCACGTACTTGGCTTGGTTACGATGAGAATGACAGCAGGCAGGTCCATGTTGCAAGGATAAGGGTAAACCGATCGTAGGTATAGGAATAGTGGCTCAGCAGGATAAAGAGTCAGACAGAGCAGAGCGAAAGAGGTGAGTTTTAAGGAGAGATTTGAAGGTATGAAGGGAGGGGGCAAGGCGGATGTGGACAGGGAGGGAGTTCCAGGCATGGGGGGCAGCAAGTGAGAAGGGACGAAGGCGCTTAGGGGAGCAGGGAAGGCGTGGAAGGGTGAGAGAAGGGACAGAGGAGGAGCGAAGTGCACGGGCTGGAGTATGGAGGGCGATAAGTGCAGAGAGGTAGGGGGGAGCAAGGTTGTGAAGAGCTTTATAGGTGAAGACTAGGAGCTTGTGCAGGATTCGTTCAGGAAGGGGAAGCCAGTGAAGCGAAGAGAGGAGGGGCTGCACATGGTCGAAGCGACTGGCGAGGTAGATGACCCTGGCAGCAGAGTTTTGGACAGAGATGAGGGGAGAAAGGTGAGACCGGGGAAGGCCAGTGAGAAGGAGGTTACAGTAATCGAGGCGAGAGATGACCAGAGCATGAACAAGAGTTTTGGCAGACGAGACAGAGAGAAAAGGGCGAATCTTAGCAATGTTATGGAGGGAGAAGCGACAGGATTTAGCAACAGAGTCAATGTAGGGTTTAAAAGAAAGGGCTGAGTCAAAGATGAAGCCTAGGCTACGGGCTTGGGGGACAGGCAGGATGGTGACTCCATCAATAGTTATTGACAGTGAGGAAGGAGAGGAAGGATGAGGGGGGAAGATAAGGAGTTCAGTTTTAGCCATGTTGAGTTTGAGTTGACGTTGAGACATCCAGGTAGAGATGTCAGAGAGACAGTTGATGAGACGAGCTTGAACAGAGGGAGAGAGAGAAGGAGTAGAGAGATAGAGTTGAGTGTCATCAGCATAGAGGTGGTATTGGAAGCCATGGGAGGCAATGAGTTTGCCTAAGGATGAGGTATAGATCGAGAAGAGGAGAGGGCCAAGAACAGAGCCTTGAGGAACACCAACTGAGAGGGGGAAGGAGGAGGAGGCGGAGTTGGAGAGAGACACATTAAAGGAGCGGTCAGAGAGGTAGGAGGAGAACCAGTTATGGACAGAGCCACAAAAGCCAAGGGAGTGAAGGGAATCCAGCAAGAGTGAGTGGTCAACAGTATCGAAGGCAGCAGAGAGATCAAGGAGGACAAGAATGGAATAGAGACGTTTAGATTTAGCCACCAGAAGATCGTTGGTGATCTTAGCGAGAGCAGTTTCAGTAGAATGAAGGGGGCGGAAGCCAGATTGGAGGGGGTCAAGGGAGGAGTTGGAGGATAGGAAGTCAAGGCAGCGGGAGTAGACAACACGTTCAAGCAGCTTGGAAGCAAAAGGAAGGAGTGAGACAGGACGATAGCTAGAAGGGTCAGAGGGGTCAAGAGTGGACTTTTTGAGAATAGGAGAGACTGTGGCATGTTTGAAGGCAGAAGGGAAAGAGCCAGTAGAGAGGGAGAGGTTGATGATGTGCAGGAAGGAAGGGGCGACAGTAGGAGTAATGGAGGTGAGGAGGTGGGAAGGAATGGGATCAAGGGGGCAAGTGGAAGGGTTGGAGGAGGAGAGCAGAGAGGAAATTTCCTTAAGGGAGGCAGGGGAGAAGGAGGACATGAGAGAAGGAGGGGGAGGTAGTATGCTTCTGTTCCTCTAGGGACCCTAACCTTGCCCGCTGACCATCCGTTAAGAACGGTGGTCATGAGTAGGAATGGGTGAACGCAGTTTGGAAGTTTGGAGTTTGGCCCGAACTTGGCCTGTTCGGACGACCGATCCGAACTTCCGAACCGAACGCTCAAACTTCCAAACACTTCAGAAAAGTTCAGCTGAGTTCAGGGGTGGGAAAAACGTGACTGGAAGGGGGAGGCAGCTGAGGAGCAGACTTCCTGGCACCAGGGGTGGTTTCAGGGCCAAAAATACCGATACCGAAAAAAATTCAGTTTCGGTACCGATAGCACTTTTTAAAATCTTTGGCCGAGTTCAGCTGAACTGAACTCTGCCAAACCAAACAGCCGAACCCGAACTCTGGTTTCAAACTGAACAACCAAATGTCCGAACAGCATTCTGTTCGCCCATCCCTAGTCTTGAGCATTTGCAGTGTGGCGTCGTTTTCCGTGGCATCCTTTACTTCCTTGAGCTTGTCCTTGTGCATGGGAACATAGAGGAGCATGTTGATGGATTCAATGTCCTCATCTCCGTTGTCGCCCTCATGCTTAAGGAAGGCTCTTCTTAGTGTGTCCAGTAGGACCATGTGTCACATTTCTGTCACTCTTTTTAGATATAGGGAAAAAGGCTAGGTTTCCCAGCTGAACTAAACATACTGGATTGAACCTTTTTCTCCTAAATATACAAATTGAGGTTTACACTTACTTTGAAGTCCAACTAGCAAAGAAAGTATTGTAAAAGACAATATATTTATAATAAGGGAACATGAAACTTTTGGATTATAAAAATATATGCAACGTTTACTTAAATATAAATAGAAAGTATCGGTATCTTACATTGAATGGTTTTGATAGCCAATCAAAGTTACATGATCTTAAAACATTTCTATCTTAAGAAAAAGCTTGTAAAAGTTTAACATATGCACAATTCATTGGCTCAAAGATATCAAGAAATTATACATACATCCTCCACTGTGATGCTTCCGAGAAGGGATGGTGCAGTGTTACAGGACAGGCCCATTGAATATGCCAGCAGGGCACTGTTCAGAAACTGAACAAGGGTACACACAAATAGAGAAGGAACTCTTGGCAGTGGTGTTTGGACTGGAATGCTTTCACCAATATACACTTGGCCACCAGGTGGTTGTACTGTCCGACCACAAGCCACTGGAGACCATCATGTGCAAAACCCTGCTGGGAGCACCTAAACACCTACAGCACATGCTGATGAGACTGCAGAAGTACGACATTGAAATTAGATACTGCCCAGGGAAGAAGATGTGTCATGTATTTTCAGTTATAAGCTTAAATATTTTGGCTATCTCCCTGGCACCCGAGATCTTCCAAAGGAGGCTACATCAAGCCCTGGAAGGGCTGCCAGGCATGAAGGTAATTGCAGATGATCTAATTTATAGAGAAGGGGCCACCAATGACGAAGCAGAGACAGATCCCGACTACAACCTACGCCATTTCCTAGAAAGATGCAGGAAACAAAACATCAAGCTCAACACAGAAAAGATGAAACTTAAACAATGTCAGGTGGCTTACATTTATTTTATTTGTTTATTTTATTGTATTTATATGCCGCCCCTATGCCTACAGCATCTCGGGGCTGCTTCCAGTACAGTATAAAACAATTTATCACACATAAAAAAATCTACAAAATCAACATTAAAACAGCTTTAAAACAGCCCCCCCAACACACAAAAGTTTAACCCATCCTCCCTTCCCCACCTCCCCACCCCCATGGGCATGCGTAACCACCTGTACCTTCCAAACAGTGTAGAAAATGTGGTTAGTCTGCTCGAGGCCTTGTCTAGTGGGACATGCCAAAAAACCATCCTTCACATCACACACTGTGAAGAAATGTGCCCTGACTAGGTCAGGTAGCATGTCCTCTATTGTGGGAAATGGGTAGTGTGCCCTCTTGAGTAGGGATGGGCGAACACGGTTCAGCAGTTCGGAGTTTGGCCTGAACTCGGCCTGTTCGGACGACCGAACTCGAACCCGAATGCGAACATACCGAACAAACCAAACACTGAACAGCAAAATGGCCGAACAGTTCGGTCAGTTCGGATCGCGTTCGGATGAGTTCGGTTGGCCAAAAAAGGTTCACTGGAAGGTCAAACATTACCGGGAGGTGTCAGTCACTGAGGAGCAGACTTCCAGGCATCAGGGGTGGAGAGGCTTGCAAGAAACAAAACTAATTATCTGCCTCCCCCCTTCCCAACACCTTCTGAGCTAGTCACTGTTCCTGAACAGCAGGTGTTGAGTAGGATTTTTAGATTGCTTTAAGTTTCATTTCACTTTTGTA
>QEPC01002794.1:527460-563303 GCA_003113815.1 Sphenodon punctatus
TCTGTCTGAGATAAAGAACCAAATGGAGGGGATAAATAAAAGAATGGCAGAGGCAGAGTTAAGAATCAGTGAACAAGAAGACAGGGAAAACCTCCAGGAAACTCGAATTACTCAGTTAGAAGATGTTGTGCACAGTGTAAAAGAAAAACTAGAAGACCTGGAGAATAGATCTCGACAAAATAATCTCAGGTTCTTGGGAATACCGGAGGGACTGGAAGATAAGGGAGTGAGAGAGTTGGTTCAGACAGTAAAAAACAGTCTTTGCTGAACAGCAAGAACTCCATGCAGTGGAGATTGAAAGAGCTCACCGCTCCCTGAGGCCCAGGCCAAAGGACCCAGCTCCCCCAAGAGCTATAACAGCAAAATTCCTAAGATTTCAAGATAAAGAGGCTATTTTAAGAGCTGCAAGAAGCAAGAAAGAGATGCAGTTTGATGGATGCAAGGTCTCAATTTTTGCTGATTTAGCCTATGACATGGTGCAAAAAAGGAAGGCATGGGGTAAACAAGTTGAGAAGCTTAAAAACGTGGGGCTGAAAGCACAAATCATATACCCTGCAAAACTTTCTTTTACTGACAGAGGGAAACGAAGATATTTTAATGAGGTATCTGAACTAGAGTATTATATTGAAAGAAATTTAAGAGCTAGTCCTCAAAGACAAAGGGATGGAGAATCAGTAAGATCCCAGAACTAAAGACATAACTTCTTTTCTGCCAAAGCAGCAATAATTAGATTCTGGGGCAAAAGAAAAAAGTCTAAACTATATGTGTTCAGTAAAATCACGGGACACGCAGGTAGCAAAAGCTGATATTAACGTTTCTTCTTTTTAGGGGGCCCCCTGGAGTATAATTTCTGTATTTTGAATATTATTTGTTGGCTATATACAGCGATACAAGTGAGTTAGTATTGGTTCTCTCCCTAGTTTTAGAGGGAGAGTGTTCTAAATGTTAAAGTATAGAAATTGGTTAAGGTTTCAAAAATTGAACCTCTGTGAAGTGTTGGAGGGGAATGTTACTGTAATGTTCAACAGAGCAGGAATTTAAAAAAAAAAGATATTTGGTCTCTGGTTGTGGGATTAAAGACATAGACATTGTAAAGGTCTTCTTAAACAGACATAGAAAAGTTGGTACATATATGGAGGGTCAGGCATTATTTGAATATTTAGGGTGTTATGGCTAGTCTAAAAGCATTATCTTTGAATGCGTGTGGTATGAACAATCCGGTTAGGAGGAAGAAAATATGGCAGCTGGTAAAACAGTCACGCCCACACATTTTTGCATTGCAAGAAACTCATTTATTAAGAAGGGATAATTTTCGAGTGACAAACAAGGGTTATAAAGTGTTTTTTTCAAATGGAGAGGAAAAAAAAGGCTGGGGTCTTAGTTGGCATCCATAAGAAACTAAAACCACAAATCCACACTATACATAAAGATGAAAAGGGTAGATTTATAATTATAATAGGACAAATACAAGGGGAACAGTATACTATTGCTAATCTATATGTCCCTAACTACAATACGGAAGAATTTTTGATGGATACACTCACTTTGATTTCACAGAAAGCTCAGGGAAAGGTGATGGTCTGTGGGGATTTTAATTGCCCACTCTCTCCATTGGACCAATTTAATAAGAACTTAGTAGGAAGCAGGAAGGAATTGCTAAAAAAACTGAACTGTGTGAGTGGAGGGAAATTTGGAAAAGTGTGCATCCTAATAAACAAGAGTTCACATTTTACTCAAATCCTCATGGAACAGCCTCAAAAATTGACCATATTTTAATTAGCAAGGGTCTGGTCCCTGAGTGTGACAACTCATATATACAGATAGCCCCATTTACAGACCATAATGCAGTGGTGACGGAGTTTAACAGTGAAGCTAAAAAAAACAACAGTAAACACGGTAGGAGTTTAAAAAACTTTTTCTTTACTAACAATGGATGCAGGAAGAAATTCAAAAGGCATTACAGGAATATCTTCAATTCAATGACCTGCCTGAAACATCCCCTCAGACATTGTGGAAGGCAGCTAAAGCTGTCCTTCGGGAACAATTTATTTCCATGGGGGCTTACCTAAAAAAAGAGAAATGGAAGAATATTAGTGAAATATACCTCCAACTTAGACAGTTAGCTAAACAACCCAAAATAAATGCGGATAAAATAGCCATTCTTAAAAGCCAAATAAATTCATTGGAAATATTGTGACAAAAATTAGATACACTAAGGCTTTTTATTATGAGAAGGCCAATAAGGCAGATAAAGTATTGGCATGGTTAACAAAAAAGAGAAGGCAAAAGACAACAATACCATATATACGAAAAACACCAGAATCGAATATATTAAAGGATAAGGAAAAAGTTCAGTGTTTTGAGGAATTTTATGAATCAGTATATGGGGCTGAGAATCCTCCTGAGGTGGCTGTCCAGAGGGTATTAAGTCAGGTAAAGTTGCCACAAGTGACAAGAGACCAGAAAGGGTATCTTAATCAACCCATCACTGTGGAAGAAGTTAAGGAGGTTATTAAACAGTTATCTGGCAACAAAGCTGCGGGACCGGATGGCTATCCAGCCGAGTTTTATAAAACCTTTACTACGTAAGTATCCCCGATAATTACAAAGTGTTATAACTCTTTCCTAGAACTACAATCTATGCCGAGTTCATTCTATGAGGCAAATATTGCCTTTTGTTCCAAACTAGGGAAGAATCTAGAGATATGCAACAGATATAGGCCTATCTCACTGATAAATGTGGATGCAAAATTTTTTACAAAAATTCTGACTAACAGACTGATGGAAGTTATACCAGGTTTAATTTCAAGTGACCAAGCTGGGTTTATTCCTGGGAGAGTGGGTGTGGATAATGTCAGAAAAATTATTGATGTAATACACCATGTCAAGAGAAAAAATATCACCACTGCTATAATTTCACTTGATGCGAAAAAAGCTTTTGACATGGTGCAGCACAGATACTTGCTTGCAACAATGGAGGGAATGGGTATGAGAGGTGCTTTTGTGGACTGGATTAAACTAATATATAAATCCCCAGTGGCCAGAATTCTGATAGATGGGGAGCTATCGAGGAAAATCAACTTGAAATGAGGTACTAGACAAGGGTGTCCTATGTCTCTGCTACTGTTCAAATTAGCTATAGAACCATTGGCTATAATGATTAGGAATTCAAAGCAAATAAAGGGGATACAGGTAAAAGGGACAGAATACAAATTGTTGATGTATGCAGATGACATGCTGGTCAGTTTGACAGACCTGCCACAGTCAGTGCCGGCCTTAAAGGAAGTCATTGAGAAATTCAGCAATGTTTTTGGGTATAAAGTATATATAGAAAAATCTAGGATGTTACTGTTTAATGAAGATAGGCTCAATAAAGAACTGCTGAGGGCTACTCCATTTATGTTAGAAAAAACAGAAATAACGTATTTGGGAATAAGGGTGACAAAAAAAATTAAGGACTTGTATAAAGCAAATTTTTTACCACTGCTAGAAAATCTACAGCGGAAGGAAGAAGATTGGAAAAATCTTCAGAACTCTTGGGTGGGGAGGACAAATTTAATCAAGATGTTGGTGTTGCCCAAATTATTATACACATTTTTCGCTTTGCCAATTCAACTGCCCAGAGAATTTTTTGGTAAATTGAATAAGTTAATAACACGAATAATCTGGAATAGGAAAAAATCGAGATTAAAAAGGACAGTATTATTTACCCATAAAGAGTTTGGAGGTATGAATATGCCAGATTTTAAATTATATTATTGGGCATCTGTCTTATGAGGGATAAAGGTATGGTATCACAATAATGATACTCCGGACTGGCTGGTTATGGAAAAAGAGTGTTGTGAAATTCAGGAATTTAAATATTTCCTGACAGACAGAGCTGGACTAAAATTACAAAAAAATGAAAACCATTCGTTCGTCCATACCGCTCTGCAGGTCTGGGAAATTTGTCTGAACAAGGCGGATATAAATAAGGAAAAAAATCCATTTTTGGTCCCTGGGCAAAACAGGGGGGAAAAATTTGATAAAATCAGAATACACTGGGAAAAGAAAGGATTGAAAGTGGCTTCTCACCTGTTCGTTGGTGATGAAATTTTAACGTTAGATTCCATTAGGCAAAAGACAACAGTAGATCCTGGGTTCCAAGTCTATGCAAAAATAAAAAACAAATTTAATTCTAAACAAGATAAACCCCTATTCATAAGAAAGAGAACTGATCTTGAGATGGTTTTGTATGGAGACCCAGGTTTGAGGCACATATTATCCAAAATATATAGGGTGCTACAAAGAATGTTTAATGAATCTGATGAGGGATACATAAAGAAATGGGAGTCAGACCTTAATATTGTAATAGATTAAAAAAAAAGCAGGCTATCTGGTCGGTAATGCAGGGGCGGTCCAGGTCACTAGCAGTAAGAGAACCACAAATTAAGGCAACATACCGAATGTACTTTATCCCAGAACAACTTCACAGTATGAATAAGAATTATCCGAAGAAATGTTGGCAGGGTTGTGATGAAACAGGTACTTTACGGCACTGTTGGTGGGATTGCCCCACCATACAGGAATTTTGGAATAAAATTGGTCAGTACATTAGTATCATTGCACACCAGCAAATTACAATGCAACCAGAGTTTGCGATTCTTGGAGTTTTTCCTGACCTGCAGATCATTAAGGAAAGAGAACTTGCTTGCCAGCAACTTTGACTTGCAGCTACGATTTTGTGTAATTGGAAGTCTAAAAAGAAACCTGCTATATCGAAATGGTGGCAAATAATTTGGTGGACTGTTACCATGGAACGAATACAAGCAGAGCTGAATTATAAGCTAGAGGAATTCTATGCTATATGGCACAATGTTTGAAATCTACTGAGGCAAAATTTGGACATGTCAGATAGCAACGTAGCAATATGTTTAAATATGATTTAATTTGATATGGGTCGGAACTTCACAGTACCCAACGCTGTGATGGGTACTCCCAAACTGGTCCATTCTGAGGTACTATATAATTGTAAATACTTTCATTTATTTTATGGTTTCTATAGTTTAAGTTGCTCTGAAGACAATGGTTTTTTAGATATAAATTGTACCTTCTGGTATTGGAAACTAATAAAATTTATTTTTTTTTTAAAAAAAAAGGCTCCAGAACCAATCCAGCAAATTATAGACCTATCAGCCTGCTGTGTGTGGCAAGGAAGATATACACTAAGCTTTTGCTTAAAAGGCTTATGGAATGGATGCAGCAGGCTAAAGTTTCAGCCTTGGAACAGGCAGGTTTTCAGAAAGGGCGTCTACCACGGAGCAATGCTTCGTGTTATATCATCTAGCTAGTAAATATAGAAGTCAGAACGGTGCATTTTATGTGGCCTTTTTAGACCTTAAGGCTGCTTTTGATTCCGTGGATAGAGGGATCCTTTGGAAGAAACTCCAGAAGACCTCTATCAATGGAAGACTGCTTAGCCTGATATTTTCCTTATACGATAACTCATCTCTCATGGTCAGGATAGACGGACAGGGCCATGTTACCTCCCCAATAAGTACCTCAGTTGGCATCAGGCAGGGCTATATGCTGGCTCTGGCCCTCTTCAATTTTTATATCAATGAAGTTATCATGTTAATGGCTGACCCCAAATTCTGCCTTCCACGACTGGCCTATAGAGCAATAGGTTGTCTGTGTTATGTAGATGATGTTGCGCTAATGTCCCAAATGTGTATAGGCTTGATTAGGCAAATGAACACCTTTGCCGCTTTCTGTAAAGCTAATAAATTAACAATTAACTATAGCAAGTCTAAAGTCATGGCCTTCACTAATAGGAAGAAACAATACCAGTAGGCCATAGAGGGCCACGCGCTCCAGCAAGTGGTATCCTTTCAATATTTGGGGCTGTTATTCCATAAGAGTGGCACTTGGAGGGAGCATGTTCTGAGAGCGACTACAGCGGCCAAGGGCCCCTCCTGCTCTATCTATGGCTTTTTTACTCGCCAAGGAAGAAGTGCGCTCACGTTAGCACTACAGGTCTTTAATAGTAAGGTCAGAGCACAAATTTTATACAGTGCAGAGCTCTGGGCCCCCTTCTCATCACAACATATTAACTCAACCCAAGCTAGGTTCCTTATGGGCCTATTGGGAAACCCGAAAGGCACTCCGCACGCCATTGCAAGGCTGGAACTTGGTCAAAAAAGCTGGCACCAGGTGGCTTCTGAGCAAGCGCTGAAATTCTGGTGCAAAACCTTTTCTAATCAGTACCCAGATTTATTAAAGGAAGTCAGTAAAGACACTTACACCAGTCCATGGGCTTCTAAAATAGAGGGGCACCTTAAGGAAATAGGTTTATCTAAAGAATACCTGTCCCATAAGCTTCCAGGTGCAGTAAGGAAGGAGATGTTGACTAGTTTCCGATATAGAACGACAGTTGGAGATCGGTAAGGTAAAAGCCTGCCCCCATGTTATGGCTTATATAGACTGGGTGCCTAACCCTGGGTACATGGCAGAATATTTAACAGCTACAATATCAATGAGGGCCAAACAACTCACTTTCCACACCCGGGTAAATGCCTTGCCCTTACAGGTGCTGGAGGGACGTTTTCAGGGTACCCATTTCGCTGAAAGTTTATGCCCTTTTGATAATGCCGCCACTGAGACTGTGGGCCATGTTATCCTACACTGCCATCTTTATGATGTGCCAAGGGAAAAATATCTGACATAATTGCTGAGAAGGTTCCCTGGTAGGTCAGACTCTATGCTTCTCTGTATGCTCTTGGACAGCTCAGACCCCCAGAATATTAAGAACATTGCATCCTTTTTACTGCATGCATTTCATTACAGAAAGAATTTTCTGGAATTTAGAGCTCTTCCAGATGATCCTCTGGCCTAACTCAGTTTGCGAGAGGCCTAGTTGAGTAACGAGCAGCACTTTGGAGCTTAATGCAATCTGGCCACAATTTTGATTGAGTTCTTTTAATAATAAATCTATCTTTATCCCAGCTCAGCAAATTTTCACCCCAGCTTGGTAATTCTGTCTAATTTGATAGATTGTATGGAGCTGTATGGCTCCATATGGGCGTTATTCCCTTATATTTTTAAGGATCTGTGCAAAATCACTCCCCATTGAATATTTCCCCCATATGGTTGACAACTCCCTGGAATTTGTGATTGTGGCTTTGGATTGTATTATGGTGGATTAGTTTGTACTTGTTTTAGCTATTTTATCTTTGTTTTATCCCTGTGTGTTGTCCCCTTCTGTGGGGATGTGTTTTGTTTGATGTATTGCAATAGTAGTAGTAGTAAATAAATTTATTCACATGGTCAAGGCCATAGCATATACATACAAACAATAAACAAACAAACCCATACACATTATACAAATTAAAGGAAAATCTTTAAAAAAATAAAAATAAAAATGGGAATCATAATTTTAACCCACGAATTAGCTTAACTACCAGTCATCCTACACCCCAAAATCCTTAGGGCAATGTGTATTATTTTAGAATAACTTCTCCTTAAGCTTCTATCTACAGTCCCATATATATATCCCTAATTAATTAAATAATTTCCATCCATTTCCAGTCATAAACCAACCCAATTTCCTTACTTTAAACTATTAACATATCAGTATCACTTAATCTCCATCAGATAAACCATATGTCAAGAATGCATGTTACAACCCCCTGGGGAATAAATCTCTCTTCAGATTCTTCTATAGCCTTCCTTCGTCCTAATCGTTAGTGTGCCATGTCAATATCAATTCCAATAACAGTTCCTTCTTCTTCCAATGCCATGGACTGCATAAATCGAGATCTTATGATAAGAACTTGTATTAAATATTTTGCTGCAGTTGGAACAAATTACCTCGTGTTTATAGCGTACCCCAATAAATTTAACGCGGTCCTTCCTGGGAACTTTTCAATCAATTTAGTCAAATATTTTCTCCTTACTTCCTTGTACATCTGACATTAAAAGAAAACATGCTTAAAAAAGAAATGTTAAAGGGGTGTTAAAAAAAAAAGAAAAAAA
The DNA here is from genome assembly GCA_003113815.1 of Sphenodon punctatus. NCBI lineage: Eukaryota > Metazoa > Chordata > Lepidosauria > Sphenodontia > Sphenodontidae > Sphenodon > Sphenodon punctatus. The sequence continues at coordinate 535,474 of QEPC01002794.1, forward strand.
AGAAAACATGCTGTACCATCTCCACATTAACCTGGTCAAAAGGGCATATTCTATCACTGAAATTCACCCCCTGTATCCGCCCTTGTAGTAGGCTTGTTGGGAGAGCATTTAATCTAGCACACATTATAAGGTACCTCCCCCTTGCTGTCAAGTTATCTCCCAAATATGGTGCCATCTCTCCTATACTTGGAACGTATTTTAAATACTCTTTAAGATGTTGAGTATGATTAGCTACGGCTATATCCTCCTGACGAGCTATATCCTTTAGCCATGTTATTATCATGTTCCTTAAACTCCCCATTTCCTTTCCATTCAGATATTCCCCAGCGAACCACATTTTGTTCAAGTAAGTAGAAATCGAGGCTTCCCATGAGTTCTGAAACTCATCAGCAGAGTAGTATGCCATAAGACCCTTCTGGGTACTATTGTGAATCTTTAGCTACATCCCGAGTGCCATGGACCACCCCACCTGTTCCCAGCCTAATTGTCCTACTTCCAATCTAGCCACTGCTGCTGGAGTACCTGGGGGTATCCTAAGTAGTTTTTGAAGGAATTGAAATTGCAAGCTTCCCCACTTGACTTTTGTCAAGGGAGCCCATAACTCTGCTCCATACAGGAGCTTAGATCTAGCCATAGCATTGCCTACTTGGATTGCCGATTTTACCTCAAGTCTGTCAGAAATGTAGAAATATTTTGCTATAGCACTAATAGCCAGTTTAGCAGCCTCTATCGCCCTTTGAACATGGGCTTTCCATCTTCCTATCTGCTGAAAGTACATCCCCAAATACTTAAATATGGGTACCTGTTGTATCGTATTCCCTTGTATATTCCATTTGTATATTTTCCTAGAGTTAGTAAATGTCATTATTTTAGATATATCATAATTTATTTTCAGGGCATTTAACTCACAGTATGTTGCAAACTCATTTAGCTGCCTCTTTAGACCTATCCTTGTTTGCAAGACCAAAGCCAAGTCATCAGCAAACAAGAGGCAGCCCAGCACTCTTGATGCCAGCTTCGGAAGGTGGAATTTGGCTTCTGCCATCTTGGGTATCAGGTCATTATAAAAAGATTGAACAATGTGGGAGCCAGCACACATCCTTGTCTGACTCCCACATTTGATTCAACTCTTCTAGACAAATGGCCCACTCTATCAACCCTTATTTTAAGCACTGTATCTTGATATATTATTTGCAAGAGATAAAGGAGCCTACGATCCATAGTAGTTCCTCTTAACTTCCCCCACAGCAATCAGCGATGTATTGCAATATGCAATGGCCTTTGGCCACACAGAATAAACAACAACTACTACTACTGTCCAAGCTCCCCGGGCGCTCACGTGGAGGGTGAATGAAAAGGGCCTTGGGCAGGCCTCTTGAGAACGGCATCGATAGAATGCATATAACATAAGTTTGTACGTGTGAAGAGTACAGTGGGAGGAATGTAATTAGAAAGGGGGGTGATGCCCCAAAAGTCCAAACTATGCACGTGGGCGTGCACAACTCTTTTCTAGGGGCCCAGGCCCCTTACCTTCTTGAGGACCAAAGCCCTGACTTACAGGAAGCAGAATGTGGTGGCTCTAGCAGTAAGACTTCTTGTTCAGGAAGCCAAAAGTCATAGGTTCTAATCTCCTGCGCTGCTGCTGTCATCAAGTAGGAGAGAAAAAGTCTTTATCTTTAGAAAAGTTTTGTTGGTGCTTGCCGTGGAAGGTTCACGTCCATTCCTGTGTATGGGGCCTCACTCCTGGAGTCCAAGCACCCTTCTTAAGGCCAAAAATCATAGTCCACATGGAGCAGGGCTTGGTAGCCTAGAGGGGAGACTCCTTGATCAGGAACCCAGAGGTGGTGGAATCGATAGAACGCACATAATAATCAAGGGCCCCGTGTGCTACTGTTGAGGGTGAATGAAAAGGGCCTCCTTGGGCGAATGGAATCAATAGAACGCATATGCTAGCCAAGTACCCAGTATGCCCTGTTTGCCACCGTGGAGGGAGAATGAAAAAGGCCATGTGTCGGGCCAAGTGCCCAGTATGCAGCTGAGGGTGAATGAAAAGGGCCTTGGACGAAAGGAATCGATAGAACGCACATAATATCCAAGTGCCCAGTGTGCTATGGATGAGGGCAAATGAAAAGGGCCTCCTTGGGCAAACGGAATCAATAGAACACGCATACCGTCCAAGTTCCCTGGGCGCTAGCATGTAGGGTGAATGGAAAGGGCCTTGGGCAGGCCTTTTGAGAACGGCATCGATAGAATGCGCATACTGTCCAAGTTCCCCGTATGCTACCATTGAGGGTGAATGAAAAGTGCCACGTGTTGAGCCTTGGGCAAATGGAATTGATAGAACGCGCATGCTGTCCAAGTTCCCTGGGTGCTAGCATGGAGGACAAATAAAATGGGTCTTAGGCAGGCCATTTGAGAATGGCATCAATAGAATGCATATAACAAATGTTTGTAGTTAGGTCAGGGAATTGCATCCAACAACTAAGAAGGAGGGAGGCTTACTGGATCCATAGACTAAACAACACAGTAATGCCAGCAGGTCTCACTGAGGACAGCTCCTTAATTGCCTGCATATAGGGATTTTGTTGATCTATTGTGTTTTGGGATCTCCAGCAGCAATAGTCTATTGCCACTTTCTTGTGGAATTTATTGATAAAATCATATTATTAGATGTATATAAAAACTTGATTGGGTACTAACATTGTATAGGCCTCTGGTTGTGCATGGAAAAAAGGAAAAAGAAAAAGAATATTGGTGAATGAATAATTCTGTGTATTTGTGCAGTAAAATAAAGTGGACTTTGAAAGTAGGCGGCATATGGAATACATTAGGACTCCGAGAGGAAAATTACATCTATGGAACCATATGGAATCTTCAAGGAATACCATTAAGGATACATCTTGGACTATGAATTACCTATAATACTATTTTAGGATATTGCATGATATAAAAATAAAAAGGAGATGTTGTATAATATCTAATAGTTAAAAAGAATGGGGCTAGTCAGTAGAGCTGGATGTTGGTCATGGCACTGAGTACATTCAAGCAGGATATCTCAATTCAATACAATTTTTATTAAAGCACTAAGCTTCCGCTATAGCCAGATATACAATTAACGCATATAAAAAAATAAAATATAACAATAAAAATAGTACTGTAAATAAAATCACACTTGACAAACTGTAGTCAAGTAAACCAACTTATAACTGGCGAAATAAGCAATACAAGGCACAGGGAGAAACAACATCTCAATATTGGTCAACCTCACTCGACCCTCATGACGAGCAGCGTAAATAATGCAACAGCATAAAAAATTCCCTCATCAGATGAGGAAAGCAGAGCTGCAATTCTGGCTGGGTCTAGCTTGTGGATATAAGGCCCCCAAACTGGATCAAGACAAACAGCCCTAATGGCCTTATATATAGAGCAAATTAAAAGGAAATGGGCTAGATCTTCCACCTCCAGCCCATTGCAGGGACATGTGCAGGATTTATATGCAATATTTGCATATCTTCCCTCAGTAACAGCTGAGCAAAATAACTGAAATTGGAGGCAAGTATAAGCCCTTCGCAAGGCAGGTCTAGTTAATTTGTCCAAGTAGGGCTCAAGATTGTGGATGGTTTTTATCAAATGGTAACAGGGAGAGACCTTCCAGGAGGGGAGCTTTGCCAAATCCTCCTGCTTCGCTATATCAAATATTCTTTGACGAATCAATGTTTTCTGTAATAAAGGGGATTTGTCCTGGAAGAAAGAGAATGAAAACCCCAGGTCCCTCAGATATAAAGATATCTGAGAGAGCCAGGAATAATTCCCTGCTCTATCATGCTCTAATTCTTCTCTCAGACATTGGGCCGCAAGGGTATCTCCATCCTGGTGGTATAATTTAGACCAAAATCTGAATACCTGGAGCTTACACAGGCTAGAGATGGCCAACACCCCCATCTCTGTTCGAGCTACAGTAGCGGGGACGGCCTGTGGGATTCTTAGGAGGCTCCTTAAAAACTTATTCTGGGCTACCTCGAATACCTGGCTCTCCCTGTCCAAGGTCACTTCTGCTCCAAAGGTTAAAAGGACTGAACTTTGGCTCTGTATACCTCCAACACAGTTGAGACGGTGATGCCAGCAGAACCCAATGCTAACTTCACAATCCCTTTGGCAGCTGCATTGGCTTTAAGGACCAAACATTTCCTGTATTTTCCCCATAGGCCACTTTTTGAAAACACAACTCCCAAATAAACATAGGAATCTACTTGTCTAAGCGAATCCTTTCCTATGTGCCAGGTGTAGTTAAGTGTCCTTGCCTTCCCTAAGGCCTTTACTTGGAATTTTATCGGATTAACTGTTAGTTCGTTCGCAGAGCTGTAATCTGTCAGTAGCCCCAGCTGATGTAGAAGACCTCTCCTTGTTTGTGATATTATAACCAAATCATCTGCATACAATAAGATATTAAGGATTCTACTCCGAACTTTTGGAGCATGGGCAAAGTCCGAGGAAAGACTCTGGGGCAAGTCGCTACGATAGAGGTTAAAAAGCAGGGGAGCCAGGACACATCCTTGCCTGACTCCCCTTTTCACATCAAATGGCCGCGACTGTCTCCCGTCGGTTCCTATTCTGACCCTCATGGTATTATTCGAGTGGATATAGATAAGTAAGGCGAGCAGATGATTATCAATACCGCAGCCATGTAGCTTCCTCCACAGTTTAGGATGAGAGATCAAATCGAACGCTTTGCTATAGTCTATAAAGGCCAGAAAGAGACCCTGATCTGATCTGTGTGTACTTGATTATTATGTGGCGCAATACAAAGATGTTATCCATTATGGAAGAATCCCAAGCTATATAATATTTGGCCTACAGATCCTTGACAATGCTTTAGCTTAAAACTCCATTGCTATTATAATGCAATGCAGCTTGCAGTTTGCTTAAACTCCATAACCTATTTTTAAGAAGCTAAAGCTTTAGCTATCCAGGTTTTTTTTCCTGCTGACATCTCTATGCTGGCCCACATCTATATCTAATGATAACACCTGTGGGTGTAGGTTTTGTGGTTAGCTACACTCCCTGACAGATGTCCCGCTCCACCCTTGGGCCCCCTTATCCCTAGTTCAAAGGAACTGAACTTGCTTGCGTCAGCAACCCAATTTCTGCCTTGTAACAAGAGGTATTGTCTGTCAGATATGGTTATCTAATACCAGCATGATTGAACCACGTATGGTTGCTTGTTTACTACTGTGTATATAAGAAAACTCTTTGCTGAAAGGCGTTGTCCATTGGTAGCAATACCAGTGGAAACGCAGCTGTGTATCTGAATAAACCTGATGGAACGTTCCTGCTGCAGCCTCCTCTCATTTCAGCCTGAAAATCCACGACACCATGATAGATACATTTTTCCTAAATCTTGCCTGTTCCTGGGGTATCAGATTGCGTTCTGAAGCCCATGCTTCTAAATGAGGGAGAAGAATTTTAGAATACAATTTCCCAATAATTTGGAGCAGACTTATGGGGCGATAACAACATGGATCTAGAGAGCTCCCCTTCTTAAAGATGGGTACGATTATATTGTTGCCCCAACCCCTAGGGATACGGAGAGATTGGTTAATGCATGAAAAATACTTGGCCAGTAGATTAGCCCACCAAATAGGGTGGGCGCACAAAACCTCAGAAACAATGAAATCTCTGCCCGGAGCTTTATTCCGTTTCAAGGAACCAATCGTGGCTTGTACCTCAGAAGTCTCAACCCGCGGGATTGAAGACTGACTCACTTGCAGATGTAAAGAGGAAATCAATTCGGACGTATCCACCCCAACTTTTTCCGCATCAATACTAAAAAGATTTTGAAAAAATCCAACCCACACCTCTTCATCTATTTGTACTTGGCCGGAGGACTGGGAAACATGTATTCTCTTATTGATCAAAGTCCAGAAATCCCTAGAAATCTTGGTCCGGGCAGCAATCTTGAGCTTCGCCCAGATCCACTTTATGTAATCCAGCTTTTTAGCAGCAATAAGGGATTTATATCTGCGCTTGGCCATCTGTAACTGAAAGATTGAGCTGTCAGACGGAGCTAGCACCCATTCGTGTTTGGTTTGCACCAGGGCTCGTTTCACTGCCCTGCATTCAGAGTCAAACCAGACAGCGCCTTTGGGTTTCCAGAGTTTACAAGGACGGGAGAGAACCCGGGTACCCAAAATAGAAATGACTGTATCATAAAGAAGATTGAGAGCCACAATATCTTGAATATCCTCCCTTAAAAAGGTGACATATAGGGTGGTCGTGTCTTGGCTAGTCAGGAGAGTGCACACCTGAACATAGGTGTTAAAATTCCATCCAACACGGGTTCTGTATTCATCTAGCCTGCCAAGTACCCGTCGCGAAGGGGGGCTATCAAGATTGACTTGAATGTTAATAGACATTATTAGTGCTCGATGATCGCTCTCAACCCTTGAAACCAAGGCGAAACCGATAAAATTAACCCTTTGGAGAATGCGGATGACTATGTAATCAAGGATGCTTCTCCCATTAAAATTGAGGAAAGAGAATTCCCCATCGGGATCCAATGGCCCCGATCCATTGAGCACCATTAAAGTGTGAGACTGCAAGAGTTCAAACATACACTGGCCTCATTACCCTCTGAATCTCTAGACCTTCTATTGGACACCCAATCGTACCCATCAGGGAACCAGCTGGAATCCAAATCATGAAAGGTGCCCAGTCTAGCATTCCAGTCGCCAGCCATAACCAAAAGAGCATCAGGGAATTGCTCATCTAAGTGATCGAGCAAATCCCCGAGCAGATTCCAAATATCCGCTTTATAGTATCTGGAGGCAGCAGGCAGAATATAGAGATTGATAAGCAGTAGTGGGGGACCATATGAAGAGGTCCATAAACTCACAAAGAAATTCCCACATTGTTGGGGTATAATTCTGAATGACCCTCCCAAAGACTCAGAAATCAAAAAAGTCAGCCCCCCTGAATATCTCCCTCAAGTACCATCCTTAGTACCGGGTGATAAATACACCTGGAAACCCTGAACAAGGAAACCATCGGCTTCCTTCAGCCATGTTTCCTGGATCAGAATCAGGTCAAAACTTTGAAAAAATTTAGTGAGGTCAGGGTGTTGTCCCTTTGACCTACACCAAGAAACGTTCCAAGAAATAAATTTCGACGGTCTAGCCTGGTTAAAGGGCATATGGTAAGGACTAATCCAAGACATTGAATTGGAGGGAAGACGATAGCGACTATTCTGGTGGCTATTCTGGTGAGAATGGGGGAAGTCCCTGATCGCAATGGGAGATAGAGGGAGGCCAAAATCGCTTCCCTGAACCCCTCTCTCACCAGAAGAGCCTGTATGTCAAACAGAAGGATGCTGAGACAAGGAGTAATTCAAAAAGACAGGGGGAACCCGGGAGAAAGAATCAAGCATAGATGCCTGCTGTAGAGGGCAGTTGTTGCTGGGAAACTGGTTCTGTCGCTGGGCATTCTCCTCTAAGGGGGAAGTAGGGGAAGAGAAGACAGACCGGGAACTATCTATAGATTGACAGTTTAAATCAGTAGTCACCCTATTCACACTAGAGGGATCATTCCCGTTCTGTAAATCGGCCTGGGGCTTCACTGGAGAAGCACTCATCCCTGGAGTAAGGTAGATTCCAAGACTGCCAGCAGGAGAAACTCCTATCCTGGGCCCCAGTTGGCAGACCTCACCTTACCCCTTTGCCTTGATATCAAGCTCTATGGGAAACAAGTTAAACAGGGGCAAACCAGAGGGGTCCAAATTCTGTTGGTAGTTGGCAAAGGGAGCAGAGAAGGGGCACGAAGCTGGGACCAAACCTGCATCTTCTAAAACATTCAACTGAGAAGATTCCATCAGCGCTGGAGGTACACAGTCTCGCTTAGGGTCAGCAAAAATCAGGGGTTCAGTTAGCTCAGGGGGCACAGCCACTGACATGGTATGGCCACTAAGTGGCAGAGCCCTAATATCTACCTGTCCAGTCAAAACCACCGGTGCCGAAATGTCCACCATCTCGTTATTTTGTGGCCTGGGAGAAACTGGCTTCGGACAATCGGCCGACCCAGTCACCCTAAGGCCCAAAGATATATTATTCGGGGAAGATAGCTTAGGGGCAAGCTCCTTGGCCTCCGAAACCTTCCCTTCATACGCCTGACTGTGGGCAAAAACCCTCTCAATTGATATACCCCTTGACAGCAGGTATTTTCGTGCCAGGAACAGTCTTGAAACCCAATAGCTAGATTGAAAATAAACTGTTAGGCAGACCTCCTTCCTGGCGTGGCGTAGAGTACAGACAGAGATAACATCAATTTCATCCCTGCTAGTCCCAAACAAGCACGCTAAATGATTAGATACGTCATTAGGGGATTCCCAGCGAGGAATAGCACCAGATGGCTGGGGTTTAACCATAAACCAGATAGCATCCTTCCTCAGGTGCAACCCTCTAGCTTTCTTAGCCAGAGAAACAGGGCGGGAACTTGCCCGATTAAAGGACCTCCTTCTGGGGGGCTGTGAAGTAACACCCGTAGTAACCAACTGGGCATTTTTTGGCTCCCCACTAAAGCCTCCTCCCTCCTGGATGTGGACTAGCCTGGATAATAATTCATCTAATCTTGATCTAATCCAGAGAAGGGAATTGTTCATGTCCGAGACGTGTCCAAACAGCAAAGAGATTGTTTTGGCAATGAGATGGCACTGGGCACGAGGGGAATTGCCAATAGATAAATTGTCCTGAGGATCTATATCTTGTGCTGGGGGTGAGTCACAGAGCCCCTGGCAGGGCCTGGGTGAGGAGGGGAGCAAATGTAGAGCTTGGAAAGCAGACATTCTTCGGCCCGCCGTTTCTTCAGAGACCGGGTTCACCACCGTACATGATAAATAGCTTGCTGCAGGGGTCTATCCAGTGCAGAGTCAAGTTTAGAGAGCTTCCAACTGGGTAAATCCACTAATGCCGGAGAGTCAGCAGAGCGGTGCCTTTTCCTGTCCAAGCTCTGCTGGTGGGCTTGGGGCTGATCCATTGCTGCCACCTTGTCTTGTCTACTAGATTTCTTGGTAACTCCCTTCCCTCCCATAGCGGTCCCCTCGTCGGAGGGCCTCTCCTCCCCACAGTTCCTTGGTGATTACATTGATGAAGTTCACGAGTCCAGGGGATTGGGCACTACCACTGCGGTCCCCACAACGGACCCGCCAACAGGCGACACCCTTTGGCTGTCGCCCTTCGGCTGTCACCCAAGGGCTGATGCCCGAAGGTCCCCAGCCCCTGTATAGATGCCTGTAACACAGAGGGGAGCCAATGAGGGCTAGGGAAAGCACAGGCACCCTCCTACTCCCAGCTGCTCCTTCCCCAACTGCTGCAGGGACACACACGAAGGGCCCCAGCCCCTGTATAGATACCTGCAAACACAGAGGGGAGCCAATGAGGGCTAGGGAAAGCACAGGCACCCTCCTACTCCCAGCTGCTCTTTCCCCAGCTGCTGCAGGGCAAGCAGGATATCTAAAGGAGATACTGTAACTTTAAAATAATGCCCTACTAGCCACCACATGATGTTGCAGACACAGGTGACAATAGAGTATAAAGGAATGTAGGAGAGATGGGGGAAGGCAGTTGAACACTCTGGGTAATTTCAGACGTGACGGGTGGCCGCTTTCACCACAGGCCGTGGGGTGGTTCAGACCATGGCCTGGGGTGAAGGGGCACGCCAACAGACCTGCGCCCCATTGCCCCTGGTCGTGGGGACCGCCAAATCACAGCCCGTGGTGAAAGCAGCCGCCTGTCACGTCTAAAGCGGCACACACACCCGGAGGGGGCGGGGCCACGGGGCGCAGCTGCATGGCCCCGTCCCCTGCATTCCCTGGCGGCCCTCCCCCCTCCCAACGGGAAGCAGTCAATCCGGTCGCTGTCGCAACCACAGGCGAGGGTGAATTCCATTGACCATGGTGAACGGTAAGTAAACAGAAGTTACTTTCCGTTCACCACGGCCGTGGTGGTCTTTCACCAGACTTCTCAACCTCCTCGCATCCGGAGTTCCAGAAACGTGGTGAATGCAAACACGGGCCACTTTTGATTGTTGTGAACATCTGGCGGTGAGCCAACAGACGTTCACCACAGTCAAACACGCGGCCCGTGTTTGACTGTGGTTCAGGCGTGGTGAATTTCAGACTCGTAACGTCTGAAATCCCCCTCTGTCTCCTGAAGTCAACACTGAATTTGGGCTCTGGGAGCCACATTAGGCATTAAGCCTTGGAATTTGGAAGGAGAAAAGAACTGAAATAATTGTAAGTGAAATTTGAATTAATTGGGTAATAGGGGTACCGTGAAAACTTATACTTTGGGATTATTATAAATTTTGGGCTAGCCAATTTGACTATTGCCTTTTTTGCCCTGATTAAGGATGTAAGCAGGGTGGTTTATTGCTTTCCCCCAGGGTTATCTACATATATGAGCTGCTGGATGTATCTGCAGCACCAGAAAAGGGAAGAGAGAAAGGGATAAAAAAGGGGAAAATCCTGCAAAGGTACAAGTATGATTTTAATTTGAATCATTATTCAAGTGAGTTTGAAAATGTGTGGAAAATGGGATTATACTATAATTTCCTCTTGTTTCCTGAAGAGCCTTCTATGTATTCCTAGCACTTTGAATGACTATGAATACATCTCACTGAGGAAGGGGTGGTGACTCTGAAACGCATTTGGGATTGGCTTATTATATCCAATGTATTATTATTTAATGGTTGTGATTATAATCAATATTTTTGTAATTTTGTGACTGTGCATCAGCTAGGGATTGTTGCCCATAGTGGATTATGTTTTATTGATTTTGCCTCGATTCTTTTGTGACTCAAAAGGCTTTGTGTTGTACAAAAAGATTGGTTTTATAAAATTGTATTAAATATAGTACCCTTGTGTTTTGTTTGTTTTTTGGTTGTGTATTTTTAGCCTTGGCTGCACAGGGTTAATTTGCTGCTGGGGACTCTTACCCCTCTGGGGTGTTTGCACACAGTGGTTATACAATATGACCAACAATAACCTTATGTTTAGTTATTCTGATTCTGATATTGATAAAATTCTGGATCCATCCTCCTTTTTTGATGAGGATCCAGTGGTGGATCATAGAAACAATATTCTGACCTAAGGATGAAAGCCCTGAAAATAGAATTACACTCCAGGGATCTGGGGGGCTATGTTAAAAATATGTTATGGGGGGATATGTTAAAAATAAAATAATCCCAGAGGATTAAGAATTTTTAAGGAACCTGTGTTTTTTTTCCAAATAATGAGGAATTTAGGAACAGGTGGACACAGATTCTCAATAAATGTGGATTTGATTTAATGGTTTTATTGATTGAAACATCAAATAGAGAAATAGCCAAGATAAAAGAGGAATTGAAAATAATTGAGCAAGAGGTCAAAACCATTATAGGGGATAAAAAATTCATAGGAAAAAACACATGGATTAGTCCAAGACCTAGATAGGGAGTTTAGATTGATCAAAGAAAGGAAATGGCAAAAATTCCAGAGGGACATTAGGGACTATGAACTTACCCGTGTGTGTAATTGGAGAAGGATGGATATTGTGAGCAAACCCAAGAAATCAGTGAGTTTTGATTTCACCCTGAGTGAGGATGAGGATAGTAATAAAGTAGGCAATCGGAAGGGGTGGAGCCATCAGAATCAGGGAACCGATTAGACATCAACTCCTCCAGGGATCCTTTTTTAGTATCACGCCCTGGTCGGGGGAGAGAGAGGGGGGGGATTCAAGAGGAGATTTCAGGGACACCAGTCGCCTGTACAGTTCAGAAGGTCCAAAAGAACACACAGGTAGTCAATTTGTCTGCTAGATCCTTCAACAACATTGAGATGAGGGTATTGGGAAAGGAGTTATAATTTGTCCCTACCCCTAGATATGATGATTTTTTGAGTAGAACAGAAATGTTCCATCTTTATAGACAGATTTGATTGAGGGATTGGTACAAGACAGATACCAATATACAAGAACAGACTACATTCAAACCCAAGTCCACTTTTTGCCCCCCGGCGAGTAATCCTAGGATTAAGGCATTCGAGGAATTGATGGAAGAAGAGCTTAAATCCATTGACTGTAGAAATAGGAAGCTACAAAACAACTTAAGTAGAGCTGAGCGTGAGGCTCTAGAGGCCTCGAGGAAGGAAACCTCGATTGTGATAAAACCAGCAGATAAGGGTGAAGCAATAGTGGTTTTGGATAGAGCGACCTATTTACAGGAAGCGGCCAAACAATTGAGTAATGAATCTCATTATAGACAGATTGATAAGAAATATGTACAGAAGGTCAAAAAAGATATAGAAGTTTTAATTTATGAAGGATTAATGATGGGAGAAATATCCAAGTCAGAATTTGATTTCCTGTCAAATAGTGAGGATAGAACCCCATTATTCTATTTACTACCCAAGATCCACAAAAATAAGGAAACTCCACCAGGGAGACCAATTGTTTCTGGAAATGGATCCATTTTAGAACCTCTCTCACAATTTCTGGACCATTTTCTAAAACCCTTTGTCCCATTATTGCCATCCTACATCAGGGACTCTCAAAACTTATTGGGGGTACTGGAGGATATAGATTGGGGGGTGATTGGGGATCCACTGACCTTGGTGACTATGGATGCAGTCTCCTTATACACCAATATCCCACAGGAGAGAGCTATAGATGTCATTCAAGCCACATTGGATCAGAGAACTGTCAATCATCCACACACCACTTTTTTGGACACAGATTGCTGAATTTGTATTAACCAAAAGTTGCTTTGACTTTAATAATCAATTATACCTACTGATCAGTGGGGTGGCTATGAGCTGCACTGCAGCACCACAAATAGCCAATTTGTTCATGGGGGAGTTTGAACAACGCTTCATTTATGATCCAGGGGGAAATTGTTTCCTGAAGAGGATCTTGCTGTATAGGTGATTCATAGATGATTTAGTCTTCCTATGGTCTGGGAGTAAGGAGGATCTGTTGAGGTTTCACCAATACTTGAATGCATGCCATGAAAATATATCTTTCGACATGCAATTTGACTATCATTCTATACATTTTTTGGACATTGTTATTGATTATAAAACAGGTTCAATGTCCAGTAGATTATACAAAAAACCGACAGACACAAATTCTTTATTACACTTCTCCAGTAATCACCCTAAACATCTCAAGGAGAATTTGCCATTTAGCCAATTGATTAGGATCAAAAGGAATTGCAGCAGTGAGGCAGTATTCCTCCAGCAGGCTAACTTATGTTTGGAGAACCTAAGGGATAGGGACTATCCTAACAAGGTCCTTAGCATGTGCCTATACAGGGTGATGCAGATGCCGAGAGAAGCTCTCTTGACACCTAAAAATAGAAAGCCATTGGATAGGATGGTGTGTCCACTAACATACAATCCAGGGGCAGGGGACATAAAAAGGGCTATTGCCAAACATTGGCACCTAGTTGAAAAAATACCGGGGTGTGACAAGCCACCTATGTATGCCATGAAGAAAACTAAATCCATTAGGGATTATGTAATTCATACAGACATTAGGAAGACACAGGAGGAAAAAGGGACCGTGGGGGTATTTACTAAAGAAACTGTCTTCCCATGTGGCAACGGTGCAGCATGACCTCTAAGATGTTTGTGCACCCCGAGACCCAGAGAAGAATCCCCCTGAACCACTTTTCTACGTGTTGGTCAGAATTTGCAATGTGTCCATGTGAATTGATATATGTGGGGAATGACATCTAGAATGATTAAAGTAAGGATATTTGAACATCTCAGCAACATCAGAAGGGGCATCATCCAGGAAACCTTTGTGGATCACTTCATGCAGAAGGGACACAAGGCACAGGATTTGCGATTCCTGTGTGTTGAAAAAGTAGTTAGGTCAGGGAATTGCATCCAACAACTAAGAAGGAGGGAGGCTTACTGGATCCATAGACTAAATACAGTAATGCCAGCAGGTCTCACTGAGGACAGCTCCTTAATTGTCTGTATATAGGGATTTTGTTGGTCTATTGTGTTTTGGGATCTCCAGCAGCAATAGTCTATTGCCACTTTCTTGTGGAATTTATTGATAAAATCATATTATTAGATGTATATAAAAACTTGATTGGGTACTAACATTGTATAGGCCTCTGGTTGTGCATGGAAAAAAGGAAAAAGAAAAAGAATATTGGTGAATGAATAATTCTGTGTATTTGTGCAGTAAAATAAAGTGGACTTTGAAAGTAGGCGGCATATGGAATACATTAGGACTCCGAGAGGAAAATTACATCTATGGAACCATATGGAATCTTCAAGGAATACCATTAAGGATACATCTTGGACTATGAATTACCTATAATACTATTTTAGGATATTGCATGATATAAAAATAAAAAAGGAGATGTTGTATAATATCTAATAATTAAAAAGAAGTTTGATCCATAGAGCCAGACCACATCATTAATTTCAGACTTGTCAACTCTAAACCTTAGCAAGTGTGAAATATTATGAGTTACGTGGCCCACAGTAGACCAAGAGGGCAGCCAACCATTGGCAAGTGGGGAAACCTTAAACAAAACTTTGTTAGAGTAAAAGAACTGCGGTATATTATGCTCATTTGTGTCAGCCTGAGAAGCTCTAAAATTGCCATGGCCCTTAGGTACAATGTCTGAGCATCATTAGCCGCCCCGAGCTGTTTTAGGAGGGGCGGGGTAGAAATTTGAGAAATAAATAAAATAAGAGGTGGGGTCTTATTGGAACCACCTCTTTTTGTCACACCTGCTCTAATATAGTCTATTGTTTCCCATAACAGTCTGCAATTGTCCTTTCATTAGATCCAAGAACTGGCTCATATCCGTGAGTTTTGTGAACAGCAGGGAAACTGTTTGAGCTATTAGATTGCACTGGGTCTCTAACAGTTCCCCTTGGTGCAGAGATGGAGAGTGACAAAATAGGGGGGACTGACAGTTTTCCACATGCTTTAAACCAAAGGGGTCCATAAGGAAAGAACCCTCCTGCTGTGCATCTTTCAATTGAATAAAAGCCAAGTCCTTGTAAACATTGTTAATGGTCATTCCTGCCTCATCAAGATTATCCTGCAAGCAGGCAAATTGATTATCTGTCTTAAATGGAGATAGTGACACTTCATCTAGATGAGATGAATGATCAGTAGTGAAATCGGTAATCTTCGCCTGCTTAGAACGAGGCGTTTGTAAAATGGGGGGGGGAGGGGGCTCTGTCTCTTCTTCTTCTCCATTGGTAGTGGGCTGGGTATACTCTTCACAGGACTTCCAAGGAAAATTGACCTCCTAGCAACTAAGGCTCCTACCTCTCCCCAGCATTAATCACAAGGGAAAGTGGGAGAGTCTTGCACTCAGGGATTCTAAAAGCAAATACACCCCCATAAGCAGGGATTCCCCAGGGCAGATGTAGACGGTCCTTCTCAGAACAAGTAAGGCAACAACTGAAGTGCCTAAAAAGTACTCAAACCCACAGGAGAGCAACAAGCACAGTTGCTAGGTGCTAAAGCACCCTGTCCCAAGGAATCACAAGGAGGTAAAAAAAAAGTACTTGCGCTTATGGAGGTCAGCCACTCACCAGGCTGCCGGCGCCTAAGGCCACACGCACAAGGGCGTGTCCTTGCACGTGCAGTCCTTAGGCACGCTGGCCACGCTGCGCACCTACTGTGCTGCCTTGTCAAAGCCGCAGCTTTGTTTGCCAGCGTGCATGTCCGCTTGCACTGAGTGCATTGGTCCCGGCGTCCCCCATCCAAAGCTCATCCTCCTTGTCACTCACACCTTCACCTTGTCGAAGCCGTGGCTTTGTTTTGCCGGCCCAGAAGTCTGCTTGTGCTGAACACCCTTCTTGTTGCTCGCACCTCCGCCTTGTCGAAGACGTGGCTTTATTTTGCCGGCCTGGATGTCCGCTTGCGATGAATACACTGGACCTGGAATCCCCCTTCCAAAGCTTGCCCTCCTTGTCACTCACGTCTCCGCCTTGTCGAAGCTGCGACTTTGTTTTGCCGTCTCGGAAGTCCACGTGCACTGAGTGCACTGGTGCTGGCGTCCCCCTTCCGAAGTTTGCCCTCCTTGTCGCTCACCATGAAGGAGGGTGTGTGTGTGTGTGTGTGTGTGTGTGCGCGCACGCATGCACACACTGTTCATGCCATGCGCCCCACAGGAAAATGATGGGGTTCAAACAGAGGAACCCCAGTGGGGCTCTGAAACAGCTCCTAAAAGAGCTCTGAATAAAAAAGTACCTCCTTGCCCTTCCTGATGGAATGGGGTTGAAGGAGGGAATACAAGATCAATCCTTGGTGGCCAGCCTGGCAGACACCCAAGTAGCGGAAGAATAATATATCCTCTGTAATAAAAAATAAATGGGAATGGAAAGAGGGTAGTACTACTTCTGTACTATTTTTCCCTGGTGGTGTGGTTGGACTGCGAAGGTTGCCATGCTGCAGTTTAAGCACAAACCAAGGGCTGCTGCTGCAAGCTCGTCAATGCCACCACTGACCGATTTGCAGGCTGATGAAATTGCCTGAATCTAGTCAGGATGGACACAGGTGCAGGGGATTGAAGGCAGCAGGAGATGATATCCACTGGGCTGGGCAATCAGACAACATAAGATCCCACGTCAAGGGTATTGCCCTCCATGAACCCAAGAAGGGGAAGGTTGGTCTTGAGAAAGACCAACTGCTCCATAGTCTTCGGGTCCATCTTGGAACGATGTGGGCTGACAATGTCTCCAGCCACACTGAATACCCGCTCCGATGATACATTCATTGGAGGACACGAGATGTACTGCAATGCTACCTTTGCAAGCAGGGGCCACACCTGCATTTTCTGGGACCAGTAGGCCAAGGGATCGGTATCAGCAGGGCAGGTGGGCTTGGCAAGATATTGAGACACAAATGTGTCTGCCATATCCTGCTGCTCTGCAGCAGCACCATTGTCTACATCCTCCACCACCACCAAGTCCACCAGCCCAGAAAACCACAAGTTGGATCAGCCCCCACTTGCAACCCCTGTAGAAACAGTACTTTCCCCTTGCAGTAGGGGTGCCTGCACCGGGCAGTACTGTCACACCTCACTGACGACCTCGACCCTATAGCTTTTGAAGGATTCAGCGTAGGAGGTCATGTTCTTCGTGACCCGTGGGTCGAGTAGCGCAGTTACGAAATGTGGGCAACTCGCTTTCAAGGCGTCAAAACGTCGATTCAGCTCCTCTACCAAGTTCTTCGTCAGCGCCCTCACAGACCCATGCAGGTCAGTGCGAAAGAGCACGCCTCATATACATCAAAGCAGGATCAGGAAGAGCATTATCACCTGGCTCAGAGTGGTGACCTCCATGCTAAGCTCGCCAGTGGCCTGGTGAAATGGCTCCAGAACCTGCGTCAGCTGCTCCACCACTTTCCAGTCCTCCCCGGTCAGTGGTGTTGCTCCAATGCTCTGCAACAAGCAAAGGGCATGCAGGACCTCCTTCTCCCCCAGGAGATGTTCCAGCATCAAAGAGGTGGAGTTCTACCTTGTGGCCACATCCTGTACCAGCCGGTGAAGTGGTGAGGCTAACTCCTCCTGCTTCTCTCTCAGCGCCCGGCTGGCTGAAACTGACCGATGGAAGAAGACAGCAATCTTCCTGGCAGTTTCAAGGAGTGCCTCAAAGCCCTTGGTTCCACTCAAAGCAACCTGAACCTGAATGTTGTTGCCATTATCAGTTACAAAGTAACCGACCTCGACGCTTGCACCTTAGCAGCGGACCCACCCATCCAGCATGCCGTTCACCACATCAAGTACATTGTGAAGAAGGGTGTGGGGCTAGAGCTGTGGGTGGATGAAGAAGGGTGTGGGGCTAGAGGTGTGGGTGGGTGAAGGAGTGTGGGGCTAGAGCTGTGGGGCAGTGAAGAAGAGATTGGTGTAGTGGGGTGAAGGGGTGTCGCTTACCCAGCGGTCGGCTACTCACACATCACGTCCGACACGTTGCCAACAGTCAATCACCAAAAGGCGCTCTGGTGGCTTGGGTTTGGAAAAGAAAAGAAGAAAATTTATTTTAACAACTGTCTGACGTTAACTTTACAGTGNTGTAGTGGGGTGAAGGGGTGTCGCTTACCCAGCGGTCGGCTACTCACACATCACGTCCGACACGTTGCCAACAGTCAATCACCAAAAGGCGCTCTGGTGGCTTGGGTTTGGAAAAGAAAAGAAGAAAATTTATTTTAACAACTGTCTGACGTTAACTTTACAGTGCACTAGTACAGCACACACAACCACACACACAACACAAGAAACAAACACAGAGGAAGACAGTGGCATGTGGTTCCCCAGGTGAATGGGTGAGTTCTGGCCTGGGAGGCGCAGTACTGAAGCCCCCCACCCCCTGGAAACAAGAGTGAAATCTCGTTTTAGGAAACCTGCACCTCAACAAGACATCACACGCTGCAGTGCAGTCCAATCAACTCTCAGGGAACCCCCAATTGCCCAAGCATCTAGTCTTGGGGCACCCCACCCCCACCGGGACAGGACCCTGGCAGCAAGCAAAAAGCGAGCGCGCACACTGCTGCAAGACAGTGGCATGGAGTTCCACAGGTTAACGGATCAGTTCTGGCCTACTGGGACAACGGCACCCCAACCCCAACTACCATCTAGCCTTGGGGGGGGGGGGTCACCCATACCAGGGTATGACCTCACAAGAAGCACCCAAGCAGGCAGTACCAAAGCGCGCGCGCACGCACGCACGCACGCACGCACGCACGCACGCACGCACGCACGCACGCACGCACACACACACAGAGTAAAAAAACCTGCATCTCAACAAGACGTCACACACTGCAGCCAAAACTCTCAGGCACCCCCAATTGCCCAAGCATCTAGCCTTGAGGCACCCCACCCCCACCGGGACAGGACCCCGGCAGCAAGCAACCAAAGCAAGTGCGCACACTGCTGCAGGACAGTGGCGTGGAGGTCCACAGGTTAAAAGTTCCAAAATTCTCAGGGCAGCACTCCCAATTCCCCACCAACACACATTGCCTAGCATTCCCTCATGGCACAGGCGGGCACACAGAGACCTCACAGCAGCACAATCAACTTGCAAGCATTGCAAGACTTGACTTATGCAAGGAATGCAATGCTTCGCAGGGGCACCCCCCACAAAAATAAAATTGCACCCCCCCACACACAAAAACAGCAACAATTAAAAAAACCTAAACCCAAAACAACCACCTTGGGGCAACCCCCAGCCATACACAAAAATACACATTTACCACACCCCCCAAAAGGAAAAAAACAAACAAACAAATAAACAAAACAAACAAACAAAAACAAAAAACCCAAGTCCACACCAAAACAAGCTTGGGGCAACCCCCAGCCTCAGTCACACACAAAAATACATTTACTACACCCCTGAAAAAGGAAACCGGCCAGGACAAAACCACTGCCTTGGGGCACCCCCATCCCCAAACATCAGGTGGCACATGGTGGCACACAACCCCTGAACCCACCACTATGGAGGAGCCAGTTGGCAGACAAATTTCCCCCTCCCCCATGGACAGAGCTTAAAAGCCTCCACCTGCATGCTCCCACATGGCCTGGCCACGTGGCCTACACTGCCCCCTCTCCCCCCCCCACCCCGGATCCCAAGAGACTAGGTACCCCAATTACTTTATTTTCCTTCCCTTGATAAGGGGCACCAGGGGGTCCTGTAATTAATCCCATAAAACCCATAACTTACCAACAGTCACATGCACGCACGCCTCCAGCAGTCTGTGGCAGTCCTTCCAGATACCAAACCTGCTGTACAATGGCTTCCAAGCCCAAGGTCCAGAAGGTCCCAGAAGGAAAAAAAAATTTCTACATTACTGTTGGCCAGCTCAGCCAAGTGCCAACCCCCTAATCACATCCCTACCCCCTCTAAAAAATCTTAGGGAACCTTCAGGATTGGATGCTTTTTTTGAATTCAAAAAAGGCAACCAATGTAAGGCAGAGTAAAGAAAAAGCGCCAAATGTAACAGTTAGTTACCACAGGGAGGGGGCAGGGAGGGGCTCAACTCAAGTGCAAAATAAACAAGCTGTCCCCAAGGCCCAAAAGTCATTTTGGGAGATCCAACCGAGATCCAAGACCAATACAAAAAATCCAGTACAGCCCGTTTTATCGGATCTCGGTTTTAAATCCGGTCCGGCCAAATACAGGCACCTACACCAAAGCTGTCCTGGACAGTGGATCCCAGGGAACTGTGGTACATAAGTCATTTTACTCTAAGTACCTGAAGCACATACCCATCCAGAAAGTGGATTAACTGTTGATATGGGGCAACCACAAGTACCCTTATGAGGGTTATATCCCCATTAATCTGGAGGGTTTTTTCAAATCATGTTGGAGTTAATATGAAGTTGAATACCCTAGCCTTGGTATGCCCAGACCCTTACTTTGAAACAGATGCACCTCTGTTGGTAGGAACCAATACCAGCAGATCTGCGTGTGCCAGAGCACAATGCCAAACTGCCAGTCGTCTTCTCCTGAGCAGTGGCTACAATGTGATGCCCTGGTGGCACCTTGGCTGCAGGGACTCCTGTATACATTCCCACCAATCCCCTCATTCCCTGTGTCCACAAAAGATTCTGGGAGCTCAGAGGAGACCTTCTCCTGATAGCCTTGGAATGGCCGAGGCAGTACTGATACCTGGAGATTGGGGAGCTTGCACAGGCACCTTGGTGACTGCTGCTGGGGGTACCTAACCTGCTGACTCAGCAGGACAGGCTATAGCACCCAAACTTAGCCTCACTACATCTGGCAGCTTGGAGGCATCATTGCTAACCCTAGAGGAGAGGGGTTGTTCTCACCCAGTGCAAGAAATTTTGCTGCCTAGCAGAAAAGTCTCTATGTGGGGCTGTTATTGCACCAAGTGCCAACAATTTGTGACCTGGGCAGAGACCAGGAACCTTTTCCCAATGGAGGCACCCATACTGGCCATCTTGGACTACATAGCCTCTCTCTTACACGGGGGGTGCAGCAGTGTCCTCAGTAAAGGTCTACCTCTGTCACTCAGCACCGACTGTGGCACAGCCAATGAGATTTCGTGGTGGTCCAGTTTCTGAAGGGGGCAATCCGGTTGTTTCCCCAGGTAAGGGTTCTATTTCTGAGCTGGGATGTGAACGTGTTACTGCAGGGCTTTATGGAGGCACCTTTTGTATTGATGGCCTTGATCCCTATCAATCTCTTGTCATATAGGGGTGTCCTCCTTGGGGTCCCCTGGGTTTCCTCCCATGCCGCGTCGCACCACACGAGGTGCGGGGGCAGCAGCGTGAGAGACGGCGGGGGGAGTCGCCATGGTTCCCCCCGCCCTGCCAGTACAAACCCCAGGCGGGGAGCAGCAGCAGCTTCCCCGGCTGGCTCCCAGGCACCAGTCTCACCCAGACACAGTGCACACCTGGCAGGGCGCTGCGCATTGTCAGGGGGTGGAGCCCCATCCGCGTCCATAGCAACAGCCCCAAACCTGGAAGTATAAGAGGTCGGCGGGGCTGCAGTTCCCCACTGGTAATCATAAGAGAGAGTTTCTTAGTTGCGTGTATTCTGGTTGTGTGGAGCGTGATCTTGTTTGGAGACTGGATGTCTAGTTCTCCTTCTGTCTTGCTCCCTTCCGTACCCTGAGAGTCCGTGAGTAACTGTTGTCCCCTCTTGCCATCCCATTGCTGCACCCCCCCTTGTGTGAGAGTGTTCCCCGTCACAGCATGAAGGTGCCCAGGTCGCACACACTCAGCGCAGACACAGTCTCAGCTCCAGACCAGGGCACATGAGTACACCGCTTGTCCGGGAGGCACCCATCGGGGAAGCGAATGAGGCCCAGGGTGTCTGCATGCAGCCGGCAATCATGAGCGCTTGCCTCATAGCCGAAGTAGCGAAGTCCAGAGCTCAAGCTCGCAAAGGCACCCGCACAGCTGGCAGGGCTGCCCAGGAGCAGCTGCACGGCCGGGGTATGCCACAGGTCGCACAGAGACATGGTCTCGCGGAAGGTCCAGATATGGAGGGCCCCATGGGGGCTGGGAAGCAGGAGCCTGTTGGACGGACAACCAGCCATGGTCCAGAGAGACAGGGAGAATAACGCCAAGGACAGGGGGGCCCACATACTCTCACGGCCCGGTGGGTCCCAGGGACAGGACAACAGGCCTCAGGCAGTAAGAGTGTTGCAGAACAGAGCGAGGCATGGGGTGCGGACCCAGCACAGCTGCATAACACAATAGCACACACAGTCCAGCTAATTGCATCTCCAAGGCCAAGTTGTAGCAAACGGGGTGTGTGTGTGTGATGCCTGATGGAATGCAGCTACTCAGGGAGCACGCAGACCCGCACGTCCGTGCAGGGGCGAGGCCCGGTGCACTGCCTGCAGGTGTACCCAATTGCACGCAATCATACCCTGGCCACCCATGGGGGGGCGCCCGGCTAGGGGGCAGATTGGCAGGCTGTGAGCCAGAGCCGGACCTGGCCTGCAGCGCTCCGCAAGGCTGCCAGGCGCCTCCTGTGGGCAAGGGAGATCATGTGCCGGGCAGCCCTGCTCGCTATGCCCATTGACAGACACCTATGGGTCACAGAGCGCCCACAGCCTTGGTGGGCTAGGGCGCTGGCCCAGTGGGAAGAGCCAGCCTGGAGGACCCACTTCAGGATGGAAAAGTGCACCCTGCTCCGCCTAGCGGAGCTCCTTACACCCTGGCTGGAGCGTCAACGCACCTCCATGTGGACCCCCATCCCCATGGTCCAGCGGGTGGCAATAGGGGTCTGGGCCCTAGCAACGCCCGACTCCTGCCGGTCCGTGTTCCAGCACTTTGGGGTAGGGCTCAGCACTGTTGCCCGTATCCTCCGGGATGCGTGCGAGGCGGTGGAGGGCGTGCTCCTAGACAGAACGATCCAGCTGGTGGACCAGGGGGCCGTGATGGTGGGATTCACGGCCGGAGGCTTCCCCAACTGCATGGGAGCCGTGGACGGCACCCACATAGAGATACTCCACCCCTCCTCCGGGGAGGCGCTAGAATATGTGAACAGGCACGGGTATTACTCCCTGCAGCTGCAGGAGGTGGTGGATCACCAGGGCCGGTTCATAGACATCTACACGGGCAACTCCGGCCACAGTCATGACACCAGGATCATGACCATCTCCCCCTTCTTTGCATGGATGTTCTGGGAGGACTTTGCTGACATGGGCATGAGATGGATCGAGGGGGTCCCGATGCCCCCCTGTATCCTGGGGGACCCTGCCTATCCCCTGACCTGGTGGTTGATGAAGGTCTACCCTGTACCATGGACCCTGGCAGAGGTGCTACACAATACCCACCTGTGCTCCAGCCAGACCGTGGTAGAGCGTGCCTTCGGGGCCCTCAAGCAGTTTTGGAGGAGTGTTTCTGGCCGGCTTGATTACACCGTGGTGACCTCGTCCCTGGTGATCAGTGCCTGTTGTGTGCTCCACAATGTATGCGAGATAGAGGGGGCAGCCCTGGAGTACCCTGAGCCCCACCGGGACCCCGGTCTGGTGCCCCTGTACGTGAATGCCGAGAACCCCAGGGAGTTCCGTTATGCAAAGCGGATCTGGGATGTCCTGGCGAGGCATATCGCCTGGGGGGCCCAGGTGTGAGGGCGTCCCCCCCAGGCCCACCCTTGGGGTACCTTGGCCATGCCCCTGCACGGTTGCCCCCCCACCCACAAATGGGCCTGGCAGCCATTATAGTGCTTGCACCATTTATTGCACCCACGTGTACACATCCACCCTGACCGTCCACCCAGGTTGTGCCCTGTCCCCTACAGTGCCCCCATCACACTGCCCTTCCCCTCCCACCCCTTCCCCCAATCCCCCTCATTTCCTTGGTCATCCCTGTGAGCACCCGGTGGGGGCCATGGAGCCCTGGGAGCTTTCCTCCCCCCCCTGCTGTCCGTGTTCCCTGCAGTGTCCTGAGCTGCCTCCTGCTCTGGGAATGGGGCCGCAAGTGGGGGGGAGGGGTGGTCCGGGACCCGGGGTGGCCCCCTGGGAGGCTGCACCCTCCAGAGCACAGGGGGCACCGGGAGGCAGATGTGCAGCCCCTGAGGGTGCGGAGGTGACTGGGGTGCCTGGGCGGAGGGTGGGGCCACCTAGGGTCCCGGCATTGGGACATGGGCAGGCAGGGTGCCCGGGGGTGTGCCTGCCATCACATAAGCACACATCATGCCGGCGTGCAGGAGCAGGGAGGTCCCAATATCATGGGACCTATCCATCTTTGCTGAGTACTCCAGCACCATGCCTGTGATGGCCTGCTCCAGCCTCCTGAGTGCCTCCACCTGCCTGCTGTGTTCCCGGAGCTACCACCTCTGCTCCAGGTGCACCTCAGCCTGGAGCCTCCTGTCCTTTGCCTCCGTCCACTCCAGGGACCGCTTGATGGCTGCCTCCATCCAGTCCATGGCCGCTATCATCCTCTCCCCCTGTTCTGCCGAGGTCTGGATGATCTCCTCTGCCTGTTCCTCCCTCCGCCTTTGAACCCGTGCCTGGTACTCCCTCATGCACTGAGCTGGGGCCACAGGCCCTGGGGACGCTGGCTGCTGGTGTTGCCCTGTTGGTACGGGAGGGTGAGTCCGATCCTTCCCCAGGCCCCTGCCCCCTGCCCGGGATGGGTCAGGGGCCCCTCAGGCCCCTGGGTGTCTCTCCAGGACCCTCCCTACCCCTCGACCCTGGCCCATCCCACCCCCTCCAACTGCCTGGGGACCCCCTCTCTGCACCCCAGAGTGCCCTCCCTACTGGACCGCGTGCCTCACCTGGTTCCTGCCCTGCTGGCTGGGCTCCTCGGTGGCTGCCTGCTTGGTCACCTGGGTCTGGTCCTGGGGTGTTCCATGGCCTGCAGGTGAGGGGGGGTTGTGGGTGTAGGGGTGTGCGATTGGGCGACCTAGGGAGGAGCCCCCTCCCACCTTGCCGGTGGGGGGCCTGGGGCTGGCCCTGGCCCCTCCGTCCCCACCACCCTTGGCCCTTGGTCCCATGGGCCCGGTCCCTCCCCCCTCCGGGTTGCCTGCTTACCCTCAATGTCCATCTCGGATCCCTCTGAGTCCGGCCCCTCGGTGTGAGAGTGCTCCCCCATGGACCACTGTCTGAGGGTGATGAGGGTGCCAGCCTCGGACTCCGCGTGCCCGGCCTTGGTGTGTGTGCTCTCCAGGCTGCTGTCAGGGGGGGGCTGCAGGTCCCGGAGGTCCCAGGGCGTTCCTCCTGGGGGTCCAGGGTCCTGGAGCTTGTGTCTACTAGTGGGGCAACGAGGGGAGGGGGTACCTCAGCCCATTCCCTGCCCTGGACCACAGTGCTCCCGACGAGCCTTGGGCCAACTATGGACCCCATCATGTGCAGGATGCGGTCCAGGGCATCGTAGAATGGGGCTGTCCAGGCACCATGTCTGAACCGCCTATTGTTGTCCCGGATGGCCTTGTACCCCCTCTTCAGCTCCTTGGCCTTGGAGCAGCACTGTGCCATGGTGCGATGGTGCCCCGCCGCCTCCATGTCCCGCACTATGTCCTGGTAGAAATGCTGGTTGCGCTGGTTGAGCGTGAGCTCCAGCTGGTACTCCAGGGTTCCCCCATATCCTTATGAAGTCCCGGGTCTCCTAGAGCCCCCACTGGCCCCCTCTGTGGAAGACCTTCCTCCTTCTTCTCCACCGTGGGTTGTCCTCCTCCGCCTCCGCCTCCATTCGGGAAGGGCCGGTGTCCTCCGGGGGCTCATCAACCCGGGCCCTTTTCTGTGTCTGCAGGGACAGGGGGTGGGGGGGGATAGGGTTGGGTGCGGGTCTGGCCCCCTCGCAGGGTGCCCCTTCCCCCTCCTCCCTGCCTGGTCCCTGGGCATGCCCCGTGCCCCCCTGGGTGCCCCTGAGCCCCCTGTTCCCCTCCCCTTGATTCCCCTTACCCGTTTCCAGGGTGCCTCCACCTCCCCCGGTCTGGCTGTTGTCCCCGGGGTGTCATGTCCCGGCAGCTGCGGGTGTTGTCCCTGCACCTCCTCCATCGTCAGCATGACCCCCTGCTCCCCCTCCTCCACCTGCGCTCCCTCCACCGCTGCCCCTTCCTCCTCCTCCTCCTCNTCATAGAATGGGGCGGTCTGGGCACCGTGTCCAGGGCCCTTTTCCGTGTCTGTGGGGACAGGGGGTGGGGGGTATAGGGTTGGGTGCGGGTCTGGCTCCCTCGCAGGGTGCACCTTCCCCTCCTCCCTGCCTGGCGCCCGGGCGTTTCCCGTGCCCCCCCGGGTGCCCCATAGCCCCCTGTTCCCCTCCCCTTGATTCCCCTTACCCGTTTCTGGGGTGCCTCCACCTCCCCCGGTCCGACTGCTGTCCCCGGGGCATCATGTCCCAGCAGCTGCAGGTGTTGTCCCTGCACCTCCTCCATCCTCAGCACGACCCCCTGCTCCCCCTCCTCAGCCTGCACTCCCTCCACCACTGCCCCTTCCTCCTCCTCCTCCACTGTCGCTTTCTCTCCCGCCACTCTCTTCCGCCTTCCTCCTCACTCCATCCCGCCACGCTTGCCTGCTGTGGATTTCCCTTTAAATCTCCCTCCGGTGGTTGTGTTGTTGCTGGCTGCCTGGCAGCAACACTGCGTGCATTGTCCACGGCTGGGGATCATTTCCTTTGGTTCCATCGGGTGATTGGCGTCCAGACGTTACTTTTTGTTGGTTGCCAGTGGGGATCTTGTTGACCATGCTTCCCGGGATATTCCCCCGGGTAGCCTGGGAAGCATGGTTGAAATTGACCTCATGTGGGTATTGAGCGTGGTGAACATCTGGCGGGCACAGAACAGACGTTTAGGGCTCTTTGGCCCCGCCGCGGAATTGAGCATGGTTCACTGTGGTTGAGCGTGATCTCGTAACGTCTGAAAATACCCTACGACTACAGACCATGACAGAGAACTTGAAAGGCAGAGATCTATAAACTTGATGAATATCAACTTTGAATGAGACTAAGTCTCATAGGGGGGAGTGTGGAGGATGAATCTGGTACAGGGGCAAAACCTAAAAGATTGCTCTCACTGTATTAGGCTTCTGGTCTCTGCTCCAAGATCGCTAGGCCTCTGTCCTAATAAGAACTGCTTGCATTTTAAGTTTTAGGAATTGTTTACAGAAGCTTACTCCTGATAAAGGAGCTATAACCTTGAGCACAGTCTGCCTGGAGCCAAGAGCTAACTACAACTACCCAACTGGAAAGCTACCAGCTTCTTCTTATCTCCTTTGTTTTATTTATTTATTTAATCAAATTTCTACCCCGCCCCTCGTAGAACAGCTCGGGGCGGCTTACAAAACCAAAAAAAACAAAAACACAAATATAAAATACATCTAAAAACAATTAAAATATTAAAAATACTACCCTTAAAACAGGACCAGGCATCACAATAAAACAATAAATAAGGGTAAGGGGAGATAAAAACCCCACTAACCCCCCCCCTCCCCCAAGGCCTGGGTGAACAGCCAGGTTTTACAACTTCGCTGAAATGTCAAAAGGCTTGGGGCCAGGCGAGCTTC
Source organism: Sphenodon punctatus (assembly GCA_003113815.1). Classification (NCBI taxonomy): domain Eukaryota; kingdom Metazoa; phylum Chordata; class Lepidosauria; order Sphenodontia; family Sphenodontidae; genus Sphenodon; species Sphenodon punctatus. Next base: position 562,962 of record QEPC01002794.1, read on the forward strand.
CTCCGGGAGGGAGTTCCAAAGGCGCAGCCCAGCCACCGAGAACACCCTCTCCATTGTGGCCCCCCACTTAAGGCGGAGGACCTCCAAGAAGGCACCCCCGGCAGACCGAAGGAGCCGCTCTGGGGAGCGGAGGGCGAGGCGGTCCCTGAGGTACGAGGGGCCCAGACCGTGAAGGGCCTTATAGATCAACACCAAAACCTTGAACCTGGCTCGGCATGCTATTGGCAACCAGTGCAGAGTTCGGAGCACAGATGTTATGTGCTCCCGACGACCCGTCCTTCAAAGGAGCCGGGTCACCACATTCTGCACTAGCTGCAGCCTCCGAACCAGAAACAAGGGAAG
>QEPC01002794.1:563644-590116 GCA_003113815.1 Sphenodon punctatus
TCATCCCCCCAACACCACCCGCTGACTTCTCCCCGAGAGGAATGAACGGAACCATTCAAGAACAGTCCCATCCAGACCCCCCAGGTCACGCAACCGTCTCAACAGCAGCCCATGGTCCACGGTGTCAAAAGCAGCTGAGAGATCTAGCAGGATGAGAAATGTTGAACATCCTGCGTTCATCTCCCGGAGATCATCGACCAAGGCCACCAACACCATCTCAGTGCTATAGCCGGGGCAGAACCCAGATTGAAAAGGGTCCAGGAAACTGATGCTATCTAGATGCGCCTGGAGCTGGATCGCCACCGCCCATTCAATAACCTTCCCTAAAAAGGGAAGGTTAGAGACGGGTCGGTAACTGGCGAGCGCATCCACGTCCAAAGATGGTTTCTTTAGCAGGGGGCGCACCACAGCCTCCTTGAGGCTGGGGAACAACCTCCCTGCTGCAAGGACGCGTTCACCACTCTCGCCAGCACCATCCCCAGCATCTCCCTGGAGGCTTTCACCAACCAGGACGGGCATGGATCAAGTTCACAACAGGTGGCTCTCACAGACCCCAAGACATCCGCCGCATCTGCTGGCGTCACTTCCTGAAACGTCCCCCACAAAGCGGGACCAGACGGGGCCTCCATCACCTCGCGCTCTCCCCCTACTGGACCCAATCCAGCATCAAAGTCGCTCTGAATCAGAGCGATCTTGTCTGCGAAGTAGCTGACAAACTCCTCACAGGCTGGGACAAGTCCCCATCCAGGCGGAGGGAGGCTGGACTGACCAGCCCCCGCACCACCTGAAACAGCTCCGACGGGCATGACTTCGCAGACGCTACGAGGACGGCAAGGAACGACTTCCTTGCTGTCCTCACAGCCTCAACATAGGACCGCAAATGGGCCCTATGGAGAAGTCAGTCGGAATCAGATCGAGTCTGACGCCAGCGTCGCTCCAGCCTCCTCCCTACTCGTTTCATACACCGTAGCCCCTCGGTAAACCAAGGGGCCCTGCGGTGACAAGACTGAGGCAGAGGGCATCTCGGAGCCACCCTGTCAATGACCTCCTTCAGCAAGCTGTTCCAACGCTGGACCAACTCATTGACAGACTGACCATCCAGGTCCAAGGTTAATTCCCTCAGGACCTCTTTTAAACTGTCTATATAAGTTTCTGGTTTTCTCTGAGGAACAGACAGAGGAGAAAGATTTCTTTTTACTGCGGCTGTGCAGTTTCTTTTTTCTCCACATAGCTACGTTACACACTTGGAATAAAACTCACCTTTGACTGACACACATTGTCTTTGTGTGTTAATTTCCACCACAAATCATTTGTCAGCTGCTATTTTCTGGCTGTTTGTTGTTGTAGGGGTTTAATGTCCAACACAAGACCAGAGAAGGGCAGGTTTATTGGGTACAATTTATTATTGTAATTGTTATTTTTATTTTGCATTTTCAATATTTTTAAACTTATATCTTGGATTCGATAATATTCGTGTCTTATTTTATCCATGTTATGTTAACCTGTAAATTTTGCATTATGCTTTTATTTATTAATTATTATTATTATTATTAATTTTGTTACGGCCTTTGGCCAAACAATAAATAAATTACTACTACTAGTAAAGCAGCAACACAAAAAAATCTCATATATCTTTTCTTCAGTTGGCAGATGGCTCCAAAGTAACAAAAGATGAGTTAATTCATCAGGAATTCCTAAGGTACTATCAGACCTTGTACTACTCTTCTAACCCGGAACCTGAAAGGATAAACGAATTGCTAAAAAAATACAAGCTCCCAAAACTAAACGAGGACCAAGTATGTTATCTCAATAGACCCTTAACAGCGGAGGAAATAAAAGCTATTAGAAGTCTTTCAAATAACAAGGCAGTGGGCCCTGATGGGCTGCCAGCAGAATTTTACAAAAAAAAAAAACAGAATTTGTGACTCCACATTTAGTAAATACATACAATGAAATTTTAAGGGAAGGCAAACTGCCAAACTAATTCTATGAAGCTAACATCACCTTAATTCCGAAACCAGGGAAATCAACAGATAAATGCAAGAATTACAGACCAATTTCACAACTAAATGTAGATTTTAAAATCTTTTCTAAGGCCCTAGCGACTAGATTAGCCGCAATCATTGGAGAATTAATAAACCCAGACCAGGTGGGATTAATTCCCACACAGATGGGATTGGACAATATACGCAGGATAGTTAACATAATGCACCAGCTGGACAGTTCAAAGGAACAAGGAGTGATCGTTCTGCTTGATGCAGAGAAAGTCTTTGATCGTACGGGAATTGGATGTCTTACTCAGATCTTGGCTAAAATGGGTTTTGGGGATTCCTTTCTTAGATGGGTAAACACAATATATAAAGAACCGAAATCCAAATTAATAATTAACAACTGTCATTCTGAAGCATTTAGCCGTTCTCGAGGCATGACACAGGGCTGCCCCCTATCCCCTCTTTTGTTTGATTTGGTTCTAGAGGTCCTGGCAATTGCAATAAGACAAGAAAATAAAATCTCAGGCATTCGAATTGGCAACTGGGAACATAAAATAGCAATGTTTGCAGACGATACTGTCTTATTTCTAGGGAACCCGGTAAACTCCACCCCACCACTCATGCAACTGATACAGGAATTTGGCACTATGTCAGGATATAAAATAAATGCATCAAAATCATATGCATTAATATATGGGGGAAATGATAGACAGAGGGAAGATATAAGAACAGTATTGCTCTTCCCGGAAGAAAAACAAGCGGCTAAATATCTTGGAATAATGCTGCCTAAACAATTAGACCAGCTATATAAAAAAAAAATCTTAACCCTGCCCCAGCAACTTAGCATAGAAGCAGCAGAATGGAAAGACTTGCCCTGCACATGGCTGGGCAGAGTGAACTTATTTAAGATGATAATCTTACCCAAGATTGTGTATAAACTAATGGCCCTGCCCATCCACCTACCAGATTCTTTTTTTAGAGCCTGCAACAAATTAATGGCAGAAATAATTTGGAAGGGACATAAACCAAGGGTCAATAGACAAATATTAATGTGAACTGAAGAGAAAGGAGGTATAAACCTCCCGGAAATACGATTATACCACAAGGTGGCAACACTAGGAGCCCTCAATGTATGGTATTACCAGCCGGAATCAGCTAAATGCGCGGGAATGGAGCAAATTACGCTGGCTAGGGACAAGTTAAAAAATACAATAATGGACGAAGGAACCCCCAATAAAAAGATATGGAAAAAACATCCATTTGCGTGGACCACCTGGTTAAACTGGCAGAAAATAATTTTTTTAAATTAAAATAGATAAAAATCAATTTCCATACTCACCTATAGATCTCATTGGTATCCAAAAACACCAGCAAGCCAAAAACTTAAGAGAAAAATTAAAAGAAAGGGGGATATCAAGAGTTAATCAGCTATTCAAAGGGAAAGAGATTTTGAGCAGGGAGGAGATAGAAAACAAAACTGAAGCAAGTGTAAATGCATTTAGTTACCTACAACTTAAACATGCAATTACCAAAACAAAAAAAGGGGGGAAACTACGCAAGGGATCTCACCATGACTGAACAGGTACTCTTTGAAAGGACTGTATGCCAAAGAGCTCAAATACCTACAAAAGTGGAAAAAATACCTAAACATTGAAATTTCTGAGAGGGAGGAGGCAAAAATTATTAACTACTTACACAACAGTGCCCACTCACTTGAGATCAAAGAGTGCCAGATTAAATTGGTAACTAGATATTATTTAACCCCCATTCAATTCAGACCTGTTAATGAAGGGGACAACGGAATATGCTGGAGAGGCTGTGGGGAGGAGGGGACCTATATCCATTGCTGGTGGGATTGTGAATGAATAAAATTACTCTGGAGATGCATATGGGAGAAAATGGAAGAGATGATTGGACTAACTATACCTTTCCGTCTTGAGATTGCACTTCTCGACTTGTTCCCGGACGTAAAAGTTTTACAGACTCATTGGGACTCATGTTCAGCATTCATCCAAGCAGAAAAAAACCCCATTGCGCTGCATTGGAAGGACACTAAAGAATTAACTGAAGGTGAATGGATGAATAGATTATGGTATCATCTAACTATGGAAAAAGTGTCAGCGAATCTTCTAGATAAAAAAGCTTTCACAGCGAAATGGTATCCATGTGTCTGCATTATGAATGGATTGGAGTTACTGGAGTATAAACGAGCATACCTGTTTGATTATTATATTTAAAAAAGAAACACAAGACTCTTACCTGAATCCAATTGTTCACGTTGTGTATGTTCATTGTTGTTCAAATAATTGTTCATTTTTTAATTATTTTTTTTAAAGGAGCAGAAGGAATATTTATCAAGTTTTCAGAGGACACAAAACTGGAAAGAGTAGGTAACACCTTGGAAGAGAGAACTATTTAAAAAAATAATAATCTTGGAAGGTTGAAAACGTGGGCTAAAATTAATTTTAAAAATTCAACCAAGATAAACATAAAGTTCTGTATTTGGTGAAGAAAAACCAAATGCACAGGTATAAGATGGGGGAATACCTGGCTTGGCTCAGCAACACATGTAAAAACAATCTAGGGACTATGGTTGATCACAAGCTGAACTTGAGTCAGCAATGTGATGCAGCTGCAAAAAGGCTAATGCAATTTTAGGTTGCATTAGCAAAAGCATTATCTCCAAGTCAGCAAAGAAAATAATTCCACTCTATTCTACATTGGTCATACCTCACTTGGAGTCCTGTGCCCAGTTTTGGGTGTCTCATTTTAAAGACACCAAGTTGAAGTAGTTCAGAGGAAGACAACAAATACAATAAAGGGTCTAGAGGTAATTTCAGACGTAACGAGACCACGGTAAACCACAGTGAACTACGGACAATCTCACAGTGCGGCCAAAGTGCCGTGACCATCTGATCAGCGGCATCCAGATGTTCACCACAGTCAACCACCTGTAGGGACCAAATCCAACCATGGTTCCGGAGGTCTGGATGGGACCATCCCCGGAATCGTAGTGAAAGTGATTCCCACCAGGAAACCACCGAACATAATGACTGAACGCCAACCACCAGGCGGAATCATAACAAACGATCCCCAGCCGTGGCGAGAGCATGCAGCATCGCTGCCAAGCAACGAGCAACACAGAGACTGGGGAGGGAGATTTAAAGGGCCACAGCAGCAGGGGAATGTGGTGGGACGGAGCAAGGTGGAAGGGAGAGGAGAGAGGATGGTGAGCGAGGCAGGAAGGAGTCAGGGTGAAGGAGAAGGGGGGAGCGACAGCGGAGGAGGATCAGCAGCAGCCGGAGCTTGCTGTCTCGGAGGGAACAACTGGCCAGGAGATGGAGGCACCCCGGAAACGGGTAAGGAGAGTGAAGGGGGGCCCACACAGTGGCTGAGGGGCACAAAGGGGGCGTGCCCGGCGGAAAGGAGGCAGGCAGCAGGTCAGAAGGACCGAGGACACTAACCCCCCCTCTATGACCCACAGACCCAGAAACAGGTCCAGAAGCTGGAGCCCCTGGAAGAGACCGGCAGAGGGGAAGCGGAGGGCACACGTGGGAGATGTTGGTACCAGTGAGGGGGGCAATGGGGGCACAAGGAGACCCAGGACTTTATCTGGATCTGGGGGTCCCTGTAGCACCAGGTGGAGCTCGCTGTGAACAAGAGGAATGAGCATATGTTCACGGAAATCGTGCAGGACATAGTCGCCCCACGGCTCGTGGGGAGAATCGTGGTCCAGGGCAGGGAATGGGCCAATGTACCTCTACCCCTGCCAGCCCTGCCAGCAGGCACCAACCCCGGGGACCCAGCCCCTCCAGAGGAACGCTCCGGGACCTCGGGGGGCAGCAGGCCCCCTTCGTGAACCAGCACCGGGAGCGCACGGCCGCAGTCCGACTTGGGTGGATTCAAGGCCGGCACACTGGTCACCCTGAGCCAGTGGACCCAGGGGGAGCGCAGGCCTTGGAGGACGCCGAGACGGACATGGAGGTTAGGCAAGCAGTTAGGAGGGCACACGTGCCATAGGAGACACGCCCAGGGCTAGGGGCCCCCCACAGGGTGCGGCCCTGGCCCCGTGGCCCCCAGGAAGGGGGTCGGGGGGCAGGGGGGCCCACAACAGGGGGGACAGGCATAGCCGACTGGGGGGCACCAGCCCCCGGTGCCAGCGAGTGGGGACCATGGTGGGATGGGGACCCAGACCGTGCAAGGGTAATGCACCCCCACATCCGTTCCCCAACAGGAGCACACGCGCCCTGGCACGCAGGACAGCCAGGCAAGGGGAAACGCGTGGAACAACCGCAGCAGCAGCGGGTGGACCAAGGTGAGCTACCAGGGCAGGGGGGTGTCACCCAATGGGGGTGCACCAAGGGCACGGACGGGCTCGACACCAACCCCCCTGGCTCGGGGGGGGGACGGGGGATGGGCGGGGCACAGGGGCCCCCCAGGGGGAGAACTGCAACCACCCATGTGCCGGGCAGGCACCACAGCACAGCTCTGGGACAGGTGGTACATGACCGAGCCCGATCAACCATCACCAATCATTTCCCCAACAGGGCAACAGGCAGCGCCCCCACCAGCCGAGCCCGTGCCCCCAGCACAGCAGCTGTGGGAGCACAGGGCACAGCGCCGGAAGGAGGATCTGGTGGAGCTCATTCAGATCAGCACGAAACAGGGGGAGCGGATGATCACTGCCATCGACCGCATGGAAGCAGCCATGGACAGGGCCCTGCAGCATGCGGAGGTCAAGGACCGGCAGCTGGCGGTGGAACTGCACCAGTAATGGAGGCAGGAGTGAAGGAAGCACATGAGGCAGATGGAGATGTTGGAGCGGCTGAACCAGACCATCGAGCAGCTGGGCAAGGAGCACACCCGGAGGATGGACAGGTCCCTGGACATTGGCACCTCACTGCTGCTACATGCAGGGACCATGAGCGCCTACATCATGGTAGCTGCTCCACCTGGTACCCTACTGGCTCCAGCAGCTCAGCGGCCTCCTGCGCCACCACCACCACCGCCCCAGCTGCCGGCGCAGCCTCTGGGCCCGTGCATCGGCCTCCTGGTCCCACCTGGCCTCCGGAGACATCAGTCAGCCAAAGAGGCCCTTCTGGCACCGCCCCCGCCTCCCATCCCCGCTGCACAGGGCAGAGGCTGCCCAGGATATGGTCGGGGAGTTGGACAGCAGGGGTGAAGAGAGCTCCCAGAGCTCCACGGCACCCGCTAGGTGGCTGAGGGGGCATCCCAGGAAGCAGCAGAGTCAGGGGGGCACAGGGAGCACTGAATGGACAATAAAACGGGTTTGCACTTGCACCAGCTTTATTGTCTGCTTCATGGAAACAGGAAGGGGGGCAAGGGATCAGATCGGCTGCGGCTCGATGAGAGATGGGACCTGTCATGGGGAGGCCCTCACACAGCTGTGGGTGAGCACAGGCACCAGGACGGCTGGTGCTGTGACCCGCCTGTGCGGACGGGGTGGGAACTGGGGGTGTCCCATGGGAGCCCACGGGGGGCCCTGGGGCCAGGCCAGTACACTCAGGCTCATTGGCTAGACGCCTCAGGCCAGTACACTCAGGCTCATTGGCTAGACGCCTCGCCAGGGCAGCGCGGATCCGCTTCGCATAGCGGTATTCCTGCGTGTTCTCAGCATTCACATAGAGCGGCATGGGTCCTGGTGGCCGCTGTGGCATGGGGAACGCCAAGGCAGCGCCATCGGTCTCACATAAGTTGTGCAGGACACAGCAGGCACTGATCATGAGGGCCGAGGCCTCCACAGAGAAGTCCAGGCGACCTGCAAGGCACCTCCAGCACTGTTTGAGGGCACTCTCTCGACCTCAATCCTCGAGGCACATAGCCGGGAGTTGAACAGCGTCTCTACAGGGGTCGTGGAGACCGGGTATGCCTTCATGAGTCAGCGGAGGAGTGGGTAGGCCGGGTCCCCCCAGGATACAGGGGGGCATCAACACCCCCTCGATCCTGGTCATCTCCATGTTGGCAAAGTCCCCTCGGTACATCTGGGCATAAAGGGGTGAGATGGCAAGGATCCGGGCATCGTGACTGCGGATGGAGTGTCCGGTGAAGATGTCCATGAACCGGCCCCAGTGGTCCACAACCGTCTGGAGCTGCAAGGAATGGTACCCGTGCCTGTTGACATCCTCAGGCCCCCCCAGCGGGGATGCCAGCGAGTACATCAATGTGGGTACCATCCACAGCGCACAGACAGTTGGGGAACCCCTCAGCCTCGAAGTCAGCCACCACGGCTGCCTGGTCCACCAGCTGGATCACTCGATCCAGTAGCACGCCCTCCACGGCCTCGCAGAAGTCCCGGAGGATGACCATGACAGTGCCCCATCTCACCAAAGTGCTGTGCCACGGACCAACAGAAATCCGGTGTTGCCAGTGCCCAGACCGCTATAGCCACACGCTGGACCATGGGTATGGGGGAGCGCATGGGGGTGCACAGTTGCTCCAGCCAGGGCGCCAACAGCTCAGCGAGCCGCAGGAGGGACCGCCTGTCCATGCGGAAGTGTGCCCTCCACACTGCATCGTCCCACCGTGCCAGGGCTCCAGCCCACCATTCCTGTGCCCGGTCCGTGACCCAGAGCCACCTTTGTGCGGGCATGGCGAGCATTACCGCGCTCCCCATGGCCACCCGGTGCCAGTTGTGTCGGCCGGCTGCCTCTCAGAGGACAGCGGGGTGCCCGTGGTGCAGTCCGCCGCACAACTCTCCTGCCCACGTCCCGGGTCTGCCCCAGCTCCGCGCCCGTGCACCTGTGGGGTGGCCCCACCACAACCTTATTGGCCACCTTCGCCCACACGCCCTGCTGCCAGCTGGCTGGGGGCTGTTCACCTGTGCCGGTGGGGCCATTGCTGGGTTCCTCGTGCCGGTTGCGCTCACCTGCCAGGCAGTGTGTGCTTGCAGATGACACCCCTGCACTCCCGTTACAAGGGCCCGTGCCCCGGGCTCGCACCCACCCATCAGTGCTGTCCGCAGCTGGTTGCCTGTTGTCATCACCTCCCTGCTATCAGTGCTTGCTGGACATTCCGTGCGCTTGGTTCCTGCAATTTGCTGGGTCCGCTCCCCACACATTGCTCGCTAGCCGTGCCTTTTGTTGCAGCCTGCGGGCTTATTGTGTGTCCTTGGCGCTCCCCTGCTCCCCTCCACAGCCCACATGGGATCATGGGCCCCCTCTTTCCTTGCTGGTCAGAGCCTCCGCCCGCTGGACCATGGCCAGCAGTGCTGCCCCGGGGTCCGTGCCCAGGATCACCTGGTGCCACCCCATAGCTGAACCTTCCAGGAGACCATGGCCCTGTGTGACCTGTGGCATTCCCCAGCCATGCAACTGTTCCTGTGCTGCCCGGATATCCTCTCTGGTGCCTATGTGAGCCTGAGCTCCGGTCTTCGCAACTTTGGCTATGAGGTGAATGGTAGCACATGCTGGCTCCATGCAGAGATGCTGGGCCTCCATCCCTTTCGTGATGGGCGCGTTCCGGAGAGGAGGTACTTGCATGTGGCGTGGTCCATGGCGGGGACCATGTCCGCCCTCTCGGTCTGTGGCCTGGCCAGGTTCACTACCTGCCTGGAGGAAGGGGGCCCTGCCCTGGCTGTTTCCTTCTTCTGCTGGTATGGGGCCCATGGCTACCAGTGGTCATGTGTGGAGGTGTATTACCACCTGCTGGAGCTTGGCCACCTGCCTTGGTCCCCTGCTGTTGACTATTCCTTGTCGGAGCCCACCACACTGGAGCTGGTGGCGCTGGCAGCTGCGTGGACCCGTGCTGATGTTTAGGTGGGGCTGGCTGACCCAGATCTGTTTGAGGCTTTCTACCTCGTTTCCCACCACATGGCACGCCTGGGCTACTGATGGGGCATGCTTCAGTGGCCCCAATACGTGCATCTGGTGGGCCAACCCGTCCCATCCCATCCCCCTTTGTGACCCCATGCAGCTGGATGTGAGGCCCCCTGTGTCTTCAGTGTCATAGCTGTCAGCCCCACTGTGTGCTCCCTGCACCTCCCTGCCGGCTCGGGGCACTGGCCGCTTGCTCCTTGCCGTTCCGGCCTTGCTGCTGTCCTAGCTGGGTCGGTTGCTTCCATTCCGCTTGCCTGTGTCACTGTGCCCCCTCCATGGGGACCCCCTGTCCTTCGCTGCCTGTGGTGTTCCTCTCCATGCCTGGCCCCCCCTTGGGCTGGTTCCTGCCAGCTGCGACCTCTACCAGCTCTCCCCATGGTGTCGTCCTCCCTTGCACGGCCGCCTGTTCGCCTGTGGCCGTGGTCTTGTCATGTGTTTCCTATTATAAGCATATATTTTTTGGCCATCTGTGTTCCTAATGTATTGATTTTGGGTTTCAATATGTTAACTTTCTGTTTCAAATGTACTGAACTTATGTTTCACAGCACTGATTTTTAAAATCAGCTTCTGTGTCACCTGGGTTCAGACTTGGGGCCAGCTGCATTCCAATGAAACTTTTTTTTTTTTTAAACTTCTCAGTGAACTTTTCACCTTATCCAAGGAAACAGAAACAAATGGCTAAAGTGAGAGGCCAGATCAAGGGCCTTATCAGTCTATGCGTCTACGGCCTTATCAGTCTGTATGTCTAAATGACAAGTAGTACCAGCCATAAACATCTCCAAAGAATAAGGAATGTTTAAGTTAGTCTTTTCTAGCTAACATATCTGTTTCCACTAATTAGTTAAAAACCTTGAAGCTCTGGTCAGTCTCTCTGTAATCTGACAATTATATTTGATTGAAATATAAGGTTTTTGTTCAGACCTTAAAGGAAATTTGAGTCTCTTTACTTGCTCAGAATTAAGAGAGCCAATTAGAATCCTGTGTATTTCCATGCTAACTGACATCAGTTCTCAGGAATGCCAGCTTCTGGCAGGCAAGCCTTAAGAAGGGAAGACACCATTTTTGCTTCTTCAGATTGAAATTCCACACACCATGTTGGAGTTTCTCTCTCACCACCATCTTGGCAGATAAAGGGAAGAACTGGGAAGAATGTAATGTATTATTCTTGATATCTTTGAGCCAATGAATTGTGCATATGTTAAGCTTTTAGAAGCTTTTTTCTTAAAATAGAAATGTTTTAAGATCATGTAACTTTGATTGGCTATCAATACCATTCTATGTAAGCTACTGATATTTTCTATTTAAATGTAAGTAAACTATGCATATATTTTTATATNTTTGATTGGCTATCAATACCATTCTATGTAAGCTACTGATATTTTCTATTTAAATGTAAGTAAACTATGCATATATTTTTATATTCAAAAGTCTCATGTTCCATTTATTTATAAATATATTGTCATTTTACAATACTTGCTTTGCTAGCCTGGCATCAAAGCAAAGTGTAAACTCATTTTATACAACTTGGAAAAGAAAAAAAAATATTCTCAAGCGGGGGGGGGGAAAGAGAGGTGCTCCCCAGGAACCCTTCCACCCACGCAGCCTAGAGGGGGAGGGAAAACCGGGTTCCTCCCTGCCCCCCTCCCGAATGCGTTCAGAACCCAAAGCTTTGTTCAGTCAGTTCAGGTGGGGGTCAGTTCGGATTCGGGGCATTCGCGAACGGGATGAACTCCCTGAGTTCGGACTGAACCCCGAACTTCTGAACCGCGTTCGCACATCCCTAATGTTTACTCTGCTTCTTCCCTCCCAATTATCAAATCCCTCCCGAAAACCCACCTCTTCCGTCAGCCCTTCCCTAGCTTGTCATGAGTGAAACTGCATCGTCTCCCCCTCATTCAGCATCTAGTTCCCTGTAATTAAGTGAAGCAGATGTGCCTGCAACTTCTCAACCTCATGAATGTACTCTTGTCTCCTCCTCGTCTCCTAGACTGTAAGCCCCTTAGGGGTAGGGACCTGTCTGTAACTATTGATTGTACAGTTCCAGATACATTACTGGTGCTATATTAATAATTGTAAAAAATTAATAATAATTAAAGGAATCCAGGGAGGAAAGTTTTTAACCCAGTAAACAAACAGCCCTTTTCCAGGGTTTCAGAAAACTGCCTCTTCCTCCTGTGTGAGTTATGCTGAAACAGTGTTTTCAATGTGTGCATAAAAGTGTATCATTACATGACACAATGTACTGATTACAGGTTGAGATTACAGTGTATATATTATACAAACTAAGGGCTACTGTATTTACTCTTTCCCATTCAGAGAGTACTCATTAGGAATTGGGGTACAGGTTCCCAACTACCTCCACCCCCCATCAGAACCCTCCAAAACGCTACAAAATTATCCAAAGCAAAAAACCTTACATTTTAAAAAACCATTAAAAGCAGGACCATTTCCAAAACAAAAAACTTCCCCTACAAAAACATTTCACAAAAATACATTTTACCCTAAATTAAAAACTCTAAATAAATATGAAAATTAATTACAATTGCAATTCAAAAAACATTTAACATATACTACAACAATACTTAATATGCCAAAAAGCTTGGAAATCATTTACACTTTATATGGCATAATGTAATAGCAACTTTAACACAGCATATGAACTTTATTTATTATAGGTCATTTAATTATTTTCATGGGTAATTTCATGGGTAATTTCAGCAGAGGCCCGACATGCTGAACCCCGGACCGAGATCACTCTCAGATCCCGGTCCGTGATGAAGCTGGCCGTCCTTCAGATGTGCTGACTCCATCACTATGGGGAATTGGGGAGAGGGCGGGGCTGCACGGCGCAACATGTGGCAGCACAGCCCCCCACGCTCCCTGTCACCCACCCAATGAGGCCACTGCGCCCGAGCCGTATCATGGTTCGGGGTGCAATTTTGCCCCTTTCCAGATCATGGCCAAGCTAACCACCGTTCTTGAACCGTGGTCGGGTTTGCCCCCTGCCAGAGATTCACTGTGGTGAACATCTGACGGGGGTCAAACAGGGATCCACTCTGATCCATTGTGGTGAAAGGTGTTTTCATAACGTCTGAAATTACCCCATGTCACCTATTAAAATTTTAGAAAACACTCTAACTCTGCCCTTTTACATGTATAGAAATTGTATAAACTTTATATAAAGAAATTCTTAGAATGAAAGCTTATATAGCATTATACAATTAAATGACATACAATGAAGTTCTGCACAAAAGGCGTTTTGAAAAATGTCCATAGGTAACAAAGTACATACGTTGGTGTTAATGTTAATATTAAGTTATGCAATATAAAGTGTAAATAATTTCCATGCTTTTTGTATTGTATTGTTGTAATGTATGTTAAATGTTTTTTGAGTTGAATTGTAATTAATTTTCATGTTTTTTGGAGTTTAATTTAGGGTAAAATGTATTTTGTGAAATGTTTTTGAAGAGGACAGTTTTTTGTTTTTGAAATGCTTCAGTTAGATATCAGGGAAAACTTCCTAACAGTAAGAGCTGTTCAGCAATGGAACAAGTTATCTAGGGAGGTCAACATAGGCCCTCCATGACTGAAGGAAGACTAGACAAAACTCTGTTGGGAATACTATAGTTGTAGTTACCCTGCATCCAAGCAGGGGGTGGATTGAATGGCTCGCTAAATCCCTTCCAACTCAGACAATTATAGGATTAGGATTCTAGGATGGTCAGTCAGCAGCACATGTCCCCTATTTTCAGTAGACCTTCCCACTTTAGCTGTGTGTCCCCCTACAATCAAGATATCAGCATTCAGGCAGCTAGAGAGAGTCTGAGGGAGAATTGGTGAATAGACAGCCTCACTCATGCAGGGAGCACTGTGTGCAGATGAAGTTGCGGGATAGATCAGTCGCCATGTAGTAACACACGATGGTCACTCGGCAGAACGAGGAATATTAGGAGGGCTGGAAACGTTATACACAGGCAATGTTCCAAAGAGCAAAATCACTTAGTTCAGGAAATCATTATTTCCAAATGCTTACCTCAGGGACAAGATTTGCTTTTCAGCTGATATTTTAAAAAGAATCAAGAAATGCTTTTAAGCATAAACTACTTTTAACTAAAGTTAGGCTTGCTCGGGACCCTCATCTTCCATTTCCCAACCAGAACAAGACAGCATATGTACAGTCAGGGGTCACACTAGTGTTCTACTTGTCTTTCTAGACTGAATTCCTTTCAGCACTAGTTGTCCTCAGTTCAACTCCACTTATACATTTCAAAATAAAAAATTACAAGAAAACACAAAGCAGGACGACACAGCAAGCTTCAGAAGCTCAATTCTCACCACACAGGACGACACATTAAATAAGGAAACAAAGCAGTTCAGATCATCTTTTACCATTTGCACCAACTCCTGCTGGTGAGAGCGTGCGAGCTTTCGGCTGCTAGCTTTACCCCTTCCTCGCCATCTGCCCGGCGATTCTGGCCTTGTTGCAGCTAAGGAAGGGGGCGGACAGTTTACGTAGGTTTGCGCAAAGTGAGCTAGGAATTACGCTGCAGGTATCCCTGCTGCTGGTGCCAGCGCTACACGGGCTGAGCTGCCGATCTCATTCGCCTGGACTGATTCCACCCACTGCCGCTCTGGGGCAGGGAAACGCACCGAGGTCCCGCCCGTCCACGCTCGAACCGTCATCGGGGGGGCTGGGCCAGGAACAAGCCGCTCTCACCCTCCTGCTGCGCCCTGTATAGAGGGCCGCATGGGCTAGGCCAGTCAGCGGGAGGGGAAATGGAGTCAGCGCCCCTAACCCCACTCGGTCCAGTTACAAGTCCCCTGGAGACTATGGCAACAGTGGCAACCCCCACTGTTGCCTTAGAAACGGGACTTCCGCCCGTTCTACCCTGAAAGTACGAGTCTCTCGGTTGCCCTGCCCATGTGCCCTTCTATCACGTGATCTCAACCTTCTGAAGCTCCACCTCCCGTTGCTAGGGAAGTGAAGTCACA
Source organism: Sphenodon punctatus (assembly GCA_003113815.1). Classification (NCBI taxonomy): domain Eukaryota; kingdom Metazoa; phylum Chordata; class Lepidosauria; order Sphenodontia; family Sphenodontidae; genus Sphenodon; species Sphenodon punctatus. Next base: position 578,463 of record QEPC01002794.1, read on the forward strand.
CAGTATGGCGGCTTGGAGCCAGTGTCGCTGAGGAGGGTCCGGGCCCCGGGGAATCCGTGTACATCCGCCCCGGGAGAGCCGCTCTATCCCCTGATATCGACCGACGGGGCCCGGGGCAGCGATGGTGAGAGGCACCACAGGGCTCTGAGTCAGGATCCGTGTTGCCTCCTCCGCCGCTGGGATGGAACTGCGCGTCGGGAACCGGTACCGGCTGGGCCGGAAGATCGGGAGCGGCTCCTTCGGGGATATCTACCTTGGTGAGCTGCTGGGGGGTGGGGGATTGTCTCCGCCCCTTTACGTTTCTACTCCACCCCAACCCCCCGGAAGCCTTGGGCCGTGCAGCGGGGTAGCTGGGCCTGGGGACAACCCCCACCCCGCAGTGGCCCAGAGACGCTCAATTGCGGAGTAGGGGCGCAGTCTGGAGGGTGGGGGAGGCCGTTCTTCTGCGCACTAGGCTGCGAGCTAGGGCTCCGACCGCGGCTCCCTGTCCTGCTCTGCCAGTGTCTCGCTTTGTGACCTGGGGCAAGTTGCTTCTGCTTTTCCCCGGTGTCCCGGCGCCTTCTCCCCCTTTAATCGCGGGAACAGGGTGCTGGTTCCGGGGCTGACTACCCGCGCCTGCTATAGAGGCGAGGGAGCTGCCGGGATTGCGTCTACGCTTCCGCTGTGAGGCCTCAAGAAGTCTTCAGTTACTGATGGCTGAGTGATGGCAAAAAGCAACCCATTATTGTCAAACTGGGGGGGTTATGTAGATACCGTTTCTGTGGTGCTGCTTGATCTGACTTGGCTTTTTCTCCCTTTTCCATTGTGTGTCATGCTTGGACATGTTTTTATCTTGACCTGAAACTCTTAAGCTCTTGTCTGTTTATAGTAGCATTCATCGGAATGGAGTCCCAGTTCTGGCTGGTTCCTGGGATACCAGAGTCCTAAGCAAATGTTGGGATATGCCCAAGGACCCAGTATTTGTGTCCTTTATAAACATATATTTAACATGCATTGAGGAAAAAAGATCTAGCTTTGTCTCACTTTGAAATTTTGTATAGAAAATTAGCATGGGCATACCTACTTTCAGAAATTGGAGTAACCTTCCAAAGATAAGCCAGAAAAACATTCTAATCTTAAATGATGCAGGTAAACTGTAGCCAGTAGTTTAGGGCTAAACTATTGCAAAAACATACTCATGCCCTGCAGTATGCCTTGTCTTGTGTGTGGTTGCTGATAATTCATAGTGCTGTGCATGAGTGTAAGTCAGTTGAAGAATTCTCTCCATTTAATGATGGCTTGGCTCCCATTTACTTTAATGGATTAGGATTGAGCTTGAGCCCCTGTATTAACAGCCACCCATTTGTGTATGTCTGAGTTTGTGTGTTTATAAATTGTGTTAATTCACTTCTCTGTTCAAACAGTATACTGTGGATAGATGTGCTACTGGAAAATATCTTTGCATAATGACCATTTATGTACTCTCATATAGTGGCTATCCATAAATACAAAATGTATGAAGTTAAATCAACATTCTAGTAGGAAGTTTGTGCTATATTGAGAGACTCTGGCTGTTTTAATGTAGAAGGGTGAGGAAAGTGGTGTATTTTGCAGTGTGACAGCATTGCTCTGGTCTTCGTTGGTTACTCATGAGCTTTTGGGTGCTTGATTCACCTGTAAAATCCTAAACAGCTTGGAACCTGCCTACAAGAGACTGCTTTTCTGCATGCAATGCTGTTATCAAAATCATCTGAGGCATTTGAACTGGTGCTTCCTGTGCTGCGTGCCCACATCGGAAAAACTCAGACCTGCAACTCTCTACTGTTGTAATTTCACCTATGGGAGCAATAGCGAAAGCTGTAGAGCAGGTTGAGAACCTTGCTATAATAGCAACAGTATTTCATTACTGATCTGGTTTTACCTAAAATATATCAGTGCATTTAATGACATGATCCTGCATGTGGTATTATGACAACATTTTGCAGAATACTTCCCCCGCCCTAAGTTTAGTATTAACCATCTACAGTGGAGTCTCCTTAAGTCCGATTTCTGTGGGCATGTATAAAGGTTTGACATAAGAAATTCTGCATAAGCAAATGGACCTGGAGATGGAGAAAACTAATGCTTGGATTAAGTTAGCACCTGGTTTCTCTGTCTCTAGTCTCTTTCCCTCCCCAACAGCAGCAGAGAGTCAGAGCAGACCAGGGGAGAGCTGTGTGTGTAATCCTGTCTGTTCTGACTCTGGGAGTCTTGAGTGGGCTGGAGATGGGGAAACCTGGTGCTCGCTCCTTGTACAGCCTGTTTCTCACTCCGCGTCAGAACTGACAGGACTTTTCTTTTACACATGCCCTGGCTATCAGTGTGAGCTTTCATGTACAGAGGGCTGGAGAAAACTGATGTTCCCTAATGCAGGGTATGTGCTACAGTATTTTAACCATACGCTGCCAAGAAATCACTAATGCACTCAAGGGTCTTTATATCTTGAGCTGGGTGGGTATACATTATACACCTTAAAATTTGAGCTATCAAGGTTTGGAATTCTACTTATCCAGATCAGGAAGCAATACATCTCCATAGATCTGGGGCTGAGGAAAACAAATTCAAGGTATGCAAGTTCTACTTAAGTGGATTTCACTGTATGCTATTTAAATGTTGCTTTTTATATTACACATAGAACTAAATATTTGCAATATCTGGGTTATGTTTTGGTGTCTGGCAGCAGTGTGTGCATATATAGATTAATATAAAAACAAATCAATGTCTATTTTTAGCTAACACTTTAAAATTTCCTGCTCACTTGTGGAGCCAGTGTAAAGAGGGTGAAACTTAGAGAAAACCGTTATTTTAAAAAATCTCTTTTGAAACTATCTCAATACTTTACCATTTAAAAAAAATAAAATCTCAGCTGAACTTAAAAAATTCACCCAAAGTTTAGACTGGGCTTTTTATTTATTTATTTATTTCCCCCCCCCAGTGCTGTGCAACCTTCACTGCAAGTTCAGTTTGTTAAAACTTGACATGACTTCTGAGTGGGGGAGAAGGCTTCTGAGAGCTTGCTGAAAATAGGGTATTTTAAAATGAGCACGGTGGGGAGGGGCGTGGTCCGTAGCCCTGATCACTGCTGCAGAGCAGCCACTCAAGTGGAGTATGTGGGGAGTGGTTCTAATGGGCGTGTCTACTGCGGCAACTGCCTTGCATTTCCTCTGCCACGGACCATGGGGGGAGAGGGAGGCACACTGGACTGACCTTTGAAATTGACATGTCCTGGCATGAGCACTGGGGAACCTGAGCTCCCTAGTACTCACGACCAGTACTCACGACCAGTTCCTATGACTTGCAAAGCTGTGTCCCCTGCCCACAGTGCCTCTGAGCGGTGGACCGCTCTGCTGGTGTGGCTGGCTGCTTCCGTTCATATGGTCAGGGCAGAAGATGCGTGACTGAAGCTTGTTGCGCACCTTTTTGGCTTGCCCCACATGACACACTCCAGATGTCTCGGCAGTGGTTTCTGCATGGCCACCAGTGGGTACTGAGTGGCTCACTGGAGTGTGCATTTCCACGCTCCACCTTCAGACAGCGGTCAGATGAGTGACATCTGGGTGGCCATGCATGGTAGCATCTTGTTTAAAAACATCCATAGGGGCAGAAGGCCCTTTCAACTGAGACTTTTCAGCAGGGAACCTCTTGAACCAAATGACAGTTCTGCCTCAACTTCATACTGTTAGACCTGCCCCTCTTCTCATCCCCAGACTGTAGAATTGCATCAAGATGGCTGCTTAGGGTCGTGGTGGTGGTGATGGAAGAGGTGTATGAGTTTCCTCTTCACAGGAAAATCCTCAGATTAGGTTTCTCTCCCTTGTGTTCTCTGAATACAACTTCTTTTTTAAAAAAAAATTAGAAAGGGAAAAAAAAGAGCAGCAACAGAAATCTACTTTGAGCCAGATAAAGCGAAAGCAATCCCAAACACAATTTTTAAAATGATCAGTATAAAATGTGAGCTATGTGGGGGTTAGCATGGATACATCTTTGATATAATTTAGAACAGCCCAGAGAATGGAACAGAACTTGTTTTCCCTAGGAGACACCTCCCACTGTGTTTTTCATTGTCATTTTTATTTATTTTAACTATAACAAGCAAAGGTAATCTTTGTAATTACACTATAAATCTATGTACCATATATTATTCAAGGCTCTTTGAAGTAGTTTGATTTTTGAGAAAAGTATAGCAGTGAAACCAAGTGCCTCAAATTTCAGATGTTTGTCCTGTGCACAGTCCAAAGTCTTTTCCATGACAAGTATATACTATACCCAGGATATCCGTCGTCCCCCGGACTGGAGTTTCGTATTTATACTCCTGTATGGAACCTATCTTGAAATATAGGTTCAGTACCCTTAGGTTGCACACGTTAAAAACAGCGGTACTTATAGGACGCTATCAGGGGACCCCAATGGAAGAGAGATGTTGTCCGTGTGGGGACCTTGATCACTATCTTTTAAGATGTCCCCTGTATGATCATCTCCGCTCTAAGTTATGGGCGAGTATAGGGATAGGGGAAGGCTGGGCAACAGATAGACAGCTCATTTGCCTGCTTGGTGATCAAAACCCCTACAGAACTAAACAGGTGGGCATATTTGCTAAAAGATGTGCTACTATACGGTCGAAATGTACGTAACAGGAGGAGACTGAGGGTTGAGTTTGTGCATGGTAGATATAACATAGGATGCTATGCTTGAATTTGCCCGATATACGGATCTACTGATCAAGTGGTTGTATAAGGATGTGCTCATTATTAAAAGATTATTGTTCAATAATGGTTGGGTGATGTAGACTGTACCTTATGGCCATGGGAGTATTTACTGTTAGAGGAAGTGTGCAGGGGTCAAGTGCTGCCATCATAAGCCCCGGGAAGGGTAAGGCGAAGGTAGTATATGGGTAAATTTGTGCAGAGGTTGAGTGCTGCCACTATAAGCCCTGGGAAGGGCAAGGCAAGTTTTGGGATATTTTATAAGATTGTTTTAGATGCAAAAAAAAATTTTTTTATGTCTCGTTCCAACAGTGATATGTAGTAATTAGAAGTTAATTTGATATTTAATTTGGGCTTATGTATGAATAAATAGTGAAGGTACAGCCAAAGAGCTGCACGGAAGTTTTAAAAATTTTGTATTTGAGGTTTGATCGGATGTATTGTTGTTATAAGTTGTTGTTGATGTTATGAATTGTAAAATAATGTTTGTATGAGTTTTATAATTTAAGGCCTTGATGGCTAAAACAATAAAACATTTACGCTGCAATAGTTAAAGAAACTTTAGAGTTGGAGATACTGTATTCTGTCGCATTTCTTTCCAATCCTTCTTTCTAAATCATCAGAGAGAAATTTCTCTTGGTGAAAGCTGTTTAACCTGGACAAGCCCAGCTTTTTCCATGTCCTGTCTCAATGAAGAAGCCAACTTATGCAGCGTGAACCTGTTACAACTGACAGGTGTGAAAGATTCTGATCAACATCCAGCATAGTCCTATTTTATTCCAGATAGTTAGACAATGACCTGTGAGTGGTTGGTTCTCCCATATTTTATTGTCAATCGTACATTCATCCACAATAGTGTTTCTAATATTATTCTACAAAAGTATACCTGCTTCAGTATCAATCTACGAAGATTCATGATACCTTTGATACCAACATTTGATAGACCTGGGAGCTGAGGCCTATGAATACATCTTGAAATTTGGAGTCCCCAACCCCTTTCTCTCTTTCTTTAGTGTATTTCATAGTTGTAATTATAACTATATGAAATAATTTATCTCATCTAGTTTACCAATATGTTTCTTTGCTATTCAGACTGGTAGGGCTGTTGTGTACAATAATCTAGGCAAGATCATAACTTCCATCGTATTTATACACCGTAACCAACTACATGATAGATTTTTGCCAAGTCTCTATAAACTATTACTATTATTTTTTATATAGTGCAAGCAGTGTACCTCGCACTGTACAATCAGTAGTAAATCTCTTGCAAACTTTTCTATTATAGGTATGTAATTTTCGGGGCTCCTACTTTGCTCTGTCAAAAACTGGAAATTGTCTGGGAGGTGGGGGAAAAATCCCTAAACTCTCTGATTAAAAACACCAGAATGTGCATTTTTTTGGCTCCTAAAATTCTGAAGTGTTTATAGTGAATTATTAATGTTCTGTGATAGTTTCATGCACTAATTGCAACTACCACTCAAAGCTTGCAGGAGGGGCGGGGTATAAATGAATTAAATAAATGAAATAAATAAATAAACTAACAAAATAAAACAATATCCCACACCAGCAAGCCCCACCACGGAGCCCAAGTCTCTTCTCTCTGCACTTGCGGGAGGCAGTGCCGCTCCAACTACCTCCTCCCTGCCAGCTCCAGCACGGACCTCAACATACCTCTGCTTCACCAAAAGCCAGACCCAACTGTGTTCTTCTTGTGCCAAATCTCTTTTCTTGGATGCAGGCACGCACCAGAACCACCAGAATTTCCACCTCTTAAATTTCTTCTTCAGCTCCCTGCTTGGCACTTCTCGGTGTGGGTGTGTCCTGCTTCCAGGTACTCAGAAGGCAGACCTCAAATATTCAAATTTGTGGGTGGGCCAGGTGCAGGACACTCCCTGTGTCTCCAGTTTGAGTTCTGCCTTCGGAGTTACCAGACGCAGACTTCGCTCCCTGGAGTCCCGTTTAGGCAGCGACTTTATTATTTTAGCTTATTTTTTAGTTCGAACATCATTCTTAGGGGCTTGCTCGCTCCCCTTCCCTCTTCGAGTGTGCTGGGTTGAGCTGAGCCCAACCGAGGAGTTTGCTTGCCCCCTCCTCTGCCCTTGGGGGAATCAGGAGGCTCCACTCAGTGCCCCCAGCAGGCTCCGCCGCTGCAAGCCACTCACTGCCAGGGGTCTGGTGTGTTGCAGCAGGGAACAGCAGGAGTGGGGTAAGAGACTGATCCTTCCCTGTACGCTCCTTCTTTCCCCCTCCCCCCCCACCCCTCATCCACCAACAGGGGCACCACCTTCCAGGTTCGGGGCCAGAGTTTCCTTCCCCCCACAACCCAGGCTTTCACGCCCATTCCTCGCACCAGCCCGTTTTGCGAGCTGGGCGGGGGTGGCACTCGAGCCCCCGTTCTGGGGGCGCAGGGCAGGGGAAGAGCCAAACCCACACGGTTGAGTGAGCCGGGTTTCGCGCAAGCAGCCAGGGGTGCGTCTCGCGCCACTGCCAGCCAGCCTTGCCTCCCCTCCCGTCCGTGGGCGGCCCTGGGACAGTGAGGCGCGGGTGGAGGTTCTCTCTCCCTGGTCTATTCCCCCTAATCGACTCTGTGCCCGGGCTTGGCTGGGCCTCTCCTCAGACCCGGTCCCGGGCTGCACTCCACGTGGGGCCCATGGGCACTGCCATCTTGGCTTCTCCACATGGGACCCAGGGGCGCCGCCATGCTGGCCTCTCCACATGGGACCCTAGGGTACCGCCATGTTGGTTGGGTCACGTGGGGTCAAGGGCGCCGCCATGTTGGTTGGGTCACGTGAGGTCTAGGGCGCCACCATTTTGAGGGGAAAAAAATCGCTGTTACCCAGATAACTCTAAGGTTCTCTTAGATGCAGATGGCAACCACAAGGGCACAGCGGTCAAGGGATCAGGACCCTGACAGGCAGAGGACGTCCCTGACCACACAAAGCCCCACAGAACAGGAAGAGCGCAACTCCCCAGAGCGGAGCGCACCACACCTGTCCCCAGAGCACCTGACCCAGCGCACGCATTCCACAGATCCATCACAGGGGCTCAGAGAATCAGGAGATCTAAGCTCAATTGTGGCAGCAATCAATGAGCTAAGGGACAAGATGAAGACCATCAACCCCCAGCCTACACAGTTGGGGAGATACAAGGGAAACTCCAGAAATGCAATCAGGGGCAAGCAACCAGCAGACAGGGAGCACCATCTTGAAGGGGACTACCTTTCCCCGATGTCCTCCCCAGCTGGATCAGGCTCGGAGTCCGATAGCAGTGAGGCCTCCGATGGGGAGCTGATTCGGATGCTGGAACACAAGGGGTTTAAGGTCAAGGGACCCAAAACACGAGGCAACAAACCTAAGAGGGCCAAGGCTCACTTGGGGCCACAATCCCCACCCGAAAACGCTCTGGGTCTTCCGTGGAGGAAGGGGAATGGTCTGAGGACGGAGAGTCGTCAGACAAGGAGGAACAGAAACTGTTCAACCAGGCAACACTAAGACCATAATCGGGGTCACAGATGCCCTCGGTCTAACCCCGGCAGCGGAAGCCCCACAACCGAGGAACATGGCACGAGAAGGAACCTGCTTCTCAAACCCAAGAAGCCTCCTACCTGCCTACCGCTGCCGCCCACGTTCAAAACCATTATCAGGTCGGCCTGGGAACACCTACTGAGGAGAGGAGGCCCCCGAAATGGCCAATCAGTCTCTACCCTTTCCCGGAGGATAAATCCGCCCTGTTTGTGCTGCCCTGGGTTGACCCGGCAGCAGCCGCCCTTGCTAGAGACTCGGCAGCCCCTCCATGGGGGGATCCCCTGCCTAAGGACCAGACTGATAGGGCAGTGGAAGCCTCACTGAGGAGACTGTTCGAGGCAACGTCTAACGCTCTTCGGGCCAATACGGCCATTACCTTTTTCGCAAGGGCAATCTTGACCTGGGTGGAGGAGGCAAGGGACCCAGAGTTACAAGCACATGAGTGGGCATCCAGGCTGGACAGGATCGCTTCCGCAGCAGCCTATATCGCCAACGCTTCCATAGACTCAGTGAGGACCAGCTCACAGGTGGCGGCTACTAACGTGTGGCGGTGAGACGTCGGCTGTGGCTCCGGTCCTGGAAAGCAGATCTCTGACTTTGGATTCGTTTGTCGGGTTAAATTGTTTGGTCCTACACTCGACAAGGTGCTGGAGGAAATGGCAGAGGAGAAGAAGACTCTTATGCCAAATGTAGAGAAAGGAAGGAGTAGGACGAGTTCCTTTCGTCATCAGCGTCATAAGCAGGGTTACGCACGGGGATCCAGTCGCCAGTTTTATTCCAAGGACAAGTATCGCAAGCCTGGCTGGCATCCGGCTCGCAGAACCAACAACAACAACAGACCAAGGTCCAACAACAACAACAAGCAGCTGGGCTCAAAGCCCTCCCAGTGATGGCCATACCACGCCCCCCAAGGGTCCCCCTCTCCTCGGGGGGCACCTAGCCCACTTCGCTACCATCTGGGCTGCCCATATCCAGGACGAATGGGTAAAGAGTGTAGTCAAAAGGGGTATCGAGTCGAACTGGTGGCCTGGCTGCCCAGTAGATTTGTCGCGTCCCCGGCTTCCAAGGATGCAGTGAAAAGGCATCTCATGAGGTCGGCCATAGCAAGGCTCGCCGACATCAGAACAATCGTGTCGGTCCTGGCTGCAGAGCGGGGCAAGGGCCTGTACTCTCGGCTGTTTCTCATCCCGAAGAAGAAGGAGGAAGCGTGAACAGTACTCAGGTTCCTGAACAGGTTCACGAAATACAGGAAATTCCGGATGGAGACCCTAAGGTCCACTCTGCAGGCACTGGAGAGAGGAGATTGGCTCTCTTCAATTGACTTGAAGGACGCCTACCTGCACATACCCATTGTGCGCCAACACAGGACGCTGTTGAGATTCTACTACCAGGATGCACACTGGCAGTATACTTCCTTGCCCTTCGGACTGGCCTCGGCCCCGCGTACGTTTACCAAGGTTCTGGCTCCCATTGTGGTCCTACTCCAACAGAAAGGAGTGCATGCCTACCCGTACCTGGACAACATCCTCATCCGCTCAGCGTCTCGCCCGGCAGCGATCAGACATCTGCAGGAGGCCATGCAAACCTTACAGAGCTTCGGGTTCATAATCAACCTTCTCAAGAGTCAGCTCGTCCCGACCAGGACGATCCCACATCTGGGACTTATCATCAACACAGCAAGAAACAGGGTCTCAATAGCAAAGGAGTGCAGCAACCGTCTGTTAGCTACGCTGTCCAGAGCCCGGAGAGACCGCAAAGCATCTGTCATGGCTCTGGCGGGACTCTGGGTGCTATGGTATCCTGTATAGATCAGGTACAATGGGCCAGGCGGCACCTTCAGTCTTTACAGAATTTTCTCAGACCCTACCAGAGGGAGATCCTGGCTCGAAAACATAACATGTTCCGGATCCCAGGAATTCTGGTCAAACAGCTAGGCTGCGGGGGCAACAACATCCCGCTTTCACCAGGGGGGTCCTCATGATAGAGCCGCACAGGACCATGGTGACAACAGATGCCAGTCTGGGCAGATGGGGGTTGCTCACGGGTTCTAGGAGGGCTCCTGGCCGTTGGTCGCAGGAGGAAGCAGCCCTCAGCATCAACCTGCTGGAGCGTCGGGCAATTTGGCTAGCAGTGATGGAATTCGACCATGACCTGAGGGACAAGCATGTCTTGGTGCAGACGGACAACACCAATGCAATGGCGTATGCCAGTCACCAAGGGGGATCCAAGTCGACATCGCTGCAGCGGGAGGCCCAGCGGTTGTTCCAATGTGTGGAACCCAGACTCAGGTCAATCAAGTCACTCCACATCAAGGGATCAGACATCATCGCAGATTGACTCAGCTGGGTAGATCTAAATCCGGGAGAGTGGGAGCTTCACCAGGACGTGTTCAACATGCTGGCATGAAAGTGGGGGACCCCAACCATCGACCTGTTTGCCTCATGGGACAATCACAAGGTGCATTGCTACTTCGCAAGGCACAGGCACTCAGGGGCGTTAGCGATAGACGTGCTACGGCAACTGTGGCCCCGGGGTCTGGCTTATGCTTTCCCACCAATTCCGGTATTGGGTCGAGTAGCAAAAAGGATCAGAAGACATGGAGCGGAGGTAATCCTGATTGCCCTGTTTTGTCCGAGACGCCTGTGGTTTTCAGATCTAGTGGAGCTCCAGATACAGCCACCCGTTCGACTCCCAGACCGACCAGACCTCCTCATGCAGGGCCCCCTAAGCCACGAAAACCGTGTATACTTTCAGTTGACGGCCTGGCTACTGAAAGGAGGGCGCTAAGGGCAAAAGGCTTCTTGGAGAGAGTCATCGACACCCTCATGGTGTCTCGCAAGCCCTCCATCAACAGGATTTATTTGGCCATGTGGAGGCATTTTTTCCAGTGGAGACAGGCCAGAGGCGGCAATGGCCGCTGACCCTCCACACCGGAAGTTTTGGAGTTCTTACAGGACGACCTCGACAGACGACTTCGCCCTTCCACCCTGGCTAGGCAAGTGTCGGCTCTAGGAGCTATCCTAGGGGCAGGCTCCAGGGCCCGTTTTGCCAAGAGCAGGCAGGTGGAGAGATTCCTCAAGGCCGCTCGAGCAAGGGCCCCACTGCCAGTACACCGCTTCCCGTCCTGGAACTTAAACACAGTGCTCACGGCCGTCGCTCAACCCCCGTTTGAACCAATGAGCCACGTCTCGCTTTACTTCCTGTCTATCAAGGTGGCTTTCTTGAGTGGGCTCTGTGGGGAGAGGGGGTTGAGTCAGCAGGAGGGGGGGTAGGGTGGGGGTTCTGGAGCCGGCGGCTCTCATGGCGGTGCTGAGGGGCCTGGAGGTTCCTACAGTTACAGTGGCATGGGACCCATGTGGGCTTCTCCGAGGTGGGAAGGATAACATCTGCGGCAAGGTGAGGGGGGGGG
>QEPC01002794.1:590395-663714 GCA_003113815.1 Sphenodon punctatus
CGTGAGGGGGCTGAGGGAGGGGGAGCTCAGGCTCTGGGAGGGACAGGCTCAGAGCAGGAAGGGGGCTCTGTGGGGAAGGAGACTAAGGGAGTACAAGGGGGCTCTCAGAAAGAGTGACGTGGGGGTCAGAGGAGGGAGCATGAGGGGGGCTCTGGTGGAACAGGAGAGGGGGCTCCATGGGGAGCAGGGAGGAGGGGCTGACAGAGCAGGGGGAGGGGGCTAAGGGAGCAGAAATGGGCTCTGTGGGGAGAGGGGGCTCTGTGGGGAGAGGGGGCTGAGCGAGCAGTAGAGGGGCTCTGTGGGAGGAGGAAGCAGGACAAGACTCCGTGCTGAGCTAGCCAATCCAACATGACCTACAGTTCTCAGTCTCTTGTTATGAACACACAAGATTATTCCATGATCCTGACTGCATGAGAGAGTGTTTAAAAGATTCTAATGTTCTTCAGCCATTCCCAAAATGAAATGCAAAGGAAAAATAAAGACACAAGTCAGAATTATTCCATTTCTTAGCTAAAAATAGTCTGTGTGGTGATAAGATTCAAATTTTTACTCATGGATGCAAGCCATTCAGTACAAGAAGTGTATCTGAGGCACTGCTGCCTGCTCTCGTGTCTCACTACTCTGTGGCCTTGGTTGATTCACCTAGCCTGTCTGCCTTGGTTTCTCTCTGTATAATGAATCCATTTACCTGCTTGGGTTACCTGGATTAATGTTTTGGAGATACAGGGGAGAATGGTCTGGTTCAGAGAAGTTCCACCTCTGTGACAGATGCGGGGGCTATATATATATAGAGAGAGATATTGGATTGGAATTGCTCTTGATTCAGTTGAATGACACAGTTGTGGTATACATAAACCTTCATGGTTAGGCTTGTGGTGGAATTTATATCCGTGTCCTTATGGACAGTTGGCAAACAATGGCCAGCTGTTTCTCCTTTTTTTGAGAGGCCTTGTGGAGTTGTGCAAAACTTAATCTCCCCATTTCAGTATCCACCTTAGACCAGCAGATGAAATCCTGCTATGTGGTGGTGCCCAATTCATAAGGATATAAGAAGTGCCATACTGGGTGAAACCAGTGGTCCATCGAGGCCCGCATCCTGCCTCCGACAGTGGCAAATAATTCCTAACATTCTATTTGCTTTTTTGACGGCTGCGGCACACTGGTATGAGGATTTCATTGTATTATCCACAATCACTCCCAGATCCCTTTCCTGAGTGGTAACTCCTAGCTTAGTACCCAGCATTGTGTACTTATAATTTGGATTATTTTTCCCAATGTGCATCACTTTGCACTTGTCCACATTAAATCTCATCTGCCATTTAGATGCCCAGGCACCCAGTCTTGTAAGATCTTGCTGCAGCTCCTCACAGTCTGCTCATACTCAGACTACTCTGAATAACTTGGTGTCATCTGCAGATTTGATCACCTCACTCTTAACACCCTTTTCCAGATCATTAATGAATACATTGAAAAGAACTGGTCCCAATACAGATCCTTGGGGCACACCACTTTTTACATCCCTCCATTGTGAAAACTGGCCATTTAGTCCCGCTCTTTGCTTCCTATCCTTTAACCAGTTACCAATCCATAGCAAAACACTACCTCCTATCCTCATGGCTTTTTAATTTTCTCAAGAGTCGTTTATGTGGGACCTTATCAAAAGCTTTCTGGAAATCCAGGTACACTATATCTGCTGGGTCCACATGCTTGTTTACAAACTCAAAGAATTCCAAGAGATTAGTGAGATGACTTCCCTTTGCTAAATCAATGCTGACTCTTTGCCATTAAGGCATGTTTATCAATATGCCCAGTAATTCTGTTCTTAATGATAGTTTCCACCATTTTGCCCGGCACAGACGTCAAGCTTACTGGTCTGTAGTCTCCAGAATCACCTCTGGAACCCTTTTTAAATATTGGGGTTACGTTTGCAACCCTCCAGTCCATAGGTACAGTGCCAGATGCCGTTAAGTTACAAATTACTACTAGTAGGTTTGCAATTTCACATTTGAGTTTCTTCAGAACTGTGGGGTGAATACCATCTGGCCCTGGTGATTTGTTCATATGAAGCTTGTCAATTTGCTCTAGAACCTCCAGGGTCATGCTGATTTGTGACAGTTCATCCAGTTCATCACCTACAAAGTAGGGTTCCAGCGTGAGTATCTCCCCAACATCCTCCACAATGAAGACTGAAGCAAAGAACTCGTTGAGCTTCTCTGCAATGTCCTTGTCCTCCCTGAGTGCCCCTTTTACTCCCTGCTCATCTAATGGCCCAACCGACTCCCTAGCAGGCTTCTTGCTTCTGATATGCTTGAAAAAGGTTTTATTTGTGTTTGCCTCTTTAGCAAGTCTCCTTTCAAATTCTTTCTTGGCCTGCCTTTTTAGCATCTTACAGTTACGTTGCCAGTGTTTATGCTCCTTTGTATTTTCCTCATTAGGGCTAGCTTTCCATTTCTTAAAGGATGCCTTTTTGGCTCGAATAGCCTCCTTTTGGCTCTAATAGCCTCCATTTAGCCACAGTGGTAGACATTTAGTCCTCCTGCTACCTTTTTTAACTTGTGGGATGCATGTAATCTGGGCTTCCACGATGGTGCTTTTCAACAGCCTCCATGCATCTTGCAAACATGTAGGCCTTTCAACTGTGCCTTTTAGTTTCTTTCTAACTAGCTTCCTCATTTTGGCATAGTCAAAGCCAGTGCTGTACTTTTAATTAACTTTCTCCCTCCAGCAACTATGTCAAATTTGATTATATTATGATTGCTATTGCCTAGTGGCTCGGCCACAGTTACTCCTTGCACTAGTTCCTGTGTGCCACTTAGAACTAGATCTAAAGTAGCTCCTCCCCTCATTGGTTCCAGAACCAATTGCTCTAAAAAGCAGTCATTTATGGCATCCGTTTATGACATTTATGGCATTCCATCAATATTTATTTAAATTATTATCCTGTCCTTCCCCAAACCCCAACCAGCCCCTGTCTGCCAAATGCTTTCTCAAATAGAAAAGTTTTATACCACCTCCAGAAAATGCTTACGGTCTGACTTAAGCGAATCTCCCGGGGAAGGGAGTTCCACAAAACCAGGGCAGCAACCAAGAATGCCCTCAGGCATGCCCCCATCCCACAGACAAGGATAATGGATGGGATCTGCAAGAGGACGCTCCCATCTGACTGTAGGGGCCAAAATGGGACATGGTAGGACAGGTGATCTTTCACATACATGGAACCCATACTGTGTCAGGATGTGATATGCTGACCACATCATGACACAGTTCTCAGCTGGAGTAAATTATGCAATTGTCCTGCTTCCCTGTCTTACATAAGTTACATGAATGGAAAGCTACTAGTTCAGTCTTAACTAGACAACTCCTGAGGTTATTCAGGTAAGAAAGGGAAAGGACTTTTAAGAGCTGTCTACACACAATTACTCTCCCTTGCAGCTTCAATTCTATTAAATGCTTCACTTACTGCATGATCCTCCAGTGGAATACCACATGCTCTAGCAGTTAATACTGGCAGTAGTGCCATTGAAGCAAGTGAGATTTACACCTGTCCTAATTTCTAGAAACAAGCACGGTGTCTTATTGGACGTTTGTGACCTTGGACATCAAAAGAGCTAGAAATGTATTCTTCAATAATGAATACATTATGCCTCATTTTTCTTAGGTAGGGAATGCTTTTCCTAACTTGAGCTACTTCATTGGTCTTCAAGGACTGATCACAAAAGCTTTTGTGGAAACTTGTCCACGCAAACTGCAATTATTTTGATTAGGACAGATGGAGACCCTGTTACTCATTGATTTTTAACTTCTTATCAGACTTGTGAGTCATGCACGACTTCATATCATGACTTTTCAAAACCCTGGCTGTGCTAGACTATTTTCTTTCAATCATAGTCAAAACAGACTTGCTTGACTAAAGAGTACTTTGTGGTGTAAAATTTTGTGGTGTTTCACACTTTAATCTTCCTGGGCTTCTATTTTCCTGGGCTGCCATTAGGAAGGAGCGGGTGGTATAAAAATATTATAAATAAATATTTTGTACAGGGAGAAGGGTAAACCTGAGTAAGAGAGACTGGAAAGTTGTGTGAAATCTGTTTTTTGTAACAAAGTATAATAATGTTACGTTATAGTCTATAAACCAAAGGGGGGAGAATTAAGGAGGCAGATATGAGGTAGAATTATCTTATCTTCTAATTTTCCAGCTTTGTAGAGTTAGTCTGTACTCAGCTTTGTTATAAAATTGAACAGAAGTGCTCAATTTAAATTGCTGGGTGGGCGGAAACAAGTTGGTTTGACCCAACAGTGGGATACACACGTCCTGCTCTCTAACCCAGCTTTTCCAGCCTCTTGACCCAAATCTTGATTAAATTGAGTTTAAATTTCATCCTCTGGCAGATGATACCCTCACACCCACTTATTCCTATAAACACATTCAACAGCCTGTTTCCTTCCACCCATGCACCTGGAAATATGACTGCAGCCTTGGCTGTTTCTTTTAGAAGCTAGGACGCCACACTGCAGCAGGGGCGCCACACTATCTCTGGAGTTGAGCCTCAGGAAGGTTATTAGCCAGCTGGTGCCCCTCCTTCCAGTTATATGGTCGAGGGGGCTCCTGGGAATCCCCGCTGCTGCCAAAACTGGCTGCCAAGACTCCCAAGGAGCAGCTGTTGCACCAGGCCATGCACTGACCGTGGCAAGTCATTGCCACCACTGAAGCCAGTTCCTGGGGTTTTCTGCTGCTCCTAGAACCAGCCAGTAAGAACCCTGAAGAGCTGCCAGTATGACTGCAGGAGCATTTCCTGCCCAAATGCCAGAGGGCAACACCTCAGGGGGAAATCTCCTTTGCAGTTCTCTGGGGCATTAGCTGCTCTGGGAGATGCAGACATTAGCCTATAGACCAGTTGTCTGAGGGCTGTAGTAAATGACCTTATGGACCTGGGACATATGGTGAGCACCCTTGATAATAGTTATGCATTTTTGCTTTAACTGTAGCTTGAACTGAAGGTTCCTTGTTCATTGAATCTTTCTATTACCCAAGGCAGTAACAGGAATACCCTTACTGGTTCTAAGCTTAAAGAGCAGAAGCACGAAGAAGGCAAAGTATTAATTGTAGGAAGGGCTGTGGAAATTTGAATATTACGAAAGAGGGCAGATTGAAGGGACCAAGGAAAAGTGAGAAGGGAAAATGTTTGTGCCCATAGAGAGAATAGGTTCTCGGGATAGGTCAGAGTTACAAATCTGATGGAGAGACATTGTGTCACTTGGGTCCAACACAGCAACCATGCTTGTGTATATCAAAATTTGATGGAGCGATGACAAATCAAAATACGTTATTAAAATATTTATAATATAAAACTACATTTTAGTAGCTATTTTGACTATTTAATTAAATACAAATACACAAAGGGAGCATTATTATATTTTTTGGAAAATACCCCGATAATTTTAAGAGCAGAAAATTTTCCAACTTGGATCTCAACAAATATGAACCTGAAATTATTTTAAATAATAATTCTTAGTTTCATGAGTTCTTAGCCAAAAATTCTAAATAAGAATATTTAAGGTGTAATTTAACACACAAAAAAGCAATTATGAAAACAGATAACCAAAGCCCTACAAAAGCATATGTTCAGAAAAGTATTTTGACTTCCTTGAATTGTGGTACTGATCTTTGTTTCTGCTCACAGGAACCGACATTGCTGCTGGAGAGGAGGTTGCCATAAAATTGGAATGTGTGAAAACCAAGCATCCTCAGCTCCACATAGAGAGTAAAATCTACAAAATGATGCAGGGATGAGGTAAATATAGTTTTACTTTAATGGCTGATTTTAAATAGTTGCTTCTGCAGCTCAAGTGATAAGGTTTGAAAAAGAAAACTTGTCTTGATAAGTCTGGTTTATGGGAGCAGATGCTGCATGTGTGTGATGGATTTCATTTTAAAGTTTGCTTTTCTAAAAAAAAAAGTTTGGGGTTAATCTTAAGTCAACAGGACTATTCAAAGATCAGCATATATTTAGGTGTTATGTAGACCTTGCTTGCCAAGCATGAGAGATGCACTTTCTGATAGAGAAAAGTATCTTTTCAGTAAGGTGCTAGTTATGTGAGTATTGTTTTCCCCCCCCCCCCCCTTTCTTCTAGTGGGTATTCCCACAATTAAATGGTGTGGTGCCGAAGGTGATTATAATGTTATGGTGATGGAGTTGTTGGGACCAAGCCTTGAAGATCTCTTCAACTTCTGCTCGCGAAAGTTCAGCCTCAAGACAGTCTTGTTACTTGCTGACCAAATGGTAGGAAATTCTTTATGGTTCTTGGTGTTTAAATGTACTCTGCATAGAAGAGTTTAAATTAAATTTGTGTCCAGGTTGTTTGTTGTCAAAACATTGTTACATTATGAACCCAAAAGAAAAGTTGACTGCAAACACATGAAACTGTTAGATCTTTTAATTTCCACGTGACTTATAGTTTAAAAAGCACCATATCAAAAAGTAAGCTGGTTGTTTAAAGAACTCACTTCGTTTAAGTGAACTAAGATTTTGATGGTAAAAGAAGCTGAGAGCAATCTAGCTCAGTGCTGAAAACAGTGTTTATGGCAGGAAAAAATCATGTTCACTAATTCTTGAATCTATTGTCTCTCTGAACTAGATTAGTCGGATTGAGTATATTCACTCCAAGAACTTCATCCACCGAGATGTGAAACCTGATAACTTCCTAATGGGATTGGGCAAGAAAGGCAATCTTGTCTACATCATAGATTTTGGGTTGGCTAAGAAATATCGGGATGCTCGAACTCACCAACATATTCCATATCGTGAAAATAAGAACTTAACAGGAACTGCCCGTTATGCATCCATCAACACTCATCTTGGAATTGGTGAGCTGGTACTGGATCATGTTCTGTCTGGCAAAATGTCCATTGCAGTCCTTTAATCCTCTAACAAATAAGCAGTGTGGAGAAATTGGATGCTTTGTACAAGCAGGCTTTTGTTATTGTGTTATATTTTGAAAGACATGCTTGTAGCAGGATTTGGGCATTCCTTTGCCTCATGCAGGAATGAGGCTCCTTCTGGAAGAGAGGGAAGGAGGAAAATAGAGAACAGAATTAGAAAAGAGGGTGCATGTTCCACCTCTGGCCACTTGCAGTGGGACATGCATACTGCTACCTGTTTTCTCCTGGTCCTGACTTATCTAGCCTCATGTCACTTCTGAAACTAATTGGTGTTGCCTCAGCATGGCATGCTGCCCAATTTGGGAATCGCTGATCTAATGGCTCTAAGAAATTAGCAATTTTTGAATAAATTCAAGAGTGATTTTTTTTTTCTAATTGATGGCAAGTTTAATATAGCATTATAACAGTTAGCAGTAATAAAAGCAGCACTTACATGTTTGCTGTTTTTGCGGGTAAGGCTTTTAATGACAGTAGTTTGTTGCATAAACAACTTTGTACCTTTTCACTAGATGATAGAACCTAATGGCTCCACTCTTTCTACTCCTGTAGAACAATCTCGCAGAGATGACTTGGAGTCCTTGGGCTATGTACTGATGTATTTTAACCTGGGCTCTCTCCCCTGGCAAGGACTGAAAGCAGCCACAAAGAGACAGAAATATGAACGAATCAGTGAAAAGAAAATGTCTACACCCATTGAGGTTTTGTGTAAAGGATATCCTTGTAAGTTACTCTTCTGATTATTGGTTTGACATCGACGTTAACTTCTTGAAACTTTGTGTGGCTGATAACACCTATAGGTAAAGTGTTCACAATTATTCTGGCACCCATGGGTAAATAAAAATGTCTTAACTAGGGCAGGCTAAATGTTCAGGTTTGTACAGATAAACACACACCTTTGCCAGGACATTTGTATCCTCCAACCACTGCCCTTTCATCCCCTTGTTCCCTTCTTCTCCCTGCCACTTTTTCTTTGAGTGTGTGATTTATTATTAATGTAGCACCGGCAATGTGCCTGGTGTTCTAAATCATTAATTAGAGACATGTCACTTAACCCAAGGGGCTTACAAACTAGAAAAGACAATGGAGGGGGGAACAAAGGGAGATTTTATTTGTTTGTTCGTATTTGTAACCTGCCCTTCCCCAAAGGCTCAGGGTGGCTCACAAAGAATGATAAAATACAACATTAAAACATTTAAAATACAATGTAAAGTATTTTACACCCCCAACCCACCCTCCCCCTTAAATCAACTTACTTCCCCCCGCCCCCATTCAGTACCCACTACTAAAAGCCCAATGATACAAAATGGTGTTACGTTGCTTCCGGAAGGCCACCAGGCTTGAACACAGGCAGATCTCCTGGGGGAGGGTGTTCCACAGCAAAGGTGCTATGGCTAAGAACGCCCTCCTCATAGTCGAGACCTGGCAAAATATTGGAGTTTCCAGAAGGTGCCTCCAGCTGATCTCAGAGGCTGTGACGGGACATGAGGAGCCAGGCGATCCCTCGGATAGATGGGACCTAGGCCATTTAGGGCTTTAAAGGTCACCACCATCACCTTGAATTGGGCCTAGAAGACTGTGGGCAGCCGGTGCAGTGAATGGAGCACCGGTATTATGTGCTTGCAGCGACGCGTCCCTGTAAGGAGGTGAGCCACCATGTTCTGCACCAGCCTCAGCCTCCAAGCCTTTGTCAAGAGCAGCCCCATGTAGAGCGGATTACAGTAGTCCAACCTTGGGGTGATGAAAACATGGACGACAGTGGCCAGATCCGAATGGATCCTCACCAGATGAGTTGGTGAAAAGCGCTCCTCCTGGCCACTGCCGCAACCTGGCAATCCAAGCGCAGCAAAGGATCCAGAAGCACGCCAAGACTGTAAACCCGATCAATCAGAGGGGTTGATCAATAAGAGGAGTCCCAATCCCCTCCAGGGCACGAGACCAGGTTGTGACCATCGTCATGTCAGTCTTGCTGGGATTCATTCTCAGTCACTTCGCCCTCATCCAGTCCCCCACCACAGCCAGGCAACGGGTAAGCACCGAGACTGCCCGACCTGGGTCGGATGAAAAGGAGAGGTAGAGCTGCATGTCATCAACATATTAATAGCACCTCGCCTAGTCCTGCATATACAGGACCCCACAAGCTGAGATCTCCTGACCAAGAAACAGCAGAACCACCCAAGAGCAGTCCCGCCCACTTCAGCCAGGTCCCACAGGCAAATCAACAACCCTCATGATCAACTGTATCAAAAACCGCTGAAAGATCTAATAAAATCAACCAAGGCCACAAGTGCAGTCTCTGTGCTGTACCCGGTATGGAAACCAGACTACGAAGGATTCAGGAATCCAATAGCATCCAGATGTGCCTGAATCTGATGAACCATTGCCCATTCAGTAACCTTTCCTAAAAAGGGAAGGTTAGAGACAGGCCGATAGCTGGTGGGGTAATCAACATCCAGTGATGGCTTCTTAAGCAGAGGCCAAACAATCGCAGCCTTAAGGCAGCTCAGCACTTCACCCTCCCGAAGGGAGGCATCGATCACTACAGCCAGCAATGGCCCCAACGTTTTCAACAGCCAGAACAGGCATGGATCTAATTCACAGCTAGTGGCTCGCACTGCCCCCAGCACCTCCTCTGCGTTGGTAGGCAACAACAGCTGAAACCAATCCCTGGAAATGTCTGGAAGGACAGCGAGTTCTTAAAAACCACATCTACACCACCCGCTGGAGCCCTGGACATAGTCTGATGCTGCATGGAGTACCCGGCCAGCACCAGGTCAGCCAAAATTGGCCACAACTCATCGTCCAGCCAGGTCTCTATGTATGCAAGGTCAGCGGCTCCATCCAGGATAAGCTCCCCACCCTCCCATCTACTTCCCCACCCCTGTGACTGTATCCCCCCTCTCACTGGGAGCAGACACCAGCCCCACAACCCTCCCCACTCCCATCCTTATACATCCCCCCCCCCCAATTGGGGGGCGCAAGTACTCCCTCCCATTCTCCCCCCTGACTTACCATTCCTTTCTCCATTCCGCACCACCAAACCCCCAAAAACGGATAAAAACAATTTAAAACACAAGTGCAGTTCTTCTCTCTCTCACACCACACACACACAGCGCCCCACCAATGCCCCAGTAATGACCGCTGCCTTAGGCACTGGCCTTAAACAGGGCCTACAGCTTTTCTGGCTTGGAGGACGGCAGGGGTAGGGCAAGCCCAGATGGTGTCCCAGTCCAAACAGCTCCCCCCCAGCAACACATCTGGTACATTCACATAACACGGTACGTTCATAAAATGTAAACGTTGGTGATTTGGATTCTAGATTGAAAGTGGCTCTCAGAGTCCTTGGAGGGCCTACTTCATCATTCCAGTAGAAATAAACTGCTTGTCGCATAACTTGGGGAGAAAGCTAGTTGTCCTGCCCTTGGTGTGCTGTGCCCCACCACGTAACGGGGATGTAGTGGAGTTGCCAAGTCTCCCCAGGCACTGCTGCCATTAATCTTAATGGGCAGGCTTGCATAGTCAGAAGTGAAAGCAGCATTAGTTTTTGTTTTGTTTTTGTACTTGCTTTTAAAATGCTGAACAAGTGCCTTAATGCCACACTAGAACATGGAATGGAAAAAGTGAGGCAGTTCAAGAACCAATGTTCTCCCAGAAACACTCATTTTTATATATTGTGAGCATAGGAGCCGCCAGTGGTCTATGTAATCCAGCACATTGTCTTTGACAGTCGCCAGCACTGGATGCTTCAGATGAAGTGCACAAAAACAGGCCCCCTCTATGGACTGATCAATCCTCTTTCATTTACCCTCGGCTTCCAGCAGTTAGTTGACCTGCTTGGTTAATGTCCATTGATGGACTTGTCTGTGAAATTATCTAATTCTCTTTAACCTAGTTATTCTATTTGCCTTCACAGAATCCCTTGACAATAAGTTCCACAAGCTAATCATGCTGTGTGAAAAAGCATTTTCTTCTGTTCTTATTTGTTTGCCTGTTGATTGCATCAGGTGTTCCTAGCTTTCTAGTACAGTCAAACCTCACTATAATAAACCCTGCTAGCATAGACTACCACCTGTTGGGGATCGGGTGCCGGGAGCATGTTACACTAGCACTTCAGAGTCCTCCATGGCTTCCAGTAGTTTTCCACGTACTGATTTTGTCCACTAAGTGGCCTGGGCTCCACATATCTAAAAGGCCGCCTCCTTCCCAATGTCCCATTGCAGCCTCAGGTCAGCTGGGAACGCTCTCTTACATGTGCCATTTGGCTGTCAAGTTCATATGGCAAGGGCATGCAGAGAGGCGTTCTCGGTAGCTGCCCCTCAGTTACGGAACTCCCTTCTCCTGGAGGTTTACCCAAGTCTGCTCATCTTTCAGAGGCAATGTAAGGCTTTTTTATTTGGTAGACAGGGATAGGGTTTGGGGAGGTTCTGAGAAGGGATTTTGGTTGGCTTTGTCTCCGTGTGTATCTGTTTTATGTTTTTATGCATTGTATGCAAGATTTAAAAAACCCTCAAATGTATAATGTATCGCCATTTATAACAATCCTTACTTCAAGAACTATATCAATTTTATATTGCCAAATCCTAATATAGTGAACACCCTGATACGATGAACTTCTCTCGTCCCATGTGTGGATTTATTATATCACTTATACTGTACAAAGGCTTTGGAAGAAGAGATTGATATTGACATGGCACATAAGAGAGTATGTAATGATTAGGAGGAAGGAAGGAGTTGAAAGAAATTTGATGTATGACTTAC
Source organism: Sphenodon punctatus (assembly GCA_003113815.1). Taxonomy (NCBI): domain Eukaryota; kingdom Metazoa; phylum Chordata; class Lepidosauria; order Sphenodontia; family Sphenodontidae; genus Sphenodon; species Sphenodon punctatus. The sequence goes on from QEPC01002794.1 coordinate 602,091, forward strand.
TCCCCATGGGGTTATAACAAGCATCCTTTATATATGATTATTTGATGGAGATTAAGGAGATGATGATATTGATAGTACATAATAAGGTAATTTGGGAGGGTTCGTTTATGGCTGGCAATGATGGAAACTTAACTTAAACCACTTAGGGACGTATATATATAATGGTTTGTAGATAGAAGTTCAAGAGAAGCCAATCCAAAGTGTTGCACGCTGCCCTAAGGAAAAGGGGATGGCCTGTATAGAATTGACTTATAGTCAAGTTATTTTATGTTTCAAAATTACCATTTATATTTATATCTTATTTTAATATGTTTTATTAATGTGTATTTATAGGCTTATGTGTTTGTTTATTGTTTGTATGTTGATGCTATGGCTTCGGCCACGTGAATAAATTATTTACTACTACTACTTATACTGTATTCTATAAGAGGATAAGTAACAGCTTCTGTTCTCTCTTTTTATGATTTTAAAAAACTTGGTCATAGGCAGCGCTGTAAAAATGCACTCGCTTGCCAGTGGCTGCTGTATTTTTTCCAGCTGGCAAGGAGTGGGAGAATGGAGTAGGGGAGCAAAGGTTGCAAACCTTCCAAGTAGCTGGTCGGGTCTGTGAGTTGTACTGGAGTTTTATGGATGTATTGCCAATAACTGTCCAGTTGGGCAAATAAACGATTTTACTACTACTAGCTGGTACTGGTACTAGCTTTGTACTGATTTGTGACTGGGCATTTCTGTGATTGGCACAAGCAGTTAAGTTGCTGTACAATTTGATCCTGCTCTTTCTGTTAAGCATCAGCTACATGAATTTAAACATCAGCTGATGCTTGCTAGGAACTCTGGTACCAGTTTGGGAAAGGAGCAGATGGCAAGTAAACAGAAAGACTTAGAGAGTGAGACTGGCACTGCTAGGAGCTTGGGGTGGGTGGGGGTTGGCTGAAGGGATGGGGGGAAACGTGGGGCACTACTGGAGCTCCATGGGGCTCTGCTGGGACCTGGCGGGAGGGGCTGACTGAGGGATGGTGAGACATGGGGAACTCCTGAAGGGTAGGGGGGGCCTGGCTAGAGGGCAATATGGCGTGTTGATGGGAGACATTCCTTATACAGCCTCTCTAATATCCATGTTCTGTCCCATTATATAGTGCTGTCACTTCATTGTAAGAAACTTCTTAGCAGTTCCTACCACCAGTAATGTGTTATCTCCCTCCTTTCCCTAAACCACCTCATTTTCTCACTTTCCACTCCTGTAAGCAAAAGGTTAATAGTTTCATGTTAATGCGCCTATAGTCTCTAAATGTGTCACCTTCTCATTTGTTCAGAATCCTGAGATCTGACTGTTGGAGGCTTTGAAATATGTTTATTTAATAAAAATTAAGTACCCAATTAAGTGAAACAGTAATCGGGGTGCATAAGTCAGTTCCACAAATCAGTACTCCTTCCCCTCATTGCACATTTCAAAACCTACATTGGCCACTCCTTGCCCCAATCTCTCATGCACCTCTTAGCAGTTTGTCTTTTATACTTGCATCTGTCCGCCAACACCACACACCCTTTGACTGTCTTAATCTGTTATTTTCAATATGTTTATTACTTAGTGTGCTATCCTTACCAAGCTGCCAGGACAGAGTCTGTAAAATGACTAATATAATTCCAATCCCTGATACTGTACTTAAAGCAGGAAAAGAATTGACTGACACTATACCTGGTAGTAGGTTTGGACAATGTCTGATGCATAGGCTTGTGTGCCTGGCTAGTATACAATTATTTCATTTCATTTATTCTTTCATTTCATTTATTAAATACTGTGCTAGCCAACAGGCCATAACATGATATAAATACAAAACCGAATATACAGAAAAAAAGGATAAAATAACAGCTGATCATAAGCCAGAAATTTGCATTTCTCTGGGCCCATTTCTCTCTCAATTTAGCTGCAGAGACTGCAAATGCAGCCACGGCCCTAGTGACAGAGACCTTCAAATCATTCAGTAGGAGACAGAGTAACCATAAGGGTGAATACAATGATTCCTCTTTAACGTTGACCTGGAACAGTTGAGCACAAATATGTGCATAAATAGGAAAAAACAAAGTGAGGTGGATCTCTACTACCCCTGCTCTGTGAATAAAATATCTGTCAGTATAGCTAAGCCACTGCCCTTGAGTCACCATAGTACACATAATCTGCAAACGCAGGGATGTAAAAGCTTTCCTGTGTAATGGGGAGAATATAGAAGAGCAATAACTAGAAGCACCAGCACCTGGCAACCAGTATTTGTACCAGGATGAGACCCTTGAGGCAACCACCTGAGAACAAGATATCTGCAGGTCTGTGTCAGCTATACATTGTCTGACAATTGGCCTGACCTCTGTTAAGGGAAGGGGCGCCGGAAAGACCGAGTTTATGTAAATTAACAGCCTAGCCCTTCCAGAAGCTGCTGTCAGGTGAGAGCAGGTTCACTTTCTTCTTCAGACATTGCTGCAGTAAAGACGATTGTGGCAAGTGGAGAACTGGGAGCCAATATGAAAGTAACAGCCAAATACATCTCGCTGTTACTGGACCTGATAGTCAGTTCTAACCACATAATCAATGCTAATATTCCAGGGGGGATACGGAGGGCCCTCCTCATCCAGTTATTTTGGTCAGACTCTAATGAGATGTGATTGAGACGCGCCCCCCCCCCCCCAAAAAAAAAAACATCTTGGCACCAAAACACATCTGAGGAATTACCTTCATCTCAAAAAGTTTTTGTGCTTGCTTAGGCCACCCCCTTGATATTGAGTTTGACTTGACCCTGAACTGAGGCCAGTGCTAGTTGTCTGGCATAGTTAACATGAGATCCCCTAGAGCTGGTTGAGGAAAAGACAATACCTAGGTATCTATAAGACCTGACTTGCTGTGATTACTAATTCACCAAGAATTCTCCTTATAGAAGGGAGGAAAAACCATCACCGTAGATTTCTCATAGTTAATAACAAGCTCGTCTGCAGCAGAAATGCCTCCAAAAGCTGCTGAAAGGCGGTGCAGCCTCAAGCAAGAGGTGGAAAGCAAGATAGTGTCATCTGCATACATAAGTATCGCAAGCCTCCGCAAATCCACTTTGGGAGCCATAAATTCTGTCCTTTCTTTTAGCTGGTTGATCAGGACATTGACGTAGACGTTGAAAAGAATTGGAGCCAAAAGGCAACCTTGCCTTACTCCGTCTGTAGTGGGTACTACTACTGATAGAGTACCTTTCCAGTCTGTGTATACAATTAATATATACTTAGATTTTTTTTTAAAAAAACCACTTTGGTTTAAGAGGAGTTAAGGTTCTTACAAATTCACCTATGCTCCAAAAAGCATGGAAACTGTAGTTCTTCAAGGATATCCGTTGATTCTCACTCTCGGGATTCACTTCCTGCTTTTCAGGCACCGAAACCTTATTGCCAGCAGTCTCCAGGCAGAAGAAAGCCTGGAAAAGACTAGAACATGATGAGGGCTCCCATTCCCCCTCCCATCCCGCGAAAAGTGGGGGCTCCAGATCACGTGAGAACGGGACTATATATAAGGGGGAGGAACCCTTAGTTCCTTCCAACCACGTCGCGCTTGGAACACCTTCGTACTTTTCAGTACTTGTCAGTAGTCTAAAAGAAGAACCAGATATTTTATATTAATAAAGAAGATTTGGAAACACCTTTGCTTCGGCGCCTCCGCCTCCAGCCTGCGGGGTTCGCCCCTGGGCTTCGCCGCGCTGCTGTGGTGCACTGGACTATGCCCAAGCAGCCGGGCTTTAAATGTTGCAGTTCATGCCCCGCGACGCTCTCTGTTAGTGATCTACGCAACGAGTGCCTTGCCTGCTTGGGAGAGGGCCATAACACCCGTGCATGTAGCTTCTGTGCGAGCCTCTCCTCCAGAACCAAAAGAGCTAGGCACTCCGGCTGCAGGACATCTTAACCCGGCAGGCGCTTCAGGTTGGTGAAGAGGGGCCGCTTAGGTCCCCACCTGCATCATGAACCCCGAGGTACCGTCCCAAAGTGCTAGGGACGTCTCGGTCATCACAGGTGCAGAACTCCAGCCGGTACCGGCCATAACCCCGGTACCAGCCGCGCCTCTGGCACCGGCCTTGTCCAGTACCGATATCCCGTCAAGGAGTGCCTCACGCACAAAGGAGCATCATTCCCAGCATGGAAAAACTTTCTACATCAGGCTCTGGTGCTCCACTCAGATGTCCAAAAGTTGTCTCTAGCGGCCTGGCTTTTGAGAGGGAACTGAGTGTAATGGGTCTCTCAGGTTGGCTTCTTGATACCCTCTTGGCCTCCAGACGAGAATCCACCAACAAAGTTTGTGTGACATGGAAGAAATATTTGCACTGGTGTTCCTCTAGAGGTACAGGACCACTGAACACAGGAAGTTCTTCATTTCCTTCAAATAGGCCTGGACTTTGGTCTTAAAGCAAAGAGCTGCACAGGTCAATGTCCTTCGTCCAGTCATCCCCTCTGGAAGTGCTACATACGCGCAGCAGACCGTATCTGCCCACCGACTCAACACAGGTTCCTGACATGGAGGCTTAGTCTAGTTCTTTCAACTTTGGCCCTTTTTACACGGACGGCACCCACTTATGAGAACCCACTCATGCCACCTGTGTAAATCCCGGGGGTGGCACGCATGCACAGCCATCTACACCCATCCCCCCCAAGCACAGAGCAACTAGCAAAAATGGTGGTTGCTCCTTGTGTTGATGGGTGGGTGTAGATAGGCACACACCCATCTACACCCTCCGTCCCTCCCCCCCTTGGCACACACCAGCCCCCCCTGCGCCACGGTCCATGTAAAAAGGGCCTTAGACCAGACCTCCATTTGAATTGATGCACCAAGTTTTGTTTTATTTCCTATCTGTGAAGTTGTTTCTCGTGGCAATAACATCAGCTCGTCGGACATCCAAGTTGGGAGCTCTGTCCTCAGACCTGGACTTGTGTATCTTTCATAGGGACAAGTTAGTACTCCATCTGGAACCCTTCTTTTGATCTAAGGCCAATTTAACATTCTATGGGGAACAGGAGCTAGCCTTGCCTTCATTCTACCATAACACCCTAGGTAGAAGTCCTGGCACACCCTACATGTCAGGACAGCTGTCAAGATCTGTCTCTCCAGGACTAGTCCCTTTTAGATTGGACTCTTCCCTCTTTGTAGTCTTGGAACCTAAGAAGCAGCTAGAAAGGTCAGCAAGTTCCCTCTAGCTAATGGGCTTAAAGGCTGCATTAAGGAAGCTTACAAGGCAGCAGGGGGTCCATATTCCATCAGGCATTGTTGTGCATTCGGTGAGGGAGGCAGCTACCAATTTAACCTTACTAGATAGAGCTTCTGTGGAAGAAAATTTTGGGCATCTATTCACACCTTTGCCTGCCATTACAGAATGACAGTAGCATCTGCAGAGGTGGTGTGTGGCCAGTGGGTGCTACAATTAATTCTAACCAAGTAGTGGTGCAAGTCCCTTAATGGAAGACCTTTTGACTTGGGGATGTACCAACATTTGTCCTTCTCCTGGGAGATGCTCCTGGACGGTCAGTAAAAACTGTAGGGTTAGATCTCCGCCATGGACGGTAGGAGGCAGACTTCCTGATTCTTTCCCTGGAGCATGCTCGGTGGGGATCTAGCCCCTCAGCTCCAGTTGTTTGTCTGCCTCCACATAGTTAGGACGCAGGCTAGCTGCCTCCTCACCAAAAGACTACAGGCAGCCAGAAAATCTTTAATAGCCTTCAGGTACCAGGGAGGAAGGAATTTCCTACCTGTTCACCCCCCTTCTTTAGAAGGGGATAGGATTGCAGCCTGGGTGCCTCCTTCCCAGCTGGCGCGGGGACCCTGCAAAGCGGGCGTAGGAGTTCCCCAGGAGGTCTTCTAGTTCTTGGTCCCCTGGGATCTCTCCCCTGCTAGAGCCCGGAATGGCCAAAAAGGAGACTGGCTGCCCCAGCGGCAGTAGAGCCACCTCCCTATGGAGTGCGATCTACAGGAGAGTCCTGGCGCATAACCCCCAGCAGGGGGCCTGACAGCGCAGCGAATCCCTCCCTCCAGCTCCAAGAGAACTCGCTGCCCAAACACGACACTGACTGAGCCATCTCTCTTCGCTCCCCCGGCCAAGCCCAGGGGAGAAATGAAGCCTGCTGCTGGCTCCAGACCAACACGCAGCAGCAGACGAGGACTTGGCTTGCTCCTCCCCCTCCCCCCCCCCAGGCCACCCAGAAAAGCAGCTGCAGGGAAACCAAAACTAAAAGGAGCAGCAGCCAGCAGGAGATGGCTACCACCAGGAGGATGGCGGCAGCAGACACGGGCGCAGCACCGGACCAGGCGCCCGCACCAACTGTAAGTCCTCTGCGTGCCCCGGCCCCAGATCCTCACATGGAGGTTCTTAAGGAGATTTTATGGGAGTTAAAGCGCGACAAGCACAAGAGATCTCCCATTAAGCCCAAGAAAGCCTGTCCCTATAAGGGTCACTCCAAGGGTGCTGGCAAAGGGAAGCTCCCCCTGCCCCAAAACCTGCAGTCAGGGCAAAGAGAAAAGGAAAAAAGGCTCCCCCCAGAGCAGTCAGTGAAGGGGAGGAGGAGGCATCAGAGTCCCATGCCTCAGGGACTCACGAACCCTCTGAGGAAGAGATCAGTCCCTCCTCCCTCGAGGAGGGTGAGATAAAGGAGCTGGGGATTGAAGCCTCCTCTGACCCAGACAGGCAGTTCCCTGGTAAATACAGAGACCAGATCTTTGAACTAGTCGTGGAAGCACTTCACCTCAGGGAGAAAAAAGACAAGCGCGACTCCTCAGAATCCTTCGAAGAGGAGGATGGAGAGAGAATATATCCCATGAGCTAGAGCCAGAGATGTGGATGATTCTAGATAAGGCTTACGAAAAAATTATCAAAAAGGAATGGCAGCTCCCCAACAAGGCTCGCGGGATGAATAAAACACAGGAATCCCTTTACTTGCTCACTAGGAGCATAAAGTGGATGCCGCAGCAGCATCCCTCGCTAGAAACTCGGTTTTCCCCCCAGAGGGTGAGTGCTACCCTAGAGACCCTCCTGACAAAGGAATAGAGAGTACCCTAAGGAAGAATTTTGAGGAAGTAGCCTCAATCCTAAAAATGGCCACCATCACCTCCTACTTCTCTAGAGCCCTTTATGACTTGGATCAAATGAGCCAGGGATCCTCAGGTCTCTATGAAGATGACAAGGATCCTCTCCGCCAGGATCCAGTTGGCCTGTGCCTTTATAGCAGACTGCTCCACTGATATCCTCTGCTGGGCTTCCCATGCGGCGGCATCCAACATAGCCCGCCGCCTGTGGCTCAGGTCCTGGAAAGGGGACCCCACAGCCCAAAATACCTTAGTATGGGGTCCTTTCCAAGGGGCCAAACTCTTCGGGGTTTGCCTGGACAAGGTCCTCGCAGACGCTGCAAATAAGTCCAAAAGGCAAACTTGGGGATTTCAAAAAAGCCTTTTCGTCCCTTCAGTGCAGGATATTCACCAGCAGGTGGCACCAGACAACCTTGCTACCCACATAGAGGAAACCAGCAAAAATACAAGCCCAGGTGGAACAAACAAAAGGGACCACGAAACACAGCCCAGCACTCACGGGACTCTGGACGCCCCAAAGCAGACGCATGACTATGGAGTCTGCCCTCCTCAGGATCCTGCAACACTAGGAGGCAGGCTGCAACTCTTCACGGAGAGATGGTTGGACTCCACAGCAGATGCATGGGTCCTCCAAACCATCCAGAGGGGATACGCCATCGAGTTCTCCCCCTTCCCTTGAAACTCCTACTGTCTCTCACCGGTTTCAAACAATCTGGACAAGCAATCTGCGATGCAAACATAAATGACCAGACTCCAAGCCATAGAACATGTGCCACCCAGCGACCATGGATCTGCACTCTACTCCATCCTGTTCCTCATCCGATAAAAGTCAAAGGAATGGCGAGCAGTCCTCGACCTCAAAAAACCACAACCAATTGGTCAAGGTACGAAAGTTCAAGATGGAAACCCTTCAATCTATCCGCATAGCGATCACCCAAGGCGAGTGGCTGACCTCCCTCAACCTCAAGGAAGCATACCTTCACATTCCCATCCTCCCATCACACAGGAAATGGATCAGATTCACATATGCCCAACAGCACTGGCAATACACAGCACTACCCTTCGGCCTCGCCACCTCACCCAGGACATTCACGAAGGTCCTGATCCCCCTCATCGCAAATCTACGGAAGGAAGACATCAGGATCCATCCATACCTTGACAGCATCCTCATATGACCTCCATCCTATGAACAAGCGTTGAAGGATGTCCACACAACCATCGAGTGCCTCCAAAACCACGGCTTCATTATCAACCTGAAGAAGAACCACCTGATCCCCTCCCAAACTCTAGAACACCTGGGGGTGATCCTCGACACCAACAGGTACAAAGTCTTCCTTACCCCCCAGCGGCAAGAGAAACTACAAGGACTCATCAATCAAATCTCGAGGGCATGCAAGGCCAGACTCAAGACACTCGCCAGGCTACTCGGCGCCATGATCTCCTGCCTGGAAATCCTGCATTGGGCCAGATTCCACTCCGGACCATTACAGCGGTTGCTGCATCCATGGCAGGACTCCCTGGTGCAGGGAGAAAATCCATGGATCATAGTCCTGGTGCCGCTGAAGAACTCTTTTTCCTCTGGTGGAGAAAGGGAGACACATTCCAACCAGGTGTCCCACTCTCAGACCCCAACAGGATGACAGTGACAATGTATGCGAGCTTCCGGGGCTGGGGAGTTCACTCTCCGAGCAAGACTGCACAAGGTAAATGGCTCTCCTGGGAGCAACACCACCACATCGACTGGCTAGAACTACGTGCGCTCTACCTAGCCCTCTGATCCGTAGCCCCGGCCCTTCAAGGGAAATGTCCTCGTATACACTGACAACACAGTGGCGAAGACATACGTGAATCACCAAGGAGGATCTCGCTCCAAATCCCTCCACCAACAAGTAACTGTCCTTCTCAAGTGGGCAGAAAACAATCTGGCATGCTTCTGGGTGGGCTACATCACGGGAAAAACAAACACCCAAGTGGATTGGCTAAACAGGGAAAAGATCGACCCGGGAGAGTAGGCACTCCGCCCGGCAGCATTCAACACCACAGTCAAGACATTCGGACATCCAGAGATTGACCTGTTTGCGACACCAGCCAACTCAAAGATCAGTCTCATCAGTTCCCGAGTTGCAAAGCAGCGGTGTTCGATGTACTGAACCTGACCTGGCCACCAGGGCTCTCGTACATTTTCCCACCTTTTCCACTAATAGGCAGGACAGTGGCAAAGATCAAGAAAGAACGATTGACCACCATTCTAGTTGCCCCCTACTGGCCACGACAACCAGGGCTGATGTGGCAGCAGCTGTTACCGCGCCGCGATTCCATCCCGCCATTTCGGAATTGCCTGCGCCACACCGTGGCTTTTCTGCGAACATTCCGCTAATTCTGCCGGCATTCTGCAAATTGCGGAAAAATTGCGGAAACTGTCGGAAAACCGCTGTTCCGCTATTTTGTGGCACTGGCAGAAGTAGCGAAAATGTCATGTTTCCACTATTTTGTGAAGCCTGTGGTAGTAGCAGAATGAAATTAGAGGAAGTAGCGGAATTAAACTAGCGGAAGGAAAGCCTCTGCCGCGCTGTACCACTAATTGTGGAAACGCTGTTTACGCGGAAATAGCTACCGCTGCAACATTCCGCTACAGCCCTAACGACAACCGTGGTTCACAAGCATTCAGGACCTGAGCTCAGAACCCCCACTGAGGCTTCCAGTCACCCCCGATCTCCTGACTCGTGGACCTATCCGTTGCGACAACTGAGAAGTCCTGAAACTAACAGCGTGGAGGTTGAACGGAGGGCTCTGAGGAAGCTGGGCTATTCCCATCAAGCCATGGCCACTATGCTACAATCCAGGCGGCCAGCCACAAAACGCATATACCAGTCCACCTGGGCTACTTTTGCCAGGTGGTGCGAGGACAGGAACATTAGACCAACTAAGGCCCCCGTAAGGGTTGTCCTAGACTTCCTCCAGGAGGGGCTAGACAAGGGGTTCAAGCCCAATACCCTTCAAAGGCAGGTAGCTGCCCTGAATAGCGTGCTCTGCCCTGTCAAGTGCTGCAAGGTAGCTAAACACCCCCATATTGTTCAGTTCCTGAAGGCGTCAAGAGTTCTCTCCTCCGGTGGCTCACCGATTCCCTACGTGGAATCTGAATCTAGTCTTCAGGGCCTTAACCAAGATTCCCTTTGAACCCCTCAGGGAAGTCTCCCTCTATTATCTGTCCCTCAAACTCGCCTTCCTCATAGGCCCTCTGCTCGAAGAGTTTCTGAACTTAGTGCCCTTTCCATAGACCCTTCCTTCTGTTCTTTCAAGGAATCCTCACCAGTCCTTAGACTAGACCCAGCCTTTTGTCCCAAAGTCGACACCTGCTTCCACAGGGAATAAGAGGTGGTTCTCCCCTCTTTTTGCCCCAAACCGACTCACCCTCAGGAACGAGTCTGGCACAAGCTCAATGTGAGGCGACCACTCAAGGTCTATCTAGACAGGACAGCCCCCTTCAGAGAGACATCAGCCCTGTTTGTAGCTTATAGCCCTCAGCGAAGGGGCATGAGGGCATCCAAAGCAGTTATTGCACGCTGAATGATCCTCTGCATCACAGAAGCTTACAAGGCTGAAAATAAGCCGCCCCCCCGATGAGGATCTTCGTCCATTCTCTTCCCAGGCCTTAGAAATTCGGCCTCCTGTGGGGAAATCTGTTGGGCAGCGACTTGGTCTTCAGTGCACACTTTTACTAGGTACTAGAAGATCCCGCTGCGCGAATCAGCCGACGCGGCGTTCAGGAGAAGGGTTCTACAGGCGGTGCATAAGGGGTCCCCTGCTTGACATCTCTCTCTGTTTCCCTCCCCTCTATTTCAGGTTTGGGACACCGCTTGGGAAAGTCCCTACAGTTTTTACTGGCCGTCCAGGAGGATCTCCCAGGAGAAAGGAAAATTGGGTATTTATCTGGTGAACTTTCCTTCTATGGGAGATCGTCCTGGACGGCCAGTTCCACCTGGAGTGAGAGATAACTCCGAGGTGCCTGGAACTTGGATGCTGAGCCTAGCGCCCACTTAGAACTCCAGCGAACTTTGTTGTTAAATATTTATCTTGTCCCACAAAATTTCCCACCTCAGCGTAGGTTAAACAGTGTGATTATAAAGCTTGAAAACACTGGAGCGGAGGGGCTAGATCCCCACTGAGCATGCTCCAGGGGGAAAATCAGGAAGTCTACCGCCTACTGTCTGTGACGGGGATCTGACCCTACAGTTTTTGCCGGCCATCCAGGAGGATCTCCCATAGAAGGAAAATTTACCAGGTAAGTACCCAATTTTCCTTTCCACATCTGTTTCTTACCTGTGAATTTTCCTTCTTCTACATGGCAGAACAGATGGTCTACTTCCCTCCCATTGTGGGATCCCACCATGGGTTTTGGGGTAATTCAGCTTGGGTGGGAGGTTGTTTTTCTTCTCCCTCTTCCATTCAGTCACTTTTCTCTCTTTGTATTATGAATATAGGGTTTACCTGTTTGGTCAGTTTCAGATTCTTATAGTTTGAGTTAGTTCGGAAAGTTTTAGTAGCTTTGACAATCTCGTCCTGGGAAGCTGAGGGCTGTGCCCCTCCCACAAGACAGGGCTGTCAGTCATCATTGATCCTGTGCATCCCAACAGTCGAGACCATTTGTACTACCACAGAGGAGAAGGAAAAAGGTAAGAAATTTCCTGTTTTCCCGCTGCCAGTGTCCTCTTGGAAGAGGGCTATGAATGTGCAGAACAGCTACAGTGGCCATTTTGTGCATGCGTGTTACAGGGATGAATACAGTAAGCCGTAAGTGATAAATCACAGTAAACAGTAAACCAAGAGAAATTCTTGACCGAAATCTCAAACCAAAGATTCAATCCCTTGGACTCAGTACAGTATACCATTGTACAATTTAGCAACCTCTCACCTCAAAAGATATGTTTTTCCAGTAAGACAAAAGGTGAGTGGTCACTCTTGAGAGATAATTGTGTACCCAGCCTATTTCAAGCACTCCTACACTATTTCTCCTAGGCTCTCTGAAGCCTCCTGGCTTGATGCTCTGGTAAGAACATATCAATTGGGGGGGGGCGGTTTCAGAACATACTGTGTGCACTGCAACAGTGTAGCAAACTTTCTAGATCTGCATTTCAGTCACCTGCACCTGCTTCTTGCTCCAAGACTCTTAAACATGTTAATATCAGTGCTGTACTACCTCAACAAATCTTGTGGAAGAGTAATACTCAGATATTACCCAACCACAGCACAGCCTCGGTCTTACGACTAGGGGCATCGCCAAGGCAGGAAACAGTAAGGTTAGCCTTACCTCCCTAATGTTTCAATCCCAGTATTGTAGACAGAAAAAAATAGACCTAAAAAGTAGGCCCATTTAGCCCTTGAATTGCTAAAAGACAGGTCAGTTTTTGGTGCCATTATTTATGTGCTAAACGATGTTTATTAGAAGTGTTATTTGGTTTATCTTGTTTACATACTTGTTGGCTGTATGCACAGACATTTTGAAAGAAAACTATGTTTTGCTGGTTCCTACATTAAATTCTGTGACTGATTTTAAACTATTCACTTTATATATATATATATATATATATATATAGATATATATATATATATAGATATATATATAGATATAGATATATATATATAAAGATGCTGATCATTTGATCATAGTTTGTTGATTGATATATATATATATATATATATATATAAATAAAATAAAAATATGGGTTCTTTGACTCCCAAGCAGTGGGTGTTTTGTTTGGTGGGCAATGGTGTAGCAAAAGAAGCCATAGCCTTTAAATCAGGTGACATGTTTTAGCCATGTTGTTTGCTGGATTAACTGGGGTGCCCAGGAAGTGCCCAGTTGAGAGAGAGGTTCCTTATGGGATTACTCAGGTCTTAATTTACTTTTCCATCCTAACAATGGATAAAACTCATCCTAGATTTAAAGAGTTTGTTTCAGAATAGGCCATGTAATCCATTTTCTGTCCTTTTCCTTTCTTATAACCAATGGCACGCTGTACAATTAACAGTCAACACTTTGGCCTTTCCCTGAGCAGTAGAAATGCCCTTGCTCCAACTATTTTGTTTTGACTTCAGTAAACAATATAGTTGTTAGAAGATGCTGATCAGAAGTTAATTCTGGTTATGGTATCACAATGGGGTCCTCTAGTGGTATTTCACAGTATAGACACTGGTTTCTAATATGGCTATGTTCACCTGTTTGGATATGGTTCATTATTGATTACTTGCTGTTTAATAATAACTTACTTGCCATTTGATCATAGTTTGTTGTTTTGACTGGGATCTACTTGCTTCTTATGTTGATTTCTTCATCTCTCTTCAGCATAGACTTTTGAGATACGTTCTCCACCCGTTGAAATTGTCTTTTATTAATATACTTATCCTGAACGTATCCTGTTCAAACTCCTGGTTTTCACGTTCAAATCGCTCCATGACCAAGCTCCCCCTTACCTCTCGGACCTAATCGCCCTACGCATTCCTGCGCGCGCTCTCCGCTCTTCCTCTGTCCCCTCCCTCGCTCTCCCTCGTTTCTCCTGCTCGCCCAACTGCCTTCGTCCCTTCTCCCTCCCTGCCGACATCCGCCTTGCCTCCTCCCTCCGCTCCTTCAAATCCCTCCTCAAGACCCACCTTTTCCATGCTGCCTTTCCCAATGCCCTCTAGTCTTTCCCCTTGCTCTTACTGTCAGCCCTCCTCTGCTGACTGCTGCTACCGACCACCTTGTAACCAAGCCAAGTACACGCACCTGAGACTTCGCATCCGCCTGAATGTTTGTTTGTCTTCTCCCATGTCTCTCCCGCTGTCCCCTCTCCTTGTCTCCCCCTCCTCGTCTTTTAGATTGTAAGCCACAGGCAGGGACCGCATCTGATTGTATGTTCTATACAGCGCCAGGTTGCAACTGGCGCTTTATAAATGTTTATTAATAATAATAATAATACTTGTCTTTATTCACATGTTTTATTGGGAAGACAAGAACTGTAGTGATTTAATTTGGTCTAGAAAGCAATTCGCTTTTTAGTCTGTTCTGTAGCTAGAAAAATTGGCTCAAAGGAATTAGAAGAAACACTGATAATATGTTTGTTTCTGGGACCCAGTGTCTTTTTGCAAGTTTGGGTCAAACCAAACTTAAACTTTCCTATGGAGATCCCTGACCCCATGGTGGAGCTAATTCCTGGGAGAATGTCGAGGTAACAGTATTTAACCAAGTCTGACCCCAGTTGTTATAACTGATGCAAACTGCCAGTAGCCTCTGCTGTCAACATTCTTCCCGTTCTCCCCAATGCAAATGAAAGCACAATTAGGGAAGCTGGGTACAGCAAGCTGACTTCTTCCCCCCTGCTCTCCCCAGCTTCAATGATGCCCCCAATCGGCAGAGAAAGAGGATTGGGGCTGAAAGACAAAGGCAAAATGTGCGTGTGTGGAGCCTAAGTTGTAAGTGAGCACTATTCAAGACTTTACTGCTTACATGGCACACAAGTTAAGGCAGGAGCCTTAACTCGCAATTTCCTTGCTTTTTGGAGCATGGTTGAATTTGTAAGAACCTTAACTCCTCTCTTATATATAGGGTTTTTTTTATATATGAGTTTTCCAATTATTTGAAAGGGAAATGTGCTAAATTTCCCCTGCTGCTACAACAACCACCTGTACAAGAATGGTGTGCAATAAATTCCCTCTGGCGTCCATTCAACAATAGGGTGCAATAAATGCCTGTAATAAAATGCCATACAATTGCCTGCAATAAATGTCACTCAGGCCTTGCTGAGTGCTGCTGTTTTACAGACCCATCTCTCACATTCTCTAGAATGTTAGTGGAGCAGTGAAGCTTCTTTTCTCACTCTCCCCATTTGCCAAAACGGGCATTTCAAAACATTGGAACTTCAAAACTATACAACAGATTTTTAAAAACTAAAAACACAAAATCTATTCAGGCCACACTTGAATTTTCCAGCACGCCTAGCTTTCTTAATGCTGCTCCTAGAACTAAGGCCGCTTTCAGACCTCCCTTCCCCCAGGTGCTTATTCTGGCTGCGAGAGGGAATGCGCAGCCAGGATAGGATATGCATGAGGTGCTGCTGATCTGAGAGTCCTCCTGCACGGCTTTGCTAGCAAACACCCATAGAGATACAGAGCAGTATTTTCTGCTCTCTGTCTCTGCAGGTGTTGGGGTGGGGCTTTCAGACCAGCATCACACACTCCTCATGCATATCCTGGCTACACATTCCCTCCTGCAGCCAGAATATGCGGGGGGGGTGTCTGAAAGCAGCCTAAGTCTCCATCTGCCAAAAAAAAAAAAGGTCATGGGAAGTGGCTGGGGAAACTCTGGAATTCCCTGATTACTTGGTGCTTTTTAAAAAACAAAAAAGCCATGTAGACTGTGTAATGCTTTGATCTAGGTGAAGATAGTCCAAATAGTCAAATCTCTGCCACACCTCCGCTTCTCCTTCCAGACGCCATACATGGTAGTCTCCCACTAAGTTTTTGCCTGGTGACTTCAGTCACTTTTCTCTAGTCATGTGATTTACTGAGATCTCTCTCCCCCAGAACCAAATGAGTTTTGGCACATGGCACTACAGTTTCTGTGCTTGGGAGGCTGAATGCTTGAGAGTATTAAGAAAGTGAATGGATTGCCAGCCTTGGCCATGCCGGATCTTTTTGTTTGCTTGATGTGTCTGGAATACTTGTTTGGAATGTAATTTTACATTGAAAGGGGATGTTAACATGAAGAATGTGCTACTCAGACCACTGTAGGGGATGTTAACATGAAGAATGTGCTACTCAGACCACTGTGTGCTATTTTTTAGACGATTATTATGTTTTAAAGTCAGATGGAGCAAGTAAACGAGGTTTCTCTTCTTACAGCTGAGTTCGCTACATACCTGAACTTCTGCCGTTCATTGCGTTTTGATGACAAACCAGATTATTCTTACCTAAGACAATTATTCAGAAACCTCTTTCATCGACAAGGCTTCTCCTATGATTATGTGTTTGACTGGAACATGCTCAAGTTTGTAAGTATCTCATTTCAAGCCAATCCTATTGATGACTTAGTAAAAAATGTCATTTGCAAAATTAAATTTTGCCCTTGCTTCCGTCCCCCCCTTTTTTTTGTTTTACAGCTCCTGATTTCTTGATTAGTGTGTTAATTTATATTTGGGCTCTTCTACCCAAAGCTCTTCTGAATGCCCAATTTCCAGTAGAGGGGGCTTAAAGTGGCAAATTTTCCACAATGTTTCATTAGTGTAAGGCAAGGTGGGCTTAAGCCATCTTAACCACATTCCTTATAATCAAAATCGGAACGACAGCTGAATTGGAGGTGTCCGTAAACAGGCAGTTGTAGGCAAATTATTTGCAGTGATTTGTGTCATTTTAATTTTTGTTAGAGTAACATAAAAGCTGTTTAAGAAATGATGATGATATAGCTGATTGCTATTGAAAGTTTAGTGAGCACGTTAACCACTAGGTAATAATGTGTGTGGTGGGGAAGCTATTGCTTTTAATTCCTATTGCATCGAAGTTCCTCTCCAATTCTTGGATTCATACTTATTGCTAGCAATGATATACCCGAAAAGAGTAGAAAAAGGAGAGGTAATAAGTTTGCCACCCCAACTCCACCTAACAAGGTAGGAAAGTGTGTTTTGATTTTATGTCTCTTAAAAATCTTAGAATCCTTATTTTGATTTTGCACAGAAGGGGGTTTAACTGGCTTTTTTGTGGAGGCTATTGCTCTTGGGGTACCTGAGCATTGCTGTGTTCTGGAGAGGAGGAGATTTTTCTTTTACTTAAATTTCAATCCTGCCCTTCCCCTTAAGGACAGAGTGGCTTACAACATTAAGATTATATAAAATAGAACTGCATGAAAACATCTGAAAATTGCCTAAAAACTACTACTCCAACCCCTGTTCCTGCCTGCCAGACACTTGGGCAAAAAGAAAAACCTTACACAGCCTCCAGAAAACACTCAAGCTCTGGCTTTGACCAACCTCCAGGGGAAGTGAGTTTCACAATAAGGGGGAAGCAACAGAGAGTGCCTCTCTGTGTTCTTGCCATATGGACCTGCCAGACAGGTGGTACCTGCAAGAGGACGCTCCTGCCTGACATCTTGGATCATGATAAAGCATAGGGAGGGGAGGTGGTCTTTCAGATATTTGTGACCATTTAGGGCTTTAAAGGTCAAAAACAGCACCAGAAATTGTGCCCAGAAAACTATTGGTAGCCTGTGCAGACTATGAAGCACATGTGTAACGTACTAACTGTGCCCCACCTCCAAAATGCTGGACTGCTGTGTTCTGCATCAACTGCAGCTTCCAAACTGTCATCACGGGCAGCACTGGCAGATCCAAATAGGAAGGAGAAAGCCAAAGCTGCTGATCCACATGCTGCAAGGAATCTATGAACTCAAAGGCTACAAGCTTGGGTAGCTAGAGGAGGCTGGTCCCCATCAATGCTGGGAGTCCCAATCCTCCCTCCCTCCCCCCCACAGGTCTGGCCAGCCATCATCACTTCTGTCTTGACTGAATTCATTTTCAGTTTGCTCACCCACATCCAGTCGCCAATGGCAGCCAGGCACTGAATACAGAACTTGGGTCAGATGAAAAAGGGGGAGAGCCGGGTTACATCGCATATTGATGACACCTCTCTCCAAACCTCCACACAATCTCACCTAGCAGCCTTAGATACACAATAAAGAGTGCAAACAAGGTGGAACCTTGCAGAACTCCACAGGAGAAGTCGTGAGGGGTACAAAGGATATTATGGTGGGTGGACACGTGCCCAAAGCTGGACAATATAGTGCTATTAATGGTTCTGGTTGTGATTATTTCCATTCCAGTTGTCCTTCAGACTTGTCATTGTCCATTTTATACTGTTTTTAATATTAAAGGTTATTTTGGAACTTGGATCATTCTTCTGAACTTTGCTATTCACATTGCATCACTGAGACTTGGTGGGATGGCTCTCGGTATTGGAATTGGAATACTGAAGGGTATAGCTTATTCCAAAAGAATAGGCAGGACATACAGAAGGGGAGAGTGAGTGGCATTGTTAAGAATCTATACACCCATATGGAAGTCTGTGGGACTGAGAGTGGCTGTTCTGTTTAGAGTATCTGGGTAAGGAGCAACGGGGAAATAGATTGGATACGAAGATGGCGGTTAGACTGCCAAACCAAGCAGAGGAAGTACACGAGGCCTTCCTAGAGCAGAGGGCTTAAGAAGGCATGAACTAGTATTAATGGGGGGCTTTAACTACCCTGATATCTTTCGGAAGAAAACCTTGGTTATGCAGAGAACGCCCAACAGATTATTGGATTGCATTGGTGACAACTACTTTCAGAAGGTTGAAGAAAGAACCAGGGAGTCAGCTGCCTTGGACTTGGTCCTAACCAACGGAGCATTATTTGTGAATAATGTGACGGTAGGGGAACTTTAGGGGAAGGTGGCTATGTAATATTGTATTCATTTTCCTAAAGATAGTCAAGGGGGGAAACAGCCTAACTAGGACCTTGGACTTGCAAAAAAGCTGATTTTTAGTAAGCTTAGAGAAATACTGGATGGGATCCCAGGGTTAGATCACTTAAAGGGGAAAAGTGTCCAAGAAGGCTGTGACTTTCTTTTTATTTAAAAAAAAAAAAAATACTGAAGGGAACAATCTCAAAAGGTTCAAATGAAAAATAAGAGACATCCAAAGAAACCTGTGTGACTGCACAATGATCTAAGAATCAAAAGGGAAAGTTGTCCCTTCCTTCTAGGAAGGAGGGACAAGTTAGGAAGGAGGGACAAGTTAGGGAGGAGGGACAAGTTACCAAGGACATGTACATTAAAGTAGTCCAAACCTTTGAGAACTCTTGGGAATCAGGTGAGGTGCCAGAAGACTGGAGACGGGCAAACGTTGTCCTTAGCTTTTTTTAAAATGGGGAAAAGGAGGATCTAGGAAATTACAGACCAGTCAGCCTGACTTTAATACCTGGGAAGATACTAGAACAGATAATAAAACAGTCTGTCTGTAAACACCTGTAGTCTGATGACAGTGCATTGATTGCTTGTAGTCAGCAGGATTTGTCAGGATAAATTATACCAGACTAATC
The DNA here is from genome assembly GCA_003113815.1 of Sphenodon punctatus. Classification (NCBI taxonomy): domain Eukaryota; kingdom Metazoa; phylum Chordata; class Lepidosauria; order Sphenodontia; family Sphenodontidae; genus Sphenodon; species Sphenodon punctatus. The sequence continues at coordinate 621,281 of QEPC01002794.1, forward strand.
TTATTTTCTTCTTTGACAGAGTTAACTAGTTTAATGAATGAGGGGAACGCTGTGGGCATAACCTTTTTATTTCAGCAAAGTGTTTGAAAAATAAGATCCTCATTTACAACAAAATGGATTCACAGCTGGTTTTAGAACCATACTCTAGGAGTGATCATCAGTGGCTTAGCAAACTGAAGAAAGGTATTGAGTAGGGTCCTGCAGGACTCTGTCCTGTTGCCTTCAAAACCTTTATTAATGACTTGGATGAAGGGGTCAAGGGAATACGTAATCTTGCAGATGACAGAAAACAGGTGGATGGGAAAACGTAACACCTTCCTCTCTTGTGGCATGCCAGAGTATTGTAGATTGTAAGATCTGGTTGGCCAAACTCTTCTTTAGTTGACATTTACCCCACCAAGGTAGGTGTTTGGGCCATGGAGACTTGGACCTCTTGGAAGATGTCCTTTTTCATTGTGAAGTGACCAGTCATCTCATCAGTGAACATGTGCATTATTTTAAGCATTTGTAAGGGTCCTGTCGTAGTATGCCGTCATATAGTATAAATTATATTTAGTATCACAGTTTTTAGTGAATTTTCTAGGAACAATAACTAGCAGATTCCTTTTTCACATTGTACAAGTTCACTTTGCTTTGGTGTTTAACTTATTCAGCAGTGGCAATGCAGTATCAATTAGTTCTCCTTTCTAGTCATTTATTACTCATAAATCTTACAGGGTGCAAGCAGAGCAGCTGAAGATGCTGAACGTGAACGGAGGGAACGAGAGGAAAGACTGAGACATACGCGTAATCCTGCTGTTCGTGGCTTACCTTCTACTGCCTCTGGCAGACTGAGGGGAACACAAGACATAGCCCCTCAAACTCCTCTTACCCCAACCTCTCACACTGGTAAGCACTCGAATGCCTAGAGTTCAACAACTAGCTCAAGTAATCTGCAAACTGCTTCCTAGTAGTTTGCCATGGAAATGTAACACTTCATAATCTTTTTTAATATATATATATATAAATGTAAAACCATAACCAAAGTAGGGAGATAATTTAGGAACGTATTCCCTGTAAATGCTGTTCTTGCTATCAATTACTGAACAGTTTCTCTTTCTGTTCCCATTTGGTAATGACTTCGCTCCACATCACTCTTCTCCTAATTCTTCCTTTGCAACAAGATTTACAGTAGATCACTCCACTTTCTATCCAAGAGATCACCGGTTCTAGGATAGCTTATGAGTATCAAGCCATCAAATTTTTGAAAGTAACTATGTTCTAAGTGTGTCACCGAGTCTTCCCTTCAAGTTGGTAAATGTAAATAGATTCCTGTACCTTTTACTCCAATTCTTTCTTTTAAAGCAAAATTATTAGTCTCCATTGGCTCTGAAAATAATACTATGAAGTTCCATAGGATTAATGTTATTTCTTTGATTTTTTTTGTATTACTTTTTATTTTGTACATTAGTTAGCATGATTTCTTCATTTTTTGTGCACACAGTCATATAAGCTACCTGAACTAAATAATTCTTAATTTCAACATTCAAAAAGCCTCAGTAGGGATTGTTGGCTAGGGAGCCCCTCCTCTCTGAATATGATGGAAATGGGGCTTACCGTGTTCTTTTTTTAAGCTTCTCTTGTGTGCACAGTTGGTGGGACAGTTTTTCCATGGCCAGAACACTCCATATTTTTCTTTATACCACAGCTCCAGAGGAGGGGGATGCATCTTTTTCAGTAACTTGCAACACATTGTCTGACTGCTTATAAAAAAGGGATTTTTTTTAAAAGTGTCTTTTTCGGAGACAGTAAAATGTGAAGATATGCGTTCTAGTTTACTGAAAGTAAACTTATTATATTTCAGCACAGTCACCTTCAGCAAAAGAAGGTGAGTACAGTGGCGAAGTGAAATTACTGCAAAATACACGTTTGGTCATAGAATCATGGAGTTGGAAGGAACCTTGAGGGTCATCAAGTCCAACCTTCTGCTTGGATGAAGGATGACTATAACTTCAATATCCCTGACAGATGGCTGTCCAGCCTCTTTTTGAAAACCTGCGTTGGTTTTCAAAACTATGGTCCTGATGTATTATATTGTCAACATAACAGTTCTATAACTTGTTCAGCTAATATTTTTTCTTCATGGCATCTTCTTCAGAGTTAAGTACAAGTTAAGCGTTCAGCCATTCTGCTAGAGAAAGTTTTAAAGCAGTAGATCGTGGTGTGTGCAGAATTCCCTTTTTTATATAATATATATATTTTAAAACCCTCTTTTCAGTCGTTTGATTACATTAGTCTAAGGTAGTCACATTGTGAGCTTTAGAATGAAGAGTTCACTCTAGAAGTGATGAGAGCTTTAATGCCATCTTTCTGACAGCTAACACTTCTCCTCGGCCCGTGTCAGGAATGGAGCGGGAACGGAAAGTGAGTATGAGATTACATCGTGGTGCCCCGGTCAATATCTCTTCGTCTGATTTAACAGGCCGACAGGATACCTCTCGCATGTCAACCTCACAGGTACATTTACTTATATGAGAGAGGCAGATAATTTTTAATTTCTGTGTTCATTGTGATCGTTTCCCAGTTCCACAAACATACGATGTACCTATTCATCAATGGGATATCACACTCAACAGTCACTTCAGTGGAATACTTAGATCTGTAGCTCTCCCCTTTTTTATTTTATGGACTCATCTGTGAAAATAACATCAACATTTGTTTCCCATGAAGGCCCAGCTCCTAGGCCTTTATCCTGCAGCTTCAGTTAAACATGTAACTAAGGTGTCATGATGAGGGCTAAAGAACCAGTCAAAGAGTTAAATTTTTTGTTTACTCCCCTACTTGGTATTTTTCTGTGCAGCTGCAGAGTCGAACATTCTAGTGAGCTATACAATATGGTGTATATTAGAAATCCCGAAGGTGTTGCCTGCCAATTCCTGGAATATATGATGAATATTTGTTTCACTAAACCCCAATTAGACAATGTTGTGTACTCACGATGCATGTTAGATATAGATATTGTAGTATGCAGCATCTTAAGGATCACTCTTTTGGTAACTTTAACTGCAGATACCAAAAACTTATGCAGACTACCAAATATGGAGTTTACGTTTTTGTTCTGGGATTTTGTACTTTTAGAAATACAGCAACAGCAGTGATGTTGAAATGAAGTATGCTAAATTTTCTTAACCCCCCCCTTACATTTTAAAAAAAATTAAAGGTAGGCTCATTTGTAAACACAGTTTCCATACTTGAATGTTTTGTAAACAAAAAAGACAACCCACTGTTAACAATATCCAGTGTAACAAAACGTAAACCCCCCAAAGTATGAAAGTTAATTACACTTTGTTCTCTAATTTATTCCAGTGACTGCTGAGCCAGAATTTGAATCAAAATCACCATCTCACCACCTCAGCATCAACATTATGACACTGGCTTAAACTCTGCCTTTTCAAGTACCTACTTGAGATTATACAACTGCTACAAAAATAAAGCAAGTGAAATTTATTAATTACATAAATGTATAATACAATTAGATTGAACCTGTCCTAGATAGAAATACAGAGTTTAAGGCAGTGTCGTAATGTTGATTTCTGAGTTGACGAGTTGGTGATTTAAATTATTAATTCAAATTTTGGCTCAGCAGAGACATTGGAATAAATTAGAGAATAAAGTGTACTTAATTTCCACGCTTTGGGGGGTTTATGTTTTGTTATAGTGAATGTTGTTAAATAGGCTTTTTGGTTGTTTTTGGAAAGGAAAGCTTTGCTTACAAATGAGCCTACCATTTAATGTTTTTTTGAAAACATAAGGTGTCTGGTTTTTTGTGGTTTTTTTTAGTTAAGAAACTTTCATACTTTTGGAGATGTGAGGAATGTGAATTTTTAGCCTATCTGCCGTCTTTGTCTGTATGCGGGTGTGTGTGTGTGTGTGTGTGTGTGTGTGTGAGAATTTTATAAGCCCTATAAAGAAAAGATGAACAGACAAACTCTAAAGAAGCAAATTCCTGCCAGCGTGCACAACCTGTCTCTGATGTGTTGTTGGAAAATCTACTTCCGTAGAACAGAATTTGAATCTGTTCTATAATTTAAAGTTGACTCCTCTTTGATGTCTTGCTTTTGAATGCATTCAAGATGATTTCTTGGTTTTGATAAATCTGCAATGAATCTGTTTCGATATCCCTACTTGACAATAGCAATCTCAAGAAGAACCATTAGAGCTGCACGTACGTGTTGGGTTCTTCCCCACCACCACCCCGCCGACTGGACACATGATTCTTTTTGGTGATCAGAAAATGGAAGAAGGTTGGACTTTAAAATGAGACTCTTCAGTGGCACGTATCAAATGAGCCAAGCTTAGGCAAAAGATGTGCACTGTTTAGCCTGTTAGACATGCTCCAAAACATAGTGCACTTTTTCTTTTTACTGGTATTTATTACATTTCTAGAAGTGAATCCCTCTTGACCTGGCTACAGGGCAGTCGTGTTGCAAAGTGAGAAATGTGTTCATTCTCCCTGTTGATGAAAGACGGGGTGCACCTTTTTGTTCTCATCGTCACTGTGATTTGACAAGTGGATATCTTTATGGAAAGAGGGGAGTAACAGAGTGTTAGGTAGCCCACGTAAATTGCTGAGCAGATCCAGAAGGGGCTTCCACCTGTGAAAGTAGTGTGACTGTATTTTCCTGCCACTTCTTCAGGTACTAAATTAGTAAATTAATAGACACTTGGGTTCAGGATTGTCAGCTCCTGCACAATACCTCTTCCAGCCCTTCCTCCCCAGCCTGCCTCACACAGGCACAGCCCAGTAGCCTTACCTTCTCTCCTGCCAGCTCTGGGATCTACTCAGGGGAGGCTAAGCCCAGGGGAAGGAGAAAAATCAATTGCAAAGAGGAGGAGACAAGCTTCCTCTGCCACTTTCTGTGCAGGGAGTGTGGTCTCCCCACGCTGAATGAAATTCTCCCAGGAGCTGCTGCTGCTATTGGCATGAAGTGGAGAGCCAGGTCTCTCCTTGCTGCACTGCAAACCAGGAGAGGAGTAACAGGAATGCCTCCCCAGTGCCTTGCGGTTCTCCCGTTCACTGACGAAAACACCCCTCCCCACACACCCTCCCCTGCCTCTCCCAGGGCCCATCCCCAGGACACCCCAACTCAAGCTGCTCTGGGCTCCGTGCTGCTCCCAGGCTCCTCACAGCCCAAGCTCCAGGACACCTCAACTTTACTCCACTCAAGCCAATTTCAGTGGAGGTGTGTTCAGCCGGAGTGTCCTGTGACCACTTGACCCAGGCTCCCCCCGTGCAGCCCCGCAGCGCTTTGCAGGCAAATTTCCAAGAAGCAGCTGTGCTCACTCAATCTATTTAAACAGCCCCCTTCTTTGTGCAATTCACTAGTCCAGCTTAACTGCACATGCGCAAGAACTAATTTTGCAACATTTAATAACTCCTGTTATACTCCAGTAAACACTGTTAGTCCATCCAAAGGGAGTCATGGACTGCTCAGGCTATATGCATGTGAATTTGAGTCTCAAACCCTGCTGAAATGAGGAAGATATTGCCCTACGTAAAACGGCTGGACTCCCTGGAAAAAGACATGATCCAATTAACTTTAAAATCCTTACAACTTTAGATTGCCTTACTTGAGCAGCTTAAAATTTGGTATGTACCACTGCCTGCCTTTTAACTATCAAGCCCCTACCAGGGCTGGATAATACATTAGGCTACACTTAAACTACACTTTTATGTTTGTGAATTATTTACTTTCCTATTTTGATAGAGGAGCATATGTTGGGTACAGCTTTTGATTTCTTCTGTCCCTGTAATTCTTGTTGAATGTGTCAGTAGGACATAAAAATGAATGCTGAAATGGCTGCTAATGGTGGAACAGCCATGTGCTGGATACCTGAGAGAAGGAAGGCTTTAAGACCATGGAAGTATGTATTCACTACTAGCGGGCATCTGCCTTTTGGGTACACATGACAAGCAACAACCTTGCTAAAGTTTTTTTGCCAAAAAGAGTGCAACTACTTTCTTCAGATAAGAGATGTCTTCCCTGACACAACCACTTCTTAAAAGAAGTTGTTAAAACTTCTGTAAATTCTTAAGCTGACCTCTTCTTGACCTATGACAGCCCATCTTTAGCTTGAACTCTGATGCAAAGATAACTTTTGGAGATTATTATTATGAGCATTTATATACTGCCAGCAGTGTACCTGTCGCTTTACAATTGTTGTTAGTCTGTCCAGTGGGCTTACAATCTAAGATGGACACGGGTAAGGGAAACATAGGGAGAGATGCACGCATTCCCACTTATTACAGATGGGGAGCTGACGCTGAGAGGTTGTGACTTGCCCAAGGCCACCCAGTGAGTTCATGGCTAGGGCAGGATCCGAACCTTTGCTTCCATGTCCAAGTCCAACACCTTATCCATTATTAGCGCATAATGAATGGGAGAATACCAGTTTTCAAGACTGCAGCTTAGTGGAAACATGCAAATTTGGTTTGCCATCCCACATGAGCAACATGCTGTATGTGTACTAGAGAAATGGGAGTATACATTTCTATTTCTAGAGAATAAAGTATGTATTAGAGATCCTAAAGAATCATAGAATTGATTGTAAAGAACTACAAGAGGCATCTTCCAAGGCAGGTTATCCTCTGTCTACAACATTGAGATAGGTGCTTGCCAGTTGGTTTTGAAAACATTCAAGTAGGGAGATTTTACAACCTCCCTACCCTAGGCAACTTATTCTATTGCCCAACTGTTCTACAGCTAGGAAGAACAAATATTCACCATACTTTTTGTAGCATCCTTTTTGATGTTTGAAAACTATCATGGTTCCCCATAGTAGTTTTTTTCTGTACGATTAACCTACCCATTGCTTTCAGCCTTTCCTCTTGTATATTATCTTCCAGCCCCTTCAGTGTCTCAGTTTTACATTTGCCTTTACATTTTTACTAATAGTGATAATTGCAAAACCAAAGGATTTTTTTCCACATTTGAAAGTAGTGGGCCATGACAAAAGGGATAAAACTAAAAATGCTGGTGTAAACTGAAAAGGTTTGGGGGTTTTTCTCTCCTCACCCTGTCCTGGGGGAAAAAAAAAAATCTTTAAAAAGTTAAACTTCAACAAATCTCTCACCTAGATTTTCACTACACTGTGTATATACTGGTGGTGGGTGTTTCGTATTGGGGTGTCTCCCTTCCCCTTTCCATCCACTGATCGGTCCCCTGGCTGTAGCTTTGCTGCCCTTTTCGTGAAGGAGATGGAGGAGTTTGAGGCAGTCACCTCCAGTGCGTGAGCTTTCGTTAGTGTGGAGTAGGGTGAAATAATTCCTCTTGATCAAACCCGGTGGCTCTTCATCTCAGCAGAGATGCCTTTCCTTTCCTATCCTACACTTCAGGCAGCAAACTTTAGTGAGCCTGTAGTGGAGCCTTGGAGTCACCCAGCAGAGAGAGGCTGCTCCACCCGCATTCAGTACAGTCACTCCTCTTTAAAGACAGCGAAGCTGGCTGAGAGCTAAAACCTGATGCAGGCTTCTCTTTGTCTTAAATGAGCAGTGATTAAAATAAATGAAAGGTGTGGCTTTTAGCCTAATTTCCATAACTGGGAGCTATTTCTGGGAAATCTTCCAGGGTTACAGACCTGTAGATTTCATGGTCCCCTGAGTGTATTCTCTGCTTGCTTTTCCAAATCATTAATTAAAATGTTAAAGGGCAGACCCAGGATGATCCCCTGCTGGAGCCACTTGATACTGCCTCTCAATTTGATACTATTTCATTAATTATCACTTGTTGAATGTGTCTTTTCAGATAACTGGGGAACCTACCAAATGGTAATTCCATCTAGCCCACATTCCTCCATCATTCTTATGAGACTGTCATGTGGGACTGTGTCAAAAGCCTTTCTGAAGTCTAATTTATATATTATGCAAATTATAATCTATGATGTCTACTGCATTTCCCTTGTCACCCAAGCTAGTTACCCTATTAAAGAAGAGAGCTAGATTGGTTTGGCATGTGTATCCACTTTGCACTTGTTCACATTAAATTTCATCTTCCATTTAGATGCCCAGTCTCACCCAGTTTTGCAAGATCCTCCTGCAGTTCTTCAGTGTGCTCAGGTTTTAACTACCATTAATAACTTTGTTTCATCTGGAGATTTGAACACCATACTCTTTACTCCCTTCTCCCAATCATTAATTAATATGTTAAACAACACTGGTCCCAGTACAGATCCTTGGGGTACTCCACTACTTCTCTCCACTGTGAAAACTCTTTGCTTTTTACCTTCCTACTCTTTTTACTTCCTAACTTTTAACCAGTTGTCAATCCACGATAGGACACTGCTGCTTATCCCACGACTCTTTAATTTCTTCAAGTCTCTCTCATGAGGGACTTTAAACACCTTCTAAAAGTCCAGATACACTGTATCGACTGTCTCACCCTTACCCACGTGCTTATTTACAGCCTCAAAAAATTCCAATAAATTAGTGATGCATGGTTTCCCTTTCCTAAATCCCTGTTGACTCTTCCCCATTATGTCTAGTTTATCAATATGCTCAGTAATTGTTCTTAACAACGGTTTCCACCATGGCACGGTGGAACAATGGCTTGCCTGGCACCAACGTCAGGCTCTCCAGTCTAGTTTCCAGGATCACCTCTGGAGCCCTCTTTAAATATTGGTGTTTACGTTTGCTATCCTCCAATCCTCTGGTACAGTGACAGATTTTAGTGGTAGGTTTCAGATTACCAATTGTAGGTCTACAGCTTCATATGACTCAACCGACTCCCTAGCAGACTTCTTGCTTCTGATGTACTTGAAAAGGTTTTCATTATTTTTTGCACCATTAGCTTTCCTCAAGCTTCCACAAATGGATTGGCTTATAACTTATTTGAAGACCTTTCCGTGTAATTCCGTGTGTGTGTGTGTGCGCGCCCGTGTGTGTGTGCCCTTTCTTAAAAATAGGCAGTATGTTTGCTCTTCCCCAGTCCTCTGGGATCTTGCCTGTTCTCTGAGTTTTCAAACATAGTGGTTGCTATCAGTTTCTGAAATTTCTTGATCAAATTCCTTCAGAATAAAAGCATGCAGTTCATTCATCAGGCCCCACCAATTTAAGTTCATTTGAGTTCGCCAGGTATTCTTTAACATCTTTAAGAAATGTAAAGACTATAAGCTCTGCATCCCTGCGCGTATCTGCCGGCAAAGCCGCGTGGGGGGAGGGGGCTTTCAGACCGTCCAATCCCCACGCATATCCTGGCTGCATATTCCCCCCCCCCCAGCCAGAATACGCGTGCAGGGGGAGGTCTGAAAGCGGCCACAGAATGAGGGGCAAAAAATCAGGGGAAGTAGAGCACTACTGCCAGATTCAAACCCAGCAGGACCTGACCAGGTATATCAGGTTCAAGTCAGATCAGGCACTGTTGCCCAAATGCCAAATGGAGGAGGAGGAGGAGGAGTTTAAGTATTTATATAGCACCAACAATGTACCTGACATTATAAAGCTACTGAAAATAGACCGTGTCCCTGCCCTGGGGGGCTTACAATCTAAGAGAGACAAGGCAGGGGAGACGAGCGGTGGGGGCAACAGAGGGAGACAAGGATATATTCACGAAGGTGCTGAAGGGATCTGAAGGTTGAGAGGGAGAGGAACGAATGTGTTTGGAGAAGGAGCTCCAGTCATGGGGGCAGCAAGGGGAGAACAGACAAAAACGCTTTGAGCAGCGGAGCCATGAGAAAGCAAGGGTGGTGGTAGAGGAGGAGCAGAGCACAGCAGGAGACGAGGGTGGGAGGGCAGGCCATGAATAGCTTTGTAGGTAAAGACAAGAAATTTGTGCTGAATGCATTCAGATGGAGGGAGCCAATGGAGAAGAGGAGAGGCTGCATGTGATCAAAGCAGCAGACAAGGTGGATGATCTTGACAGCAGAGTTTTGAGTAGACGAGGGGGGCAAGGTGAGAACGGGGAAGACCAGTGAGATGGAGGTTACAGTAGTCCAGGCGAGAGACCTAGAGCATGTACTAGGGGGTTTTAGCAATGGAGACTGAAGAAAGGACAGATCTTAGCTATGTTGTTGTTGTTGTTGTTAATATTATTATTAAGCATTTATATAGCACCAGCAATGTACCTGGCACTTTACAATTGTAAGAAAGAGACCTGGTTCCAGCCTTAGCAGGCTTACAGTGGGGGAGAACAGAGGAAGAGACAAGCATATATACACGAACTCATGAGGTCTCAGGTGCATGTGCTTGGCTTAAGTTAAAAAGGTGTAGTTTCGCATTTAATGTAACACAAGATACGATGATTCAGGATAAGTTAGCAAGGGGAAGGAGAAGCCAGGGAATGTTGCGCAGGGAGAGACAACAGGATTTAGCAACATATATTCAATTTGTGGTTTAAAGGTGAGGGAGGAATCCAAGATGAACCCCAGCCTACATGCTTGAGGAACAGACTGAATGGTGACCCCCATCAGTGGAAATTAAGAAGGAAGATGAAGGCGGCTTTGGGAGGGAGCAGGGAGATGAGAAGTTTAATTTTGGCCATATTAAGTTTGAGTTGCTGGCGAGACGTCCAGGCAGAGATGTCAGAGAGTTTATGATATGAGATTGGAGGAATTGAAAGAGACAGTTGAGTATCATCAGCATAGAAGTAATTTTGGAAGCCTTGTGATTCAGTGAGTTTGCCCAGGGACAGAGTGTAGAGAGAGAAGCAGCAGGCCGAGGACAGAGCCTTGGGGAACTCCAACCGAAACGGGAAGTAATGAGGAGGTACCCGCAAGAGAGACAATGAAGGAGCATTTACAGAGGAGAGGTAGGAAGAGAACCAGTCAAGGACTGAGCCCCAGAAACCAAGGGTGTGGACTGAGTCAAGAAGGAATGTATGGTCAACAGTGGGTATCTTCAGACGTTACGAGATCACGGTGAACCACAGTGAATACCCACCTGTGGTCACCGTGTCTCGAAGGTCTGTTTGGCGGCCGCCAGATGTTCGCCACGGTGAATCCCCACATGGGGTCTGTTTGAACCACGCTTCCCGGGCTAGCCGGGGGAATGTCCTGGGAAGCGTGGTCAAACGGACCCCGGGCAGGGACCAATGAAAAGTAACATCTGGCCGCGCGCCACGGCCCGACGCGGCGGCCGCAATGGCCCCACCGCCCGCCCGTCTCCTCGGAGGGCGGGCGGCGGGGTGCGTGGAGGGGGCGGGGCTGTGCGGCTGCACGTTGCACCGCGCGGCCCCGCCCCCTCCCGGATTCCCCGCCGGGATCCCCCCGGCACGTCTGATGTGGCGTTACGGGGCGACCACGGGGGGGAATGAAGCCGGTGATTTCGGTACGGGGCCAAAGGGCCCCGTAACGTCTGAAATCACCCTGTGTTGTTCCAGAAAAGACCACATTCATCCCTTGTTCTCTGTGCAAACCTTTCATAGACACAACTGGGAGATGGAAGTGGAGTCCTGATAGTCTGTCTGAAAGACTTTCAGTAATCTGGTTTATTATATCTCTTTAAACATTCCTATTCTCCTTTAATCCTCAGACATATTTAACTTTTATTAAATGTTACTGGTCCATCTCAGACTTCCAAAATATTACCAGATTTGAATCTTGCTCACTCACTATAAAATAAGATATACCAGCCTAATATTCAAAGTATTCAATATCTTAGTTGGAATTTAAAGTACTCTTTCTATTGGACAGTGGAATTGTTACAAATGGCTGTCTTTTCCCCCCCACACCCACCCCAGAATAGCATTCCCTTCGAACACCATGGCAAGTAGCTGCTCGTCTCCTCGTTGGAAAGCAGCGCTGGGTGAGTCCCTTCTCATTAGACACCAAGTTGCCGGGTGGGATTGGATTAACTCCTTGGGCGGGCTTTAGATTTGGCTCTTCCTCTCATGTTAACTCTTAACACTTCATTCCCCTCTGCCCTGCACTTAGGTTTCCTTCTGCATGTAAAAGCAAACATCTTCCAAGATCAGATTATTGTTTCCAATTAATTCCTTAGTAGAACTTTAATTAAAAATAGTGAATTGTCAAGTTTTTGCTTACCCGAGACTTCTAATCAAATAAGCAGACAAACCACACTACATCAGGACTATCCCTTGCACTGCCTGTTGTTCCCTGATATGCCAGAGTCTTGTATATCTTTCAAAATTAGTTTGTTTCCAAAATTGGATACACAATTCTCACTTCACAAAGAAGCATAATTGCCAAGCTGAAGCGTGGCTCCATCTTGACACAAGGGGAACAAATTATTCAAGTAGCATGCATTTTTTCAGTATCTTCTAAATTCTTTTCTCCTAAATTCTTTTCTCCTTTCTCATGAGCAGCCAAAGATTTTTTTAGTTGTTGTTGTTATTATTTATTTATTTTAATTCAGATCAGTGTCTCTTTGTTGATACAGAAACATCGGTATCTTGACTCTAGACAGAATTGAAATGTCTTTGCTAGTAATACATACAAGCTTTCCAGTTTATCAGTTGATTTTTGTTTTGACAATACATGGGTTTTCATCCTGGCAGATTAAATTTGTAATGCAAATGGCACTGACTTAAATACTGCTAGAGCTTGTTGTTTGCATTATTCAGCCTCAAAGTCATAATCCTAATGTGTTTGAGAGTAACCTTACCTAATTTTTTTGATAGAGCTCCATCTTGCACTAACCCATTTCTGCTGGTGGTGTAGAATTCTGCTCTACTTTATTTCATTTTTCCCTCGTGCTTTTTTACTCGGCTGTCTTCACAGGCTTCTGCTTTCCTTAAATGCCTGTAATATTTTAAATTATTTGTAAACGAAAATTCATGACTTTAGTGCACCCTCACCTTGGCCTCCCACAAAGTTTGGTGGGAATCTTACCCAAGGGAAGGATTGTGGGGTACAGTCTTTATGAAGACCCTGCTGTAGTGATTGACCAATTGATTGTTGCATGACATAAAAATCGATGCTCTTTTTTTTTTTTTTTTTTTTTTGAGTAGACGGAGGTAAATCAAATTACTCTGCAGCTTTGCTATTTGTTGCTATAGGAATTGGTGTACCCTCAGGATAAGAGTTATTTACAACTAAGTGAAGCTGTTACAAGAGCATAACATTACAAAAACAAAGAACTCTAGTTTTAAAAACAAATATTCTTAACCTGATTGTTCCTATTGGGTATCTTCAACCTTGAATTTTCAACAGTTCTATTTTAAGAGTGATTTAACAGTTCTAAGATTGAATCTGGTTTGTCCTTCTTGCCTGCATATGTATTTTCTGATCTTACTTTTTCTTCAAACTGACTTCTTGCTGAAGAGGTGCATTTCCTGTGTTAACCTTAATGCAGAAGGAAAATGCAGTTAACTTCATTTGTGCTACAGGTGAGTTCAAAGTAGACTTTGTGGTCTGTTGGAATGTAGAGTCTAGAAATCGCCATTTCCCTTCTGAAAGGGTTTGTGTCCAGATGCTGTATCTGAGCACAAAGTAGATCCATTTGCTTGTAAGTTAGAAGGGTATGTACTGATATTCTGTTCTTTGGCTCTGATAGATTCCTGCTCTGGTGACTACAAGTGTTCTCCAGTCTGCTGTACATCGATGAAAATAACTTTGCCATGGAGGGCAGATAATGAATGCATGGCTGATCTCCTATGTTACCAATGGCTTTACTAGCAAAAAGTACCCCAAACTAGAGCAGAAACATTACAACTGAAGCTCTTTTTGTCATTTATGAAAGACACTTTCAGGAACATAGACTCCAGCAGCTGCCATTTCAAGAAACTTTGGCTAGAAACCTGATGACCTTATGTGAACTCAGTAGCAACGGGGCTGGAAAGACAGTTTACAGTTAACTGCCTGTTATCAAATAGCCATTTCAGTTCTCCCTCCACATGCGGCAGACTTTACCCCTTTTTATTATTCTACTGTAACTATAAATCTTTTACTTGGTTTAAGAAAAGTTTTGTATCATTTTGCTAAAATTATTGGCTTAACTCTCTGTAAAGAATTCTGTCTTGCTTTTGTCTACTTAAAAATGTAGAATATGAACAATCCTGAAGTAAAGACAATGACTTGAAATTTCTTGTAAAACTTAGTTGGGCAGGGAATGTGTAAATTAAACCCATCTGATTTTATTTAAGCTCTTCACTGTTTTTGTATGGTTCCATTCTAAAAGGAATTTGGGGGGGGCTCTCCTAAATTTTTTTAATATGCATTGTTTTATTAGTTTGCTTATGGCTGTCTTGTTCTTCCTCACTTTTAATTTAAATTTCCATACAGTACATAAGCATTTTTGAAGTTTTACTTGTCTGGTGCAGTCCAAGAGAGCAGAGGACACTCAACAGAAGCACCTGGGCCCAGGAAAGGGGCTAGTGACAACAAATAATTTATTAAGGGCCCCAGTGAAGAAGAATCTGAGAGAGTTTTAAAATTGAAAGTGTGGCTTGCATTTCTCCTTTACTTGGGAGGGAGAGCAGGTTGCATATGAAACTTTAGCTAACAAGGGCTCATTTGCAGCAGTGGAGGCTGTTTTTGAACTCAAATGCTGCCCCCACCGCGTGAGTGAAATTGCACTAGTATATGGCCTGCTACTTAATGCCAAGGTGTGATGGAGAACTATAAACAAATGTGTGAAATGCCAAGACTGGATGACGCTCAGGCCTAATGAATTCTTTCTGTCCAACAGTGTACATTTCTGGAATGCTCTGCCTATAGTTGAAAATAGAGGAATTGATGTGCGGATATTGGCCAAAGCACTTTAAAAAATGACGTGCCAGTGGAATATGAAAGAATCCTTAGTTTTGTAATGTAAAACTTTTCATAAAGCAATATAATACAGTTTTACACATCAGGAGCAGGTGAAATAGACGCATTTAATTTTACCAACCAAATACAAAATTATCAGTCCCACTAGGGGGGAAAAGGTGCAATACATATTAATAAATCAATGTGAGATTCCATCCCACTAGGGAATTTAGTGGCTAAAATAAATCCATTAAGGGTTCCCTAAAACCTTTTCTGTTGATAAAGAATAATTTCTATTGCTCTAAATTTTTGCTAGTCCTTTCTTATGAAAGCCCACACGCTAAACGTGTCAATCACTTTTCTTTCTCTGATTCCTAACATTAACTGTTTATGCATATTCCAGATCTGATTTGAGGAAACCTGTTTGGGGAAGTGCAATGGGAATGTTTTATGTGTTGCCCCATGAAAGAATTTAGCATACCAGTATCCCTTCCACTCTGTGGATGTCAGTATTTTAGGCATGTGCACTGCCACTGGTACAGTTTTACATTCAGATTGCTTTCTTTGTAAATGCCTGCAGTCGATGATACAATGTTAAAGAGACTTACAAAGGCGGCCTCTACTTCCCCCTTGTATCTGGAACCTTAAAATGCTGTACTATACTGAAAAGGTGACTGATGCAAATTTCTAGACTTGTACTTGGTTGTAGGCAGTTCTTGCCCTTCTATAATAGTTAAATCCCACCATCACCTACTGAAATTATAGTTAGAATGTCTGTATAAACCTGTGTAATGGTAACTGATATCTTGGAACACTTCATTTGTATTACCACTGTATTTGTGTACTTTAACAATTGTGTGTAAATAAATTCATAATGACTTCTAATTTTGTGGTGTTGTAATACTTAACTGGGTCAGTTAAGTATTTGTCTCAGTCAAACAGGAAATGCACATTTCCCTCGATCTGCTCACTTCTTGGTAATGCTGAAATCCTCATCAGAAGTCATCCGAGCACTACAGCTATATGAGCTGATGTGGTCTGTTACATTTGTTGCTGCCTGATGTGTCAGCCAGTAGAACTGATCTGGCGTGTGGAGAGAGTGCACACACAACTTTCCAAAAGGTGCCTGCTTCAGCCCCACCCTCTACAAAACAACTATTGCTCTGAAAAGCCAGACTTCTCCATGGCCAGATCTTGCAGGGGTCCATGTAAATTAGATAATTACCTTGACTTCAGCAGATCTCTGTAGACTTGTATCAGCTGGAGAGCTGGTCCAAAGTAGAGAAACCTTTAGGAATAATGGGTCTGAGCTGCAGGTCCTCAGTACTCGGTACCTTGGCTTTTCAGGCCCTGGCTGAACTGGTATGTGCCAGTTCTTGCCTTGCTGAATCTACTGCCCATGGGCAGGAAAGAACACTGCCAGAATGGTGGTGGGGTATTTTTGCTTTTATAGAAGCAAAAATATATTTAAAATATAGAGCTGACTTATATATATACAGTATGATAAGTGAAACAATCTGCGGTTGTTTGTTATGTTGGAAAGTAGTAACTTGTGTTGATGAATACACTTTAACTGGCATGCAAGAGTTGTAGGTGAAAATGGAGGAGGTTGCCTCCTTCATAGTGGTTGGGGATGGGTCCCATGCACTATGAACGACTGTTTCTTCTTCAAGTGGCTTTCTGTATGTTCCTACTTGGGATATATGTACCAACTGACTCTGAAGCTGGACCCTGACTAGCTTAGTGGTTACAGCCAGGAGCCATGTTATGAAATCACAAGGGGGTATAACTTCTAAATACCACCTTGCTCTTATTTTTATTTCAATGTCTATCCTGCCCTTTCTGAAAGGCTCAGGGCAGTTAACAACATATATAAAAAACAGAGATAAACCATAATAAAATATCCATAAAATATATCCCTAACCCTGCCTGTTAAATGTCTGGCCAAACAAGGAAGTCTAACGTCATCTGGAAGGTGCTCAAGCTAGACTTTGCTGAACCTCCCAAGGGGGAGGGCGTTCCAAAGCTGTGGAGCAGCCTCTGAGAACATCTCTTTGCATCCTTACTCTATGGATGTGTTGCAAAGATGAAAGGGGAGTGATGGCCACCTTATTTATAGATCAAAACCAGCACCTTAAATTGTGTCTGGAACACTATTGGCAACCAGTGCAGACTCAGGAGCATCAGTGTAAATGTGCTCCCAGAAACACACCCCATCAGGAGGCAGGCCACTATGTTCTGCACCAGCTGCAGCCCTTGAACAGTTTTCATGGGCAGTGCGACATAGATTACTGCAATGTGCTCTACTTGGAGGTAATGAAGGCATGGATGACCGCCTTCATTACCGTTTCTGAAAGAAAGGGGTGCAGTCTTGTCACCAGATTTATTTGTTTCACAGTTTATAACCCATCTCCTCCTGCCCAGTGGCAGCTCGGGGTGGCATACAGTAAATAATAAAAACAATATTAAAAAAAATACAAGACAAAACATTAAAATTTATGAAACACATTTGTAAGACAAATAATAAAAACAATATAAAAATACAAATACAATACAAAAGATTAACATTTATGAAACACATTTGTAAGACAAATGAAGCCCGAATAACCCAGTACCCCCTACAAAAAAAAACCAAAAGAAAACTAAAAACTCCACCGTCTATCCGTCCCTCTCCCCGAACACCTGGCGAAACAGCCATGTCTTACATTGTCTGTGGAAGGAGGGGAGGTCTGGAGAGAGGCGTACCTCCACCTGGAGGGAGTGCTACAGCTAACTTCATCCCATGCCTCCTGGTTGTAACCACTAAGCAAATGTTGTCCCGATCTACTGACAAGGTAGCAATCAGGGGAAACTAACTGTAAGGCCAAGGATTAGAGCTGCGGGGAGTCTGACCCAGAGACTCAAAACTGTAAGGAGCAGCTGGGACAAGGGGCAGCCATTATAGCCATGTGGACTGAGAGCCTAGCAAGGGCAGGGCTACTACCAAGCCTGCGGGGCTGGCTTGGATTGAAACCCTGGGACTATTGAAGGTGGACTTAGATCTTCCGTGAGACTAACTGTGTGGGGAGACTGGAGAACTCAATAAAGGGACTTTGAAAGCTAATTTCTCTGTGACAACTTAATTGGGCCCTGGTCCTGTGAGGACTTATGCCTGGCAAGTGCTACCCTGCTATAGGCTCCCAGGAGAAAAATACAGCAGGGGCAGTAAACCAAGTGTAGGGCAGTTACCATAATCGGTGACCACAGGAGTCCTGGGATCAAGAAAATCTCAAGCCGCCTCAGAGGCAGAAAAGCAGCAGCGTCCTGGCGACGGCTTATCTGGTCGTGTATAACGTGGTGATGATGGGTTGAAAGTAACAGCCAACTGCGGGAGAGCAGGACCCTGAGTGGGAGCGGGCCAGCACCCTGGACTACATTGTACGGCAGAGGGTGGACATGGAGTGACTAAGGGGGGTAGCTGCTTCCCCAGAGCGCAGCTGAAGGTCCCGGGACGAGGTGATTTGTCAGGACAGGGCCTCAATGGACTTCCGGCTCTCCCTCTATTTCCATCCTCGCAGCCTACGGCAGTGTTGGAGAGCGGGACCCTGAGTAGGAATGGGCCAGCGCCCCGGGCTACATTGTATGGCAGAGGGTGGACATGGAGTGACTAAGGGGGGTAGCTGCTTCCCCAGAGTGCAGCTGAAGTTCCTGGGGCGAGGTGATTTGGCCGGACGGGGCCTCAACGGACGTCCGGCTCTCCCTCTCTTTCCATCCCCGCAGCCTTCGGCAGCGCCATAGGCGCGCACCATGGGCAGCACACCTAAGGGCTCTTGTGTGCGCAGCCTTAGGTGCAGTCCGAGGTAGGGGCGGCGGGGTCTCTTTGGAGTTCCTCCTGTGTCAATTTCCTCGTCCTTGTGGGTGGAGGCATGACTCGTAAAAGGCAATGCGTGAGCCCAGTTATGACAGCTGGTACAGCGCCGCAAGCGTCCCAGTCTAAACAACTTAAGATGGGATCTTTCCTGTCCTCGTCTGCGAAGATCCCACCCGAGGTTTCCCTTCATTCCCTACGATCCCCGGTTTCTAACCAGGACTCTTCCCAGGGCAGCTCTTTCCTTACCAGGCCTCTTTGGCTAGAGGAGTACATTCATCTTCTGTGGGTGGGGACTACGAGCCAGATAATCTGGGAGCTCCTTTTCGGGATGATGCATCTATTGGGCAATCAGTGCTTTATGGTGGCAGGTTTGATCAAGAAACTGCTCTCCCAAGTAGATAGGATTATAGTATTACTTGGAACCCAGAAGGGTGCTGTAGATCAAATAGTGGCGAGTCTGGCAGAGCTTAAGATCCAAAAGGTGGGAGAGGAAGTCCAAAAGCTCATGGAAGCCCAGCTGATAGCCCAGAATTCATCGCAACCAGCGACTGTAAACCCGCCTGGGTTAAATACCCAGTCAGCAAGGGGGGAAGTACCTCCCCCCTTGCTGCAGCAGGCTTACCCTCAAAAATATTCTCTAAACGATTGTGCCCTAGCTTTCCAAATTTATGTACTCCCAAATGGCTCCTTTCAAAAATGGTATACTAAACAAGATATTCGTTTCCGTTTATCTTTAATTTTAAATAGGGAAGTGCTGTGGGGACATAGCCGCACATACCAAATTTTGCCAGCTCCTAGGAATGTACAGAGATTAGTTATTACATTTAAGTGTCGAGAATTGACAGAGAACATCCGTTCCCAGTCATACTTATTTTCTACGTGGGGTGTTGTGCTTGGGGATGTGTGTTGAACCATAGAAAATCATCCACTGCTGGCAAGACATGTAGGAGAGAGGATGGTGCATCAGCCCACTTCTTCTCAGGCCAAAGGAAGGGAGGCAACATCAGGTTCTTCGGGGGTACAAAAGAAGACAAAGGCTCCCATTCGAGATCGCCTACTAAATATAGCTTTGGAAGAGCTGCAAGAGACTCACCCTAAAGCCAACTTTATTCTAGTGGGAGATTATAATGCCCGAATAGGCCCAAATAATGGTTTCCCTGAGGGAGCATGGGATTTGTCTGGTGCCATTAAACAGTATTTGCCTGCAAGAGCGTTTGTCAAAAAATTAAAGGATAAACGCTGCAGGCCTTAAATATGCTGCAATGATTAGGGAGCTCTTGCTTATTATATTAAATGGGTCAGGGTTCTCAGATCTAGAGGGCAAGTTCACGCATATATCCGCCCTGAGCTGTTTGCAGGAGGGGCGGTGTAAAAATGTACCAAATAAATAAATAAATATAGGGCTCCACGGGGCCTCAGTTATTGATCTAGTAGCAGTATCCACAAATATCCTGCCGATAGTTGCAGATTTTAGGGTGGTCTTTAATGATCTGAGTGACCATTTTCCACTCACCCTTAGATTGGGTCGTTTACTTGGCACGTGACCCCAAGTTGAGCCATGCGACCACGTCTCCCTGGAACTTCTCCCAGTAGGGAAATGGGATCAACTGCAGGCTTCTCGGTTCCAGGAGCTAATGTGGAATCAGGAAATAGTAGAACTGAGGGGCCAGATTCTAGGGGATTCACAAATCCAAGGGAAATTAGAGGCTTATGACAGGGTTGTGTCCTGTTTGAATGGTTACTTATACAGTCCATGGACTGGAGGGTGATTGGGGACGAGACAATCTACTGACAAACCCTTGTTTGATATGGAATGCAGGCGTGCAAAATGTACCTTGGCTAAACTCTATTCGACCTATCGTACGACGCAACTGAGAGATTCTCTCCGAGCTTTCTATGAGTACAAAAAGATCTATTTAAATCTGATTAAAGGAAAGAGATTAAAACATTGGGAGGAAGGTTGGAATAAGATGCTGGCAGCAGCGGTTGCAGGAGATTCTAGGCAATTTTGGAAGTGCGTAAATGGGTCTGTTTTTCCAATTTCTTGGAGTTCGGTTTATCCTGTCCCCCCACACACACCTGGGAACAGTACTTTTAAAATAACTTTTATGACCCTAGTAGCCAGGAGAGTGCCCCTGGCAGAGTTCTGGCTGACACTGCAGAGTGGCGTCCGTTAACTGCCGAGGAACTGGTTCATCATATTAGAACCTTTAAACCTAACAAAGTGCCTGGTCCCAATAGGGTGCAGATAGAATGCATACGGGTCCACCTTGACTGGTGCGTTCCCATGCTCACAGCCTTGTTCACAGCTATAAATCTCAAGGGAGTTTTCCCAGTGGAGTGGGGGACTGCTGTTGTCATCCCTATTTATAAAAAGGGGTCCCGAGCCGATCCAACTAATTATAGGCCCATAAGCCTGCTGAGTGTAGTCAGCAAGTTTACGATAAAGTGCTCCTGTTTAGATTGGCAGCCTCGTTAATCCAAGCAGTCATTCTCCACCCTGAGAGGCTTTCAGCGCTCCCGCTCAACCACGGAGCACTGTCTCATGTTGCTCCACCTGATCAAGAAATATAGGGCCAAAAATCACTGTGTGTTTGTTGCATTACTCGACCTGCGTGCAGCTTTTGATAGGGTAAATCGCCAGTTGTTATGGGAAAAATTGTATGCCACCTCCATGGACCATAGGCTACTTTTTCTTATTCGAGGTCTCCATCAAAACACCTCTTTAAAAATAAAAGTTGATAGGGCTGGCCATGTGTCTAGGCGGGTTTCAACAAATGTGGGGGTCCGGTAGGGGTGTGTCCTGGCCCCCGCTCTTTTTAATCTGTTCATTAATGACCTAGTCCCTATGATGGCGAACTCTAGGTTCCATCCTCCCAAATTGGCGGATAGAGCACTGGGCTGTCTGCTGTTTGCGGATGACCTCGCCCTGGTCTCTCAAACAAAGGTGGGGTTAAGAAGGCAATCAGATAAATGTGCCTCTTATTGTATTTCCAATAATTTGGAAATAAATTACCAGAAGTCAAAGGTGGTGAGGTTTTCAAACTCTAAAAAGACTTTTTGCTGGCCCATTGGTGGACAAGAAATCCAGCAGGTCTTTACCTTTAAGAACTTGGGGCTTTGTTTCCAGGTTTCGGGCTCCTGGAAGATGCATGTCCAAAGGGCCATGGATGCCGCCAAACCTGTGGTGAGAGCAATGGCCAAATACTTCCATAATACAGGCAGGAGGGCAGTTGTTCCTGCGCTCCAGGTTTGTGATGCTAAAGTGCGCTCTAAACTCTTGTATGGGGTTGAGTTTTGGAAACCACTTTCTAAAGCTAGCCTGGGGTCTTTGCAATTTCAATTTCTCTGCCAGCTGCTCCGCATCCCCCCGGGTACACCCGCTGCAGCAGCCCGACTGGAAGTGGGAAAACAGAGTTGGGATAATTTGGTATGGGAAGCAGCATGCAAACTATGGATCAAAATTTTTTGTGGTCCCCAGTTGGGCCTTACGGCCTTTTATGTCAAAGATGAGTTTAAGGACTCATGGGCCAAATCTTTGGCTAGCTTTTTGAACAAGCAGGGTTTCTCCGAGCAGGTCTTGCTAGTGCAGCCCGTAGGTCAGCTAAAAAAATACTGTACTATGTAGGCTCAGAGATATAGCCAGGCACACTGACGTAGCAACTGTGAGGGCTTCACCACACTTAAGAGAATTTATTATTTGCCCGGCCTAGGGGAGATAGCCTCCTACTTAAGAACAAAGGCCTCAGCACGTGGGAAGTACTTGTTGATGTGCGCTCGTCTAAACGCCTTGCCTTCAGCTATCTTACAGGGTCGTCTAAGAAGAACTGCTTATGAGGACAGGCTTTGCCCTTTTGATGCTCTTGAATCTGAGACAGTCCAACATATTTTCTTTAATTTCCAGATGTACAACTAGCGCAACATTTGTCCCCGCTTTTATTGAGTTATCTGGGAAGAACGGATCTAAATTGATTATGGTATGCCCTAAATGCCCGTGAGTTTATGCAAGCTTCTCTACATTTTCTAATCCAGGCTTTTGGAATTAGAAATAGATTCATGAACTCCAAAACCTTAGAGGAGGAGAGGATGGAAGATCCACATGGCACATAATGCGTAGTTTGAGTTTAGTGAATTCCAATAGAGTAGGGAGGAGGAGCTTTGAATCTCAAGCTGGGCCCGAGAAATGGTTCTAGATAAACATAACTTCCTTTTAACTTTGAAGCAGGGGAATTTTCTTTTAAAAATAAATTTGCCTACGGCAATATGGTTTTTTCTTTTGTCCTGTGTAAAAGGATCACGGTTACTGTATAGATACCCATAACCTTGTTTTTATATATTATATATCTATTTATATACATATTTATATTGTTTGCTTTACATTGTGTTTGTAAGATTGCTATGGCCTTCGGCCACGTAAATAAATAATCATTCATTCATTCAATGTTGTCCCCATCTTCAAAAAGGGGAAGGGGGGAGGAGGATCCAGGAAACCATGGACAGATCAGCCTGATATCAATACCTGGAAAGATTGTAGAGCAGATTATAAAGTATTCAACCTGTAGGTATTTAGAAAACAATGCTGTGATTACTAGGAGCCAGCATGGGTTTGTTAAGAACAAGTCATGCCAGACTAATCTTATTTCCTTTTTTGATCGAGTTACTAGTTTAGTAGATCATGGGAATACCATGATTGTAGTATACCTTGATTTCAGCAAAGCATTTGACAAAGTTCCCCATGATATCCTTCTTGACAAGCTGGTTATTAAATATGGGCTTGATGATCCTACATTAGGTGGATTTACAGCTGATTGAAGAAGTACCCAAACTGCTCATAAATGGCTCCCCCATCAATCTGGAGCAAGGTATCAAGTGGGGTGCTTCACGGCTTGGTCCTGGGCCCTGTACTGTTCAACATCTTTATTAATGACTTGGATGAAGAAGTAGAGGGGATGCTTATCAAATTTGCAGATAACACAGAACTGGGAGGGATAGCTAACAGTCTAGGGATGGGAATTTCAGTTCCCCCGATATCGGATACTGCCTGTATTTTGCGGTACCGGCGGTATCGGATTAACCCGATAATCTGGGGTACCGGTACTGGTTCCCCATGCCGGATTTTTTTACATTGCAGCCATTTGAAATGAATGACCGCAATGTAAAAAAGAAACAAAAAAATAACAACCCTTTCCCTCCCCCGTCCAGCCTGTGCAGGTGGAAGGGGGACACCCACCCTGCCCAGCCTGGATTTTTTTTTTTTTTTTTACCCGAAATCCCTGCTAGTGCGGACTCCGGACCGGCGGCAGCGACCCAGAGCCCATACCAGCAGGTACTAGGGTGATCTCTGGGCTGGGGGGTGGTTTAACACCCCCCACTCCAGGGATCGCCCTACCTCCCCACCCAGGGATCGCCTTACTTGTCTTCTGGGCAGCGGTGGCAGCATCACGGCGCGAGTCCAGCTTCAGCGCTAGCAGTGGCTCATGCCGTGCTGCTGCCGCCGCCGCCCAGAGGGCAAGTAAGGCGATACTTGGGTTGGGGAGGTAGGGCGATGCCTGGGGTGGAGGGTGTTAAACCACCCACCACCCCAGGGATTACCCTAGTACCTGCTGGTGCGGGCTCCGCGTCGCTGCCAGTGCGGCGACGGCCCAGAGCCTGCACTAGCAGGAACTTCAGGTAAAAAAAAAAAAAAAAAATCCAGGGTGAGAGTGAGAGTGAGAGTGAGAGTGAGAGTGAGAGTGAGAGTGAGAGTGAGAGTGAAACCACCCCCCCACCCCAGGGATCGCCCTAGTACCTGCTGGTGCGGGCTCCGCGTCGTCGCCGCTGGCAGGGCAGCGGCCTGGAGCNCCCCTTCCACCCGCACAGCCTGGGAGGGGGAGGGGGGAGGTATTGGGGGGGTTCATTGATTTCAATGGGGACAGTTCCCCCTTGAAATCAATGAGGAGGAAATGGTACCGGTATACCGGATTTAATCCGATAAACCGATTTTTTGCAAACTGGTAAAACCGGTATCTGTTTTTTTGCCCCAAGTCCCACCCCTAGCTAACACCTTAGAAGACAGAAACAAGATTCAAAATGATCTTGACAAAGACAGAAAGCTGGGCCAAAATTCAACAGAGATAAATGTAAAGTTTTGCATTTAGGTAAGAAAACTCAAATACACAAGTATAGAATGGGTGATACCTGGCTTGGCAGCAGTACATACGAAAAGGATCTTGGGGCTGTAGTTAATCAAGCTGAACTTGAGTCAGCAGTGTGATGCAGCTGCTAAAAAGGCTAATACAATTTTAGGCTGCATTAACAGAAGCATAGTGGCCAGGTCATGAGAAGTAATAGTTTCATTCTATTCTGTGCTGCTCAGATCTCATCTGGAGTACTGTGTCCAGTTCTGTGCACTGCATTTTAAGCAGGACATTGACAAATTGGAAAAGTTTCTGAGGAGAGTGAAAAAGATGTTCAGGAAACTGGAAACTAAGTCCTATGAGGAAAGGTTGAAAAAGCTGGGTGTTTAGCCTGGAGAAGGCTACACATACCTATGTTTAGCCTCTATCTCTGGATTGCAATGTAAGAATATTCCTGGAGAAGAGAAGACTAAGGGGAGACATGATAGCAGTCTTCAAATATCTGAAGGGCTGTCACATAGATGATGGAGCAGACTTTTTCTCTGTTGCTCCTGAGGGCAGGACTAGAACCAATGGGCTCAAATTACAAGGAAGCAGATTTTGGCTAAACTTTAGGAAGAACTTCCTAACAGTAAAAGCTGTTCAACAGTGGAACAGACTGCCTAGGGTGGTGATGGGCTCTCCTTTGCTGGAGGTTTTCAAACAGAGGCTGGATGGCCATCCGTCAGGGATGCTGTAGCTGTGGATTTCCTGCATTGAGCAGGAGGTTGGACCTTCCAACTCCTTGGGTGTTATCAGACATTATGAGATCACAGTCAACCACAGTGAACCGCACACAACCCCATGGCAGGGCCAAAGGGCTTCCCGAACGTCTGTTCAGCGGCTGCCAGATGTTCACCATGGACAATCCCCAGCAGGGGACAAAATTAACCACCCTTCTGGAGCTCCGACCCGGACATCTCCGAAAGGGTGGTCAAAGCAATTCCCACCGGGAAACAACAAAATGTAATGACAGAATGACAAACACCAGCTGGAATCAAGCAAAACGATTCCCAGTTGAGGACAAAGCATGCAGGCAACGAGCAACAACAGAGGCCAGGGAGGGAGATTTAAAGGGCACACAGCAGCAGGGGAACATGATGGGATGGAGCGAGGGAGAGGAGAGCGGAGGGCGAGCAATCAAGGGAGGGGGGAGGTGGTCGTTCTGCACATGGAGGCAGTGAAGGGAGAGCAGCAGCAGCCAGGACAGGCCGCCCCGGAGATGACAACCGGCCCAGGGGACGAGGCACCCCGGAAACAGGTGAGGGAGGTGCCACAGGGGGGGGGTGGGCTGGCAGGAGGGGGGAAAAGGGGGTGGGCAACGGGGAGGAGGCAACCCAGCAACCAACACCCCCCCTTACGACCCACAGAAACGGGACCAGGAGCCCAAGCCCCTGGAAGAGACTGGCAGAGGGCATGCAGAGGAGCAGGAGGGCCCATGCGGGAGACGGCCATACCAATGAGGGGGACAGTGGGGGCACAGGGAAACCTAGGGCTTTATTAGGATCTGGGGCACCCTGGAGCACCAGTTGGAGCTAGCGGTGACCCAGCGGAACGAGCACGTGTACCAGGAGATCGTGCGGGACATGGAGGCAGCGGGACACCACAGGACAGTGGCCCAGTGCCGCTCAAAGGTCAAGGAGCTCAAGAGGGGGTACAAGACGATCAAGGACAACAACCGGCGGTCCGGGCACAGAGCCCGGACCATGCCCTACTATGACACCCTGGACCGCATCCTTCACATGAAGGGCTCCATTATCACGCCACGCCTCGTGGAGAGCACTGTGGTCCAGGGCAGGGAATGGGCCGAGGTACCCCCGCCCCTCACCACCTCGCGAGAAGGCACCGGCTCCGAGGCCCCTGCCCCCCAAGAGGAATGCCCCGGGACCTCGGGGAGCAGCAGGCCCCCCTCGTGCACCAGCCCCAAGAGCCCCCACCCAATGTCTGACACGGGAGGATCCAAGGCCTGCATACAGGTCGCCCGCAGCCAGGGGACGCAAGGGGACCACAGCAACACCGAGGGGCCAGCCTCAGAGGGCTCAGAAACCGACATCGAGGGTAAGCAAGCGGGGGAGAGCGACCAGAGGGGATGGGCCGAGGGAGAAAGGGGGGCCGCCCCCAGCAACCCCTGACACCCCAGACTGCGGACAGGGGGCCGCTGAGGGACACGTTCCACCTACCCCCGCCCGACCCGTTCCATATCCTCACAGGTCACGGCACGCCCCGGGACAGGCAGGTGACGGGGACGGTGGCGAGCTGTCCCAGGAGCACCCAGAGGTCCGAGATCAGGCCACTCGACGAGAGGGGGCCGGGGAAGACTGAGCATGGGGGACCCGGCCCGCGTGGTACGGGAGAGAGGGGGCCCGGGTGCAGGGGACCACCGGGGGAGAGCAGCTGCCCACCACCCAAGGGGGTGGGTGCCCAGGACCCCCCAGCTGCGGCACAGGATGGGGGGCGGGAGGCTGGGGCGCCTAACCAACCCCTACTGGAGCACAGGAACAACAGGGCAACCTGCCGGGTCCCAGCAAGCCAGCCCAGCGTCCCTGGCCCAGCGGATGAGGGAGCACCATGCACGGTAATGGTGCTGGAGGAAGGAGCAGGTAGAGGATATAGTCCGCACCACCACCGAGCAGGGCGAGCGGATGATAGCGGCCATCGACCGCATGGAGGCGGCCACCGAAAGGGCCATGCAGCAAGCGGAGGCCAGGGACTGGAGGGTGCAGGCGGAGTTGTGCCTCAAACGGAGGCGGGAGCGCCAGGAGCACAGCAGGCAGGTGGAGGTATTTGGGCGGCTGGAACAGGCCATCGACCGGATGGTGAGGGAGCACTCTGCCAAGATGGACCGGTCCCATGACATTGGCATCTCGCTGCTGCTGCATGCGGGAACCGTGAGCACATAAGTGATAGCCGCCGATGCCGGGCCTTTCGGCGCCCCCACCGCCTCAGCCACCAGCACGCCCGCAGGGCCCACATATCTGCCTACTGCTCCCTGTAGGCCTCCGGAGGGAGCAGCCACCCAAGGGGTTCCCTCTGGCCCTGGGTCCGCTCGCCCGCCCTCCCAACAACGCCTGCCCCTGAGGGCACCGAGGCCTCCCAGGACATGCTCAGGGACACGGACAGCGGGGGGGAATGGAGCTCCCAGAGCTCCATGGCAGCCACAGGGCGGCTGAGAGGAAGGCCCCGGAGACAGGCAGGTCATGGGGGAGGGGCAGAAGGGGGGAGTGGGATGAGGGGGGATGGTGGACTCGGCACTGGGAGGTAATACTAATAAATGCACGGGCACCAGTCGCTGCTGTCATTCACTGTCTCGGGCCTGGGGTTGGGGGTGGGTGGGTATCCAGGGGCACGGCCGCCTGTGGGGAACCCAGGGTGGTGTTGACAGTGGTGTGCGGCCTCACGCCTTGGCCTCCCGGCTTATCTGCCTTGCCAGGGCAGCATGGATGCATTTTGCGTATTGGTACTCTCGCGGGTTCTCAGCGTTCACATAGAGAGGCATGGGGCCGGGAGGTCGCCGGGGCACAGGGTAATCGAGGGCAGCCCCATTGGTTTCGCACACGTTGTGCAGCACACAGCAGGTCCCGATCACCAGGGCCGAGGTCTCCACCATGTAGTCCAGCCGACCCGCGAGGCATCTCCAGCGTTGCTTGAGGGCCCCGAAGGTCCTCTCGACCATGGTCCAGCAGGCACACAGGCGGTTATTGTAGAGCGCCTCCACAGGGTTCCTGGCGACTGGGTATGCCTTCATCAACCACCGAGGGAGGGGATAGGCCCGGTCCCCCAGGATGCAGGGGGACATCAGTATCCCCTCGATCCGGGACATCTCCA
This sequence comes from Sphenodon punctatus, assembly GCA_003113815.1. Taxonomy (NCBI): domain Eukaryota; kingdom Metazoa; phylum Chordata; class Lepidosauria; order Sphenodontia; family Sphenodontidae; genus Sphenodon; species Sphenodon punctatus. The sequence continues at coordinate 649,790 of QEPC01002794.1, forward strand.
TGTCTGCGAAGTCCCTGCGGTACATCCAGGCATAGAAGGAAGAGATGGTCATGATCCGGGCATCGTGACTGCACCCAAAGTGGACGGCGTAAATGTTTATGAGACCGCTCTCTGATGCATACCTGCCAGGCAATGGGCATAGTGAGCAGGACTGCACGCCCCATGGTCTCCCTCCACCATTGGAGCCGACCGGCCGGCCACCTCGTGGAGCGCAGCAGCCCACTCCTGGGTGCAGAGGAGGAACTGTCGGGCCACCCCGGACACCCGCTGGACCCTGAGGAGATGTCCCTCAATCCGGGACATCTCCATGTCCGCGAAGACCCCGCGGTACATCCAGGTATAGAAGGAAGAGATGGTCATGATCCAGGCATCGTGACTGCGACCAGAGTGGCCTGTGTGGATGTCTATGAACCGGCCCCGGTGGTCCACGACCGCCTGCAGCTGCAGGAGTGGTACCCATGTCAGTTGACATACTCCGAGGCTTCCTCAGCGGATGGGCGGAGGATCTCGATGTGGGTGCCGTCCACGGCGCCCATGCAGTTGGGGAAACCTCCAGCTGCGAAGCCGGCCATCATGGCCTCCTGGTCCACCAGCTGGCTCGCTCAGTCGAGGAGCACACTCTCCACTGCCTCGCAGATGTCTCGCAGGATCCCGGCGACAGTGCTCACCCCGATGCCGAAGTGCTGCGAGATGGACTGGCAGGAGTTGGGTGTTGCAAGGGCCCAAACCCTGATGGCCACCTGCTGGACCATGGGAATGGGGGCCTGCATGGGGGTGTGCTGGCGCTCCAGCCAGAGCATCAACAGTTCCACCAGTCGCAGGAGGCTGCACCTGTCCATCTGAAAGTGCGCTCTCCAGGTGGCCTCGTCCCACTGAGCCAGCGCCCTGGACCACCATCCCTGTGCCCGCTCTGCGATGCATACCCGCCGGGCAATGGGCATAGCGAGCAGGGCTGTGCAACCCATGGCCTCCATCCACCATTGGAGCCGGCCGGCCGCCTCGTGGAGCACAGAAGCCCACTCCCGGGTGCGGAGGAGGGCCTGTTGAGCTGCCCCGGACACCCGCTGGGCCCTGAGGTAGACAAGGGAGCGCCTGTGCCCGTAGGGGCTCGCTGGGCTCTAGCTGCGCTCCTGACCATGCACACCCGCAGCCGGGCGGCCAGGTGCACCTCAGCGGTCTGAATGTGCAGGAGGTCCGTGTGCAAGTGGTACCACTCTGCACAGACTGTTAGGTGCATCCCGCAGGCGCCCAACTGTCCCAGCTCCGTGGTGAACGGTGCTCCGGGTGGGGGACAGCCGCAACCTTTATAGGCTGGTGCCTGTGTGGCCCCACCCCCAGGTCACGACCTGGTGAATGACCATGGGGCCCGTTTGCCCCCCCAGCGGGCAGGACCAGCTCCTGAAGGGTGGCCGGGGTGGGGAGGCAGGGGGCGCCCCATTGAGCACACCTTCAGTCCATGCACGGGCCCTGTCACATGGACCAGCCTGTGCCCAGGTATGCAGGCAGCAACTGCATGCCAGCTGTCATCATCTTCCACCTCTCTGTGTGTTGCCTGCCTGTTGTCCTTGCCGCCCTGATCTCTGTATAGGCTGTCCTGTCTGTGTGCTCTGTTCCGGCAGCTGGGCTGGGTCCGCACCCCACGCCTCGCTCGTCTGCCGTGCCATGCTGCGGCTTGTGACTTTAGCCTTGGAGCTCCCCTGCTTCCCCTCCCGTCCCTCCAGGGATTGTGGGGCCCCTCGTTCCTTGCATTTAGTGTCCGCTGCTTGCTGGACCATGGCTGGCAGTGCTTCCCCAGGGCTCGCGGGCCCCACCCCGCCCGGCGCCCCCCATAGCTGGACCTTCCACGAGACCATGGCCCTGTGTGACCTGTGGCATTCCCCGGGCGTGCAATTGCTCCTGAGCTGCCCGGACAGCCTCACAGGTGCCTATGCAAGTCTGACCTCCGGCCTGCCAGCTGCATGCAAAAACGCTGGGCCTCCATCCCTTTCCCGACTGAAGCATCCCAGAGATGAGGTGCTCGCATATGGGGTGGTCAGCGGCGGAGACTGTGTCTGCTCTCCCTGTGTGCAGCCTGGCCACCTACACGGCCTGTGGTACCAACAGTCACGTGGGGCGGTCTATCACCGCCTGTTGGAGCTTGGTCACCTTCCGTGGCCCCTGGCTGCTTACTATGGCTTGTCAGAGCCCACCAGGGCAGAGCTGGCGGTGCTGGCTGGTGTGTGGTCCCGATCCGATGTCCAGGTGGGGCACGTCATGCAGGATCCCTTCGAGGCGTACTATCTCTTCGCCCACTGCATGTCTGTGCTGGGATACCTTCGGGGCATGCTCCAGTGGCCCCACTTGCACCTGGCAGGCCACCCAGCCCCGGGTTCCTTCGTGGCCCCCTGCAGCTGACTGTGAGGCCCCCTGTGCCTTTTGGGCCTTGAATGTTGGCCCCGCTGAGTGTCTTCTGCTGCCGTGGGTCACTGCCCACTCCCTCCATGATGTCCCAGGCTCACTGCTGTGCTGGTTGGTTCCTGGGGTTCCGCTGCCCCCTGCCTGTGACTCCGGGCCCCCTCCATGGGCCCCCTGTCCGCCTCTGCAACCAGTGTTCCCCTCCGTGGCTGCCTTCTCCTATGGCTGTCTTGCTCTCCGGCCTGGCTCCCAGCACCCCGGTTGCTGCTGTCCTCTGTTGACTCTGTGACTGTGGGGTTCTGGGGCCCCCGGACTGCGCCTCCCGGTGTCTCCCCGGGGTGTGTGTCTGTTGGATCGCCTGCTCGGCTCTTCGGCTCTGGCTTGCCTCCATCCTGTTCATTGCACCTTTGCCGGCACGTGGGGTCCCTGTCTGCCTCCTGGACCATTCCCGGGCCACTCCCTGCCCGTGTGGCCTTCCCCTGTGCTCTGCCCCTGAGGAGTCCCCCCGTTCCGGGGGTGCCTGTGTAGCTGTGGGGGTTGCCCGTGCTGCCTGTGCTGTTGTAGGGGCTCTGGCTGCTGTTCCCCGTGTTCTGCCCTGCCCCTGTTCCAGTCTCCCCCGTCCCCAGACCCACCCCCTTTGCCCATTGTGCCGTGTGTGTTGTCCGTCCTGCTGTGTTCCCCCTTCCCTTCCTTTCCCATATGGGTGTGTATGCACCCAGGCGTGTGTGGTGTGTGTTTCTCGTCTTCTCTGTGCCCGCTGTGTGTACCGCCTCGGTGGCTCTTCTCCTCCTCCCTTCCCGTTTCCCTTGTGTGGGTGTTTCCTTTTGGCGCTTTTGGCTTCGTTTGCCCTCAGTCAGCCATGTCTGACTCCCACCCCTGCCCGGTGCCTTCTGGGTGTTTTGACCACGGCCCGGAACCGGCGTCACGTCTGTTGCGCTGCTCTGGGCCGTGGTCTGGCGGTCCGATTCCCTGCCGTGGTCCCGCTCCCGTCACGTCTGTTCGGGGCCTCCCTGAACCACGGGGGTGTGTGGTGTGTGTGTTCGGCTCGCCACTGCTGGAAATCCACTGTGGTGAATCGGGACTGCGTAACGTCTGAAAACACCCGTTGATTCTATGATTCTACAGTTGGAAGACAAACCTGCTTACTCATGATGGCCACGGCCCTTTTGCCTGCACACAGGAATAGTGAAGCACAAGGGACAATCGCCAACCAGCTGATTCCCTCCATAGCCATAGCCCCTATGGTCACACTACATCAGGCTGCTGTACGCTGCATCTGCCTATCACACATGGTGCATGGTTGGTCCTTACACCAACCAGGAAATAAGTCTCCTCAGACCAGTAGCAACAGTGGTGTATGTCCATGTACCATGCATAACATGGTAACCTGATGGCCCAAATAATTACAACACACACACACTCCAAGCTGCAGCATGTCATTGCAGCATATGCATGAAGAACACGTGTAATGCGGTCTTTGGCAATGGAACAGAGCTGGAGATGAGAAATCAGGTAACCATTGCCACGATGTTTGACACAATAGCAGGAGGCTAGAGTAAGCCTATGTTTGCCATACTCATTTATGGTCCCTAGCTGTGCTCTGAGCAGTACACAAAACAAAACAGACAAATGGCATAGGAATGTTTGCTGTCATAGACACACCCCAGTCAAAGGTGATCATCATGGGATTATGGTAACAGAGGGACGTCACTGAGCAGGGACATTATTTCCATTGTTCCTGTTCGTACAAAGAGGTGCTGCCAGATACTGGCTAAAGTGATGGTGGCTGGCCATTCCATGTCTGACCTCCACCTCACGTTGCGTAATGTGGTGGCCTGAAGCACATGTTGCAGACCATCCCCTGTATCAAGAGAAGGACAGCAAAGGGGTGTGGTGGATGTGTATTGGGACAGTGTATCTTGACATCTGAGTTGTGCGGTTACATGCACATTGTCAGTGACCAGTTCTTAACTCTGCTACAACACACATTGCCATGGCCGCAACACGCAACTGGGCTCTCGGGTCAACAAAGGGCATGTCCTTGATGGGCCTGATCACATTAACATTATGGGCTCAAAGTTAGTATGACATGACATGACACACCAGAGTCTGACCCTTGAACTGGAATAGGTTGAGTTAAGAGCTAAGTGAAGCAAGCATGTTTGCTTGTGAGAGACATGGGAGCAGAGAGAGAAATTGTTTAGACCAGTAGAAAATTATACAAGAGCAAGGTTGCTTGAATAGAGAGATGTATTCATAAAAATATCACACATGTAGATAAGGTAGTCAGCTCAAGTGGCAGGGATTCAGGGTGTTGGGTCATTTGGGGAAGAAAGCCAAAGGGCTGGGTTTAGGGTAGCTAACAACATTCCCAGGGCACTTGCAGAGGGCGCCCATAGCGGTGCCCAGGCACACACCCATTATGGCAAACAGTGTGCAGATATCATGATGGTTGAGGTGCCCAAGTCCATGTGACAGCCCCCAAAGCCCTCCAACCAAACTTTGGGGCAGCACCAAATGTGACAGCATGCAACACCATTGCATGAGCAGCAGTACTATGCAGAGTAGGTTACACTGAACCAAAGATGCTCACCCTGTTCCTTCAGTGACCTCGGTAGCTGGAGGATCTGATAAAGTACAGATGAGCAATCAAGTCCTGGGGTTGCAGGAGACGAACCCACACCAACAGAGTGCTCAGTCCACGGTCAGCATCCCCTAGCTCTGCGCAGGCTATATTAGTTATAGACCTAGTCCCAGCAGCGTTGTCAGAGGATGAGTTGCTGCGAGCACTAACCCCTCCCTTATTGGTGGAATGTGCTTCTGAATGCCATGTCCCTGGAGTGACATGACATGCAGGTTCATCCTGGTGCCCGTCATCTCCTCCCGAGTCAGTGGTGCAGTTTGCATTTCCTGCTACTGCTCTGGAAGTTGCTCCTGAAGGTGGTTGTGGGCAGTGGCCTGCACTTGCAACAACATACATGACATAATGAACCCCACCGCTGCATTGGCTGGATCACTGTGGGCCATGCAGGCAAGGGGGTGGGGGTGGAAAAAGGAGAGGATGGCCGTACTTTGTGCAAGTGTAATAAGAACTACCAGGCAAATGATGGTCATGAAAGACAGGGCAGCGTGCCCTTGTCCAGATGCAGCAAACAGTTTCATGAAACCTTGGCACAGCAGTGGCACCCTCGCCGTCAGGCCCAGAAATATAAAACGCCACCTTCAGGAGTTTCCACTTTGCATAACACTGTCCAATGGTATACACATACCCACTCTTGGACATACACCGCACAATAGCCAGTTGCCAGTATTTTATGCTGTTGAGCTGGCCATGTGGTATGCAACCTTTGGGCTGTTGTGCAGGTGACATCTTCCTGCGCCTCCATCTTGCCCCACACATTGTGCTGTGTCTGATGTATAGTTCCGACTGTGATCACATGGATCGCAACACCAGTCATCTGCTGACCACACCCATGCCAACCAATGTCCACGCAGTGGAGCAGGGCATACTAAACGTGCTGTGCTGATTGGCACCACAGCAGTCAGAGGGGCACTGTAAGACCTATCTATTACATGGGATAGGTCACTCCACAGTGTGGGTGGCTGCACCCTATTTGCCCCCACCACATACTGAGGGACCAGACACCAACACTTGTGTACATCATTGCTACCACCATCTAGACAGAGTCAGTGGTATCCATTCAACCATCCACAGTTCAACAAGGACCTGTGTCATTATGCCTGTCCAACATACCAAACAATGGGTCAGTGCGAACCACCATAGGCCACAGAATGTATGCTCAAGGCTCCCCTAGACCCATGGCCAAATTGGTACTGACAGCTGGGACATTCAAGACAGCCCCATCCGTCACCTCATCACCCAACATGCCACACACCATAATCTGCAGTAGAAGTAGCATTGTGTAGCATGGTGATAGGCTAAACTTCATGGGTTGGAGTCGGGGTTGGACAGGACAAGGACTCAGAATTATGTATTTCTTGAAAATATATATATAAAGTTTATTGCGTGACCAAGGTCATTGCAAAAACAGAACAAACACACACAAACAACCATTTTGCAAACCAAAATACAGGTCAAACCTAAATGAAAACTAAAATACATGTAAAACTTATTACCAAAGCTAAACATGAGTTCGGGTTAACCTTGCCCATCTGGAGGCTTATAATAACACAGATTTACCCCTGAGTCCAGCGCTGCGGATGGGCAGGTAGGTCAGTAGCATAGAATTAAAAACCCCATGACCAATAGTCATAAGGCTTTACACAGAACCAGCCCCAAAACCAGGATCGCAAATCACATGCCATCAGCAACTTAGTATGTGCTTATGCCTAGAAAGTGTCCTATCCATGGCCAATAAGCATAAATAAAAACCCAAAATAGTAAAAAAATTCCAGCAGACAGAATAGTATCTCCAAACCAAAATCCTATTTGCTTGGTAGATATTCTGCAGGCCATAGTCATAATAATCATAATAGAGTGGCACACAAGGCCTCACCACAGAGGACCATATCTTTTTCCTGCTTAATTTTATTTGCTAGGCTTAGGAAATAAGCAACCTGCTGCGAAATAATTATAGAGCGATCTCTAAGCATAACATTTTTTTAAATTCCTCAGAACGCCCCGGAAAAGGGACCAGCAACGGGGCGAGATATTTCTCCTGCGGTGTAGCATAATATGGGCAATACAACATGATATGAGCCAAAGAATCCACTGATTTTAGTGGATAGTGGCACAGGTGCTCTGCCAGAGGTGTACGATTATATCTGCCGGCAGTAAAAGCCGATGGAAAAGCATTACACCTGGCCAATAGAAACGGTCTCCTAGAATTAGGAGGGAGCCCACAATCCAAAAAAGGCATGGGGGAAACGGCCTCGTTTGCCATCCTAAAGTAGAGGCCCAGGGCTTTACTAGCACCATTTCAGCTCAGACGTCCTGCCACGTGGAGTCCAGTAATTGATCAAGTACTAGTTTCCTGGCCCCTTTGAATCCTAGCGGGGTTAAGGCCTCAATGGCAAAGCCCAAATGTCTTATTTTTTCAGTTACCAAACCCAACCAGGAGTTCGGGAATTTATCACTCATGACCAGCCGAGCCCAGGGGGCAGCTATATTAAAAATGGAGGCAGAGATAGTACATTATGGCCCCTTGCCAGACTTTAGCCTGAAGTGGTAACAAATGGCACTCACGGCAGAGGGCTTGGCTTGGGGACCCGGCAGGGGTCATCAAAATTGCCTGGGCAACGCCCGTTTGAAATTTCTCTAGATCCCGTAATTTTCCTAAGGCCCAAAAAAGGGCCCCATTCAGGAGCTGAGGAACCAATTTGTGAGTATAGAAGTAAATTGCAGGTGGGACTAAATGCCCTCCCCTTGACCTAAAGAAACTTCTTAGGGTGTATTTCAGCTTCTTAGCCCTGTTTAAAGATGTTTGGGCTTGCAAGTTCCAAGCCCCACTTGCTTGGAACAGCAATCCCAGATACTTGTACACTGGGACCTGGGCTATCACCTTATTGTCTAACCACCATTTATGGGTAGTTCTTTTCCGGGAGAATTGGATGACTTTAGACTTATACTGGTTGATTGCAAGTAAATTTCCCCGGCAGTAGTTTCCAAAAACAACCAGCAGATGACGAAGCCCGATCTGGGAGCGTGACAACAAGACCGTGTTGTCTGCATACAGGCGACATGAAATGTCAGTGTCACCTACTTGGGGAGCATGACTGATGGTGCCTACAAAGACAAATATATATTATATTCAAGAAATACATAATCATGTATTTACATGGTCTTCAAGAACAACGATGACAAAACATAGGAGCAACATAAAAAAAATGAGAACTACAGCTCCCTTAGTCAAACATTTTTAAGAAGGTAATCCTTGTATTTTGTATTTTGGGGCTTAGAATGGTGTCAACATAAACATAATGATCCAGAGAACTTTTTAAGCTATGTACAGAGGCTACTCATGTCCTCAATGAGGAGTTTGATCTTTCAGTTTTCTTGTAATTCTTTTGGCCCCATTATTCATGACATTTCCCATGTCATGACCATAGGCATTTCCATGGATCAGCTATGCATTGGTCAGCTATGGATCTGGATTTTCTAAATATATTTTTGAGATGTATTTCCTCTATCACTATGATATTGATGTCCTTATTTTTAATCTGGCATGGATCATGATTGCTGTATTTGTCAAACATTCACTTGTGGTGATGATATTGACGATGAATTACATCTGTTTTTTTCATCACACGAGTTCTTCAAGTGTTAGTAACCCTTTGGTCTGTTGCAGGAGAGGGGTAGTTTTTCCATATTTTACCTCTAGTTTGTCCATTTTTTAACTATGAGGCTTCTTTTGCAAACATTGTCAATTGGGCTTTAAAACATGTTCCTATTTCTAAGTCCTGCAAAAGTTTTTGAGATGCATTCCCTTGATCATGTTGACTATGAGTGTTTTTACACACACATTTCTCCTGGATGTTTGCTGTTACATCCTGAACTTTCTGTGTGAATAAATCACTCACCCAGATCTTAAACATCCAGATCTTTGAACTTCTGCATAGAACTTCTCCCAGAAGTTTTGTGTGTAAAATGTTCTCCTGGTAAAATGCTTTGCTCCAGGCAGCTGTGGTCACTTGGTTTCCATGGCAGCCTGTCACATCTACAGCTGCAGCTACTCTAGGCTGCCTCAGGGCAGTGTGTGTGTGCTGTCTCTTATACACATCTAGATGTGTATAAGAGACAGCCTCAGGGCAGTGTGTGTGTGTGTGTGTGTGTGAGAGAGAGAGAGAAGAATGCATCCAGGAACTGCCTCAGAGCAGTGTGTGTGTGAAAAATGAATCCAGAACTTACTTGTGGACTTGTAAACCCAGAAGATTGAAATATCCGAAACTTTAACGTGTGTGTAAAAATGCCCATTGTAGTCTCTATTTTCCAGTTGCCCATTAGAATGGTTAATGATTCCTTAGTTTCTTTCCTCTAAGTTCTAACAGTATCTGTGGATATTGACTAATGAACTGGTTAAACAATCACTTGATGTGGTGATGAATAACACCTGTACTTTCAGTATATAAGAGTTGGTTTTTTAATTTGACTTGTGAAAGAGAAGGTATGTTTCTTTGTCAGCCTCCAGCACAGTAAGCTTTTTTCAAACTAAGATATTTTTTTTTAATAAATGTTGCTCGCACAACAATGTTTATAATGCATTTTTGGATTATTTTTTTTACATAGGGATTAACAGTTTGTCACTTTTCCCCCTCATATCTTCCATGAGTGCCTGTTTACAAGAATAAGGTTTTTTTCCTCAAAATTACTTAAATCTTTCTTATATGATTTGAAAAACTGGATGTTTCTCAGTATCTATTTCGTTGGTCCTACAACATCAGTCTGGTTATTCAGTTATCTTTGAAGCACGTTTTTACATTTTATAAGGCTTTTAACTTTTGATTGCCTTATGAGTATTTAGTTTTTGCATATTAATATATCATGCTAACTATTCAGGCTTTGGATTATAGGACTCTATAACTGTGCTGAACAATGTTCAGATTTTTTTTCATTGTTACACCACTTTAATATTTTGTTCAGGGTTTCATGATTTCAGAATTTCTAAGTATCCTTATTGTATCCTCTTTCTGTCACAATATCCATCCACATTTTATTTATAGGTAATAAACCTTTTATATTATAGTTTAGATTAAACATTTTGAATTGACTTTTATAGCCAATGGCCTCAAGGTACATAACTCTCTTGTTCATATTTGTTAAGTTTGTTATTTCATCTATCTTTCTTAGTGCCAAGCCACCTTTTTAAGAGGACTATAAAGCCCTAAAGAAGTCTTCATGAAACGTGTTGGCTTACTACAATTTTGGAAATTAAACTTGGACAATAGTCTTTGCTTTCTTATGATGGATTGCATATGATTTTCTGTTGTTTTGAGGCATTAATGTAGATACACATGATTATGTATTTCTTTATGATATATATGATATTTCAGTCTCTTTTTATAAATTTGTATTTCTCACCATTGAGATTTTAGAAGTGTATTTATTTACAGAACCATGTTGGTGTATGTTATCCATAAATAATTAAACATTCTGATGTACTGCCATATGTGTAACGTACAGGCAGCAGACACATGCTGCCCTGACTGGTTCCATCAATATCCTTCCTCCACCTGAAAGATGCACCTTCCTCCATTCTCCTTCCATCTAGATACCTGAACCACATCTTTAGGTGTCCCGAATGTTTGCTCGATGTTGTGTGTGCTGCAGTGTGACCTGTTGTATGCCCCTCTGCACAGCTCTATGGCCACACATACAGTGTGCGTAGATAATGTGGCAGCGGATATCCGCAATCACCTGTTGGTGCAAACATGAAACAAAAAGGGTAAAGTTAACATAGTGAACAGTCCCACAAAATGTAAGCCAACAGCCATCACAATACTAACGTCTATTGGATGGTGTTCTACCCAGAAGACATCCATGTTCCAGGTCACAACGGATGTTTGAATCTTTGGAAAACCTGAGTGTTATGGACACTTCCTGGGAATGTGGGTTACAATGTTATTTGGTTACAGATGACCTGCCCGTTGATACTGTCCTGCATCTTTTGGTTCCTGTACAACACCTCCATTCCACTGGGTGGCATTATGTGGACATGGGTGCAGTCAATTACTCCCATGACAATGGTAATTAATAGGGAAGAGGGAGAGGAAGGGTTGGGAGGGAAGATCAGGAGTCCAGTTTTCACCATGTTCAGTTTGAGTTGGCGTTGAGACATCCAGGTGGAGATATCGGAGAGACAGTTGGTGAGACAAGCTTGAACAGAGGGGGAGAGGGAAGGAGTGGAGAGAGAGAGTTGAGTGTCATCAGCGTATAGGTGGTATTGGAAACCAAGGGAGAAAATGAGTTTGCCTAGGTATTGGGTGTAAATAGAGAAGAGGAGAGGACCAAGGACAGAGCTTTAGGGAACCCCAACCGAGAGGGGTATGGAGGAGGAGGGGGAGGAGTTACGAAGAGATACATTGAAGGAGCGGTCAGAAAGGTAGGAGGAGAACCAGTCGAGGACAGAGTCCCAGAATCCAAGGGAGTGGAGTGATTCAAGCAGGTGCGAGTGGTCAACAGTGTCGAAGGCAGCAGAGAGATCAAGGAGGACGAGAATAGAGTAAAGGCGGTTGGATTTAGCCACAAGAAGATCGTTGGCGATCTTAGCGAGCAGTTTCAGTGGAGTGAAGGGGCGGAAGCCAGATTGGAGGGGGTCAAGGGAGGAGTTGACGGAGAGGAGGTCGAGGCAACGGGAGTAGACAACCTGTTCAAGGAATTTGGAAGCAAAAGGGAGGAGCGAGACAGGACGGTAATTAGAGGGTTCAGAGGGATCCAGAGTGGACTTTTTAAGGATGGGGGAGACAGGGGCATGTTTAAAGGCAGAAGGGAAGGAGCCGATAGAGAGGGAGAGGCTAGTGATGTGCAGGAGGGGAGGGGCGATGGTGAAGGGAATGGAGGTCAGGAGGTGGGAAGGAATAGGGTTCAGGGGGCAAGTGGAGGGGTTGGAGGAGGAGAGCAGGGTGGAGTTTTCCTCAAGGGAGGTGGGAGGGAAGGAGGACCGGAGAGGTGGGGGGAGGAGGGAGAGGGGAGGGAGTAGTAGGGGGAAAGGACTTGGAAGCGATTTCCAGGCAGATCTTGTCAATCTTAGAGGTGAAAAAGAGCAAGATCCTGAGTGGAGAGAGAAGAGGGAGGAGGNAGGGAGTCAAAGGTGGAAAAGAGATGGTGAGGGTCCCAGGAGCAAGACTCAATGTGTGAGGCATAGTACTGCTGTCTAGTGAGGGAGATAGCAAAGTTATGAGAGGCAGAATTTGAAGTTGAGGAAGTCAGCGTGGTAATGGGATTTGCGCCAGAGGCGTTTAAAAGCCTGGGTGCAGGAGTGGAGATGGCGAATGGTGGGGATGAGCCAAGGGCGAGAGTTACGGGAGCAAGCTGGGCGGGAGGAGTGGGGGGCAAGGAAGTCACGGGTGGAGGCAAGAGAGGAGTTGAAGGTGGAGATGGCAGAATTTGGGGGGGGGAGGAGGAGAAGACTGAGGGGAGAAGAGAAGAGAGGGAGGAGGCAAGGTCCTGAGGCACAATGACCTGCAGATCATGGAAGGGGCGGGGAGATGGGGAAGAGGAGGGGGAGCAGAGGAAGAGGTTGAAGGAGGCAAGGAAATGGTCAGAGATGGGATGGGGTTCGAAAGAGAGATCAGAGAGAGAACAGTTTCTAGAGAACACGAAATCAAGAGAGTGACCATCAGTGTGGGTGGGGGATCAAGTCCAGAGGTGGAGATTAAATGAGGAGGCTAAGGAGAGGAAACGAGTGATGGGAGGGTGCATCAGCATGAATATTGAAGTCGCGAAGGATGAGTGTGGGGATGTCATCCGAGAGGAATAGGGTGAGCCAGGACTTGAACTCAGAGAGAAAGGAGGAGAGGGACCCAAGTGGGGGCAGTAGATAACAGCAACACAGAGGTGGAGGGGGGAGTAGAGGCGGACGGAGTGAGCCTCAAAGGAGGGGAAGGAGAGAGAGGCGGTAGGGTTTGAAACTGGCAGGAAGAGGCGAGGAGGACTACAGTGCACAATACAAAGGTTTATGGACCCCCATCTGAGAGTCCAGTACCCAATCCACTTTGGAGCAGTTCAAGCTTAGCAGATGCAACGTGATTATATGTGAATGAACTTTATATACATTAGCTGATTAAACAATCCTCAATTATCTGATTAATTATGTTGTCCAATTACATAATACTATAATAATAATTCCATTCATCAGTAATGATAAATTCTAATAAAATGCTTTATTCTCCTTCCCAGTTCTTATCACATTGTTTCACCTGGCCCCTCTTCCCAGTCTTTATCACATTCTGTTTCACCTGGGCTCAGGGCCGGCCTTACCGTGGGGCGGCTAGGGGCAGCCGCCCAGGGCCCCGTGCTTGGGGGGACGCGGTTCAGGGAGGGTTGTAGAATTTTTTTTTTAAAAAAAAAAATAGTTGAGGGGCGAACTTGGGTCAGTGTGGTGCCGCACTGCACTGGCAGGCAGAAGCAAAACCGCCGGGCCCCTCCCCCCACCCATCCCCAAGTCAACCTTGAACACCCACCCATGGCTGCAGCCCCACCTACCTCCTCCTTCGTCCTCGCAGCCTGCCTGGCCCCTCCTTCTCTCTCCCGGAAGTTGCATGAAAGCAACTTCTGGGAGGGAGAGAGGACTCGTGGGCACACAGCGTGCCGAGCAGGCTTTGCTTACCTGCTGCTGGCTTGCTGTGCAGAAGAGGTCTGAGTGGAGGCAGCGCGAGGAGCGGCGGGCAAGCAGCGGAGCAGCAGGCGGCAGCAGGTCGGGGAGCAGAGCAGGCAGTGAGGGCGGCTGGTCCCACGCCAGGATGAGGATCTCCTGCTTAGTGTGGCGGCTGGGAGATGGGACCGGAGGAGGCAGTGCAGCATGAGTGTGTGTGTCTGAGTTTGAATGTGTGTGTGCAGTGTGTGTGTGTGTGTG